>CM069168.1:17081583-17150914 GCA_035221665.1 Okamejei kenojei
CTTTGAATTATCGGGGCAACTCTCCGTCCCCCTGCCCAGTGACCGAGCTGCCCCCCCTTCCCCCCCGTCCCCCACAAGGTGGAGTGGGAGGGGCACGGACCAAAGCCGAGGCGGTCGGCACGGAGATGATGGGCTGAAGGGCCTGTTTCCCTGCTGTATGTCTCCTAAGTCCAGTGGTGGCAGTCCCAGTGACATCCTGAGGTGGTCTATGCTCACGGGGGTGGGGGAAGGGGTAGTAGGTCAAGGATCTGATGCCCATAGCCCCCACCCTCAGCACCCACTCCCCCCCCTCCTCTAGCTCCCACCCTACCCCAGCACCCTCCCCCATGCCCACCTCACCTGAGATCACCTGCGCCAGGTGTGTCCTAGCACCCAGGTGTTGCCTCACCACATCTGGTGAAGGCAGGTGCCGTCCACATCTGGCGTCACCCATCTGTTCCCACCTGCTTGGTCGGGATGTGGGCCGGAGGGGGGTGGGCCGGAGGGGTGAGGTTTGGATGGGGGGGGGGGGGGTTTGGAGGGGCCGCTGGTCTTAATCTGACCAAACGCGGGCAAGTGGGGACCGGCTTCGACGGCCAGCACGGAGGTGATGGGCCGAAGGGCCTGTCCGTTGCCACATGTCCCCATGTCCAGCGACGTTGGCCGGCCGGCCATGGACCTCTCCTTAACGCCGGCTCTCATCCTCGCACAGGCCTTTGGCTTTGACCCCAGGAAACCGGATTACGTGACCAAGTCAGTGGTGGTCTTCGGTGGATTCTACCTGTTCTTCTTCACCGAGAAAATCCTCAAGATGATCATGAAACCCAAAGAGAAGGTGAGGAGGGGGGGGGGGGGGGGGGTGGGCTTGGACAGTGGGAGGTTACCTGGACAGATGGTGGGAGAGAAGACCCCCATACCTGGGCCAGGACACCCCCTCTCTGTCCCCTAGTTATCGCTGTCAGTCTTCAGGCTGGGACCAAAGATAGACACAAAATGATGGATAATAGCCCTGTCCCACGGTACGAGTTCATTCCAAGAGCTCTCCCGAGTTTAAAAAAAAAAAACAAACTCGTGGTAAGCACGGAGAATGAACGTAGCGGGTACGTCGGAGCTCGGGGACGTCTCTTAGCGGCTCGTAACGCTAACGGCAGGTACTCGGGAAGACTCGCTAACGGCAGGTAAGCTCGGGAAGACTCGTGAAGATTTTTCAACATGTTGAAAAATATCCACGAGAGCCACGAGTACCGACGAGCGGCCATTACCGTAAATCTTCGAGTTCAAATCAGGGCAAACTCGGGAGAGCTCTTGGAATGAACTCGTACCGTGGGACAGGGCCATTACTCAGCGGGACAGGCAGCATCTCTGGAGAGACGGAACGGGTGACATTTCAGGTCGAGACCCTTCTTGGCAGTTGGGCAGCATTTGGGGAGAGGGGGATGGTTGAGGCATGTGTGGGCATTGAAGTCACAGAGTCAGAAGATACAGGGTGGTGAATCTGTGATACTCATTGCCTCAAAACCTTTCCTGTCCAAATGTTTCTTGATTCCGGTGAAGGGGTCTGGTGGGGATGAGGGAAGATCTTGACCGTGGGCTCCAGGGGTTGTATACAGACCCGTTGCGGGACCACATCACAGTGGGGAAGCTGAGGCTGTTTCACAGCAGAGTACCAGACCATTCGGCCCACTGAGTCTCTGCTGGCCCTGGGTGGAGCAGTGCTGTTGGTGCAAGCCCTCTGCCCCTGGCTGATACTTGGTGGGGAGCAGGGGGCTGTGTGTTGAGAGGTTCAACCTGTGGGATGTGGTGCAGGACGCTCTAGTCCTGTCTGGGGGGGGGGGGGGGGGAGGGGGGGGGGGGGGGGGAGCGGTAGGTACGGCAGTGAGGGAGGGGTTGGTTTAGTTTAAAGATACAGCGCGGAAACAGGCCGTTCGGCCCGCCGAGTTCATGCTAACCCCTACCAACCGGGTCTCCCCGCAGGGCCGAGGGAAGGGCCACAGCCACTGCTGTCCGGAGCAGCTGATGACGGGCAGTGAGCAGGAGGACGGAGCGCTGGAGAAGCTGCAGAACGGCGACGTGGGGCGGGCACCCTGCCCGGGCAGCGAGGACTGTGAGCGGCAGAGTCTGTCCGAGGCAGAGCCCGGCCTGGAGGGGCGCTCACGGGTCAGTGTGCGTGGGGGGTCACGGGTCACTGCGTGTGTGGGTCATGGGTCAGTGTGTGTGGGGTCATGGGTCAGTGTGTGTGGGGTCATGGGTCAGTGTGTGTGGGGTCACGGGTCAGTATTCAGTGTGTGTGGGGTCATGGGTCAGTGCATGTGGGGTAAGGGGACAGTGTGTGTGGGGTCACGGGTCACTGCGTGTGTGGGTCATGGGTCAGTGTGTGTGGGGTCACGGGTCAGTGTGTGTGGGGTCATGGGTCAGTGTGCGTGGGATCAGGGGTCAGTGTGTGGTTCATGGGTCCGTGTGGGGTCACGGGTCAGTGTGGGGTTCATGGGTCAGTGTGTGTGGGGTCAGTGTGTGTGGGGTCATGGGTGGGGGTCAGTGTGCGTGGGATCAGGGGTCAGTGTGTGGTTCACGGGTCAGTGTGGGGTCACGGGTCAGTGTATGGTTCATGGGTCAGTGTGGGGGGGGGTGGGGATGTGTGGGGGGGAGTGGTCTTGCACTGACCATGTGCGGTGGGGGGAAGGGGATAAAACACTGAGGGTCCGGACTGACCACTACTGCCCCCTCCCCAGAGGAGCGGTGGAGGGGGTGCATGTGTCTGACCGGTGGGGTGGTCTGATGATGACCATGTGCGAGGGGCGACCTGGGTAGAGGGGCGCAGGCGGAGTGGGGGGGGGGGTTTGACCTGTGTGTGGTGTGGAGGGGGGGTAACACGGGCTGACCACCACTCCCCCCCCCATAGGAGCGTTGCCATGGCAACTGCTACTGGCTGAAGGGCAGCCAGTACTCGGACATCGGCACTCTGGCCTGGATGGTGACGCTGAGCGACGGGCTGCACAACTTCATCGACGGCCTGGCTATCGGTGCCTCCTTCACCGTCTCTGTCTTCCAGGGGGTCAGCACCTCCATCGCCATCTTGTGTGAGGAGTTCCCCCACGAGCTGGGTGAGCGATGGGTGGGGGGGAGAGGCGGGCGGGGAGGTGGGGGTTGGGGTAGGAACGGGGGGGGGGGGTCAAAGACCAGGTGCGGGTACAGACCCCCCTGTGGGGTACAGGGGCCATAGGGTGGGTGGGGGTTAAAAGATTAAAAGATGGGGATGGCTATAGGTGCCAGCGCGCACGCACACCCTCACACTCACACTCACTCACTCACACTCGCTCATGCGCACGCTGACTTAACCACACACGTAACCACGCACACACACACTCACTCATGCGCACGCGTACACTCACACTCGCACTCACTCGTGCATGCGCACACACACACACCCACACAGGCAGAGACACAGACACACACACTCGCATGCGGACGGAGAGCAGGGAAGCAGACACAGACAGCAAGAAGGAGGGAGAGAGACACACACACACACACGCGCACACGCACACACACACACACACACACACACACACACACACACACACACACACACACACGCACGCACACACAATTTGTGGGGGTGTGGGGCAGGGAGGCAGACACTCACACATACAGTGAGAGGGTGGGGTAGGGAGAAGGACACACACCCCCGTCCAGTGCTGACCCCTCTGCTCTCCGCCCTTCCCCAGGTGACTTTGTCATCCTGCTGAATGCGGGCATGAGTTTACAACAGGCTCTCTTCTTCAACTTCCTGTCGGCCTGCTGCTGCTACCTGGGCCTGGCCTTCGGGATCCTGGCCGGCAACCACTTCTCCCCCAACTGGATCTTCGCCCTGGCGGGGGGCATGTTCCTCTACATCGCCCTGGCCGACATGGTGGGTCAGCGGGCCAGGGCAGCATGGGGGGGGGGGGGGGGGGGTGGGGGGGGTCAGGGGCTGTAGGGGGGAGTACAAGGGGTCAGACTGGACGGAGCAAAAAGAACTGTGTTTGTGGGGGAAGGGTCAGGGGTCATAAGGGGGTTGAGAGTGGTCAGAGGTTGTGGGGGGAGGCGGTGAGGGGAGAGGGTGGTCAGTTGGGGGGGGGGGCAGGTGGTAGAAGGGAAGTGGAATGGGAGAGGGGGGGTGGGGGGTGAGGAGAGGGGGTAGGCGTTATGCCCTGTTTCAGAAGATCTAGGGAAGGGACAGCCTGCAGTGATCCCCCCTGACTTTTCCCCCCTCTGCCCCACAGTTCCCCGAGATGAACGAGGTGAGCAAAGATGAGGATGGGCAGGAGTCGACGTCGCTGGTGGTGTTTGCGATACAGAACGCTGGACTACTGACCGGTTTTGCCATCATGTTGCTGCTCACCATGTACTCGGGGTCCATCCAGTTCGGCTAGGGACGGGGATGGGCACGGCCGCGGTGTTGGGCAGCGCTGGCGGTCAGTGTGCCGGTGGTCAGTGTGCCTGGAGCAACCGAAGGCCGGGGAGCCGGGCAGCACCGCGGCCAGTGTGGCGGTCAGCGCTGGTGGTCATGGATCTGGACAATGCTGCCGGTCATGTTGCTGGTCAATGCCACCAGTCACTGTGCCGGTGGTCACTGCGGCCGCTGCCCCTCACACGGAGCGGGACTCCGGGCATCGAGGGGGCATGGACACGCCCGCACCCCCAACGCCGCCTCCGATTCAGAGACACGCTCGTCGCAGAATATACGACCATAGTCTGTTTAGCAGCAAAGTGATTCCAGCTACGCGGCCGGTCCAAGACTGGACACTCTCCGGGGTGGTCAGAGTTACAGCTGACCCCCCCTCCCATGGCCACACATTCCAAGCCCGGCACCAGTGGGGACACAGGGGGTGCAGGTTTAATGAGGGTGGGGCAGGCTTTAGGTGAAAGAACCCTCCCCCCCCACCCCCCACATCCTCTCCCAGGTCTCCCGCTCCCCTTTTGTTCCCAGTGCAGTTGTGGACATTAGTGGAAAGGTAGTGAGGATGCCTGGACATGAGCGATGAGGGGATTGTTGGGAGAGAGGTTGATGTGGGCATTAGTGAGGGGGGGGCATTGGTGGATGTGGGCATTAGTGAGGGGGGTATTGGTGGGTGAGAGGTTAATGTGGGCATTAGTGAGGGGGGGCATTGGTGGATGTGGGCATTAGTGAGGGGGGTATTGGTGGGTGAGAGGTTGATGTGGGCATTAGTGAGGGGGGGCATTGGATGTGGGCATTAATGAGCGGGGTATTGTTGGGAGAGAGGTTAATGTGGGCATTAGTGAGGGGGGGGGGCATTAATGAGCAGGGTATTGGTGGGTGAGAGGTTGAGGTGGGCATTAGTGGGCGGTGCAGGTGTCTCATTGGCAGGGCCACATGGCATTAGTGGGAGGGGCAGGTTGAGGCACTGGAGCAAGGGGGTATTGGTGGAAGGGGCAGATTTACCCTTCAGACCTGGGAAGGTGCGATGGGGACTGAGGAGCCGGCTGATGTGGAACTCTGCACGGAGACAGGAGCCACAGCCAGAGGGTCATCGCTGTCTTAGACCCCGAGACCCACGGGAGGGGGAAGGTTGGATCCCCTTCACATGCTGACTGACCAGACACACCCCTGGGCCTCAGTAGATGATGCTGGCCATGGACAGACATGTTCCCAATTTTGAGAAAGAATCTGACCTGAAACTTAGAAACATAGAAAATAGGTACAGGAGTCGGCCATTCGGCCCTTCGAGCCAGCACCGCCATTCAACATGATCATGGCTGATCATCCACAATCAGTACCCCGTTCCTGCTTTCTCCCCATATCCCTTGATTCCTTTAACCCTAAGAACTCTCTCTTGAGGTTTCCTCCTACACTCCAAAGACGTACAGGTTTGTAGGTTAAGTAAGTCAGTAAGTTTATTGGCCAAGTATTCACATACAAGGAATTTGCCTTGGTGCACCGCCCACAAGTAACAACATGACATACAGTGACAGTTACGAATGACTCAGAAAACACTAAACATTAATAATAATAAAACATTCATGATAAAACACCATTGATCAAGCAAGTGAACCAACAAAATACCACTTAATTGGCTTGGTAAATGTAAAAATTGTCCCTAGTGGGTGTAGGATGGTGTTAATGTGCAGGGATCACCTGTCGGCGTGGGTCTAAGGGCCTGTTTCCACGCTATATCTCTTAACTAAACAAAACTAAAGCTCAGCGGGACAGGCAGCATCTCTGGATGGAAGGAATGGGTGACGTTTCGGGTCGAGGCCCTTCTTCAGTCCTTGGGGAGACTGGAGAGGAGACTCGGGAGAACTTTGGACAGAAACTGGTGAAGGCGAGTGGTGATCGGTGACAGCAGGCAATGCTAACGCTTGTTCGCCGTTCTCCCTCTGGTAACTTCGGTCATCCAAATATAAACCTTAGCGATAGTTTGTGTCAAAAATATCAGGGGCCGACTCAGAGAATCACACAACACGGTTACAGGCCCTTCGGCCCAACTTGCCCATGCTGACCAAGATACTCTGTGGAATTCTCTGCCTCAGAGGGTGGAGGAGGCAGGTTCTCTGGATACTTTCAAGAGAGAGCTAGATAGGGCTCTTAAAGATAGCGGAGTAGGGGGATATGGGGAGAAGGCAGGAACGGGGTACTGATTGGGGATGACAGTGCTGGCTCGAAGGGCCTATTCATGCACCTATTGTCTATTGTCTACACTAGTCCTACCTGCTCTCCTTTGGCCCCTATCCCTTTCAACCTTACCTATCCTGTACCTGTCCAAATTTCTTAAAACACTGTTAAAGTACCTGCCTCAACTACCCCCCCCCCCCCTCACCTTAAACCTACCGTGCAATGTGTTTGATGGAAAGCGATTGCCCGATCTAAGTCATGAACGGAATGAAATGTTTACTCTCAACAGAAAATGCAGGTGATCTTGTCACCGGAGGTTGTGTGTCAAAGATCCTATAGCAGAGCAAGATAGACCACTCCTGCTAAATGCAATGAGCTGACGTGTAGTACGCAACAGAAACGTGGGCCTTTTTCTCATCCACTTCCGTAACCGGACCCGACCTGACTCGCAGTGTAATCAACGTTGCGGGGGAACAGTTTGTGTTAATAAATTATAATTCTGAAAATGAGGAAGGAGAAGATTTTTACCAAATAACTTTTATGTTTACGAGGATGTTTCCGTAACCGGCTTCCGTCTCTGCACTAGTATCTTCGCTCCGCGACGGGATCTTTGGTGCGGAGACGGAAGCCGGTTACGGAAATGGGGCCGGAAATTACCCACGAATCTGCCCATGACCGTACTACGCCTTATTTGGGCTACCTTGCTCGCTATAAGATCTTTGCTGTGTACTGTGTTATCTGCTGACGGAGAGCCTATAGTATGATCCTACCATGTTGATCAGGGGCGGAAGTTGGCGGTGAGACGGGGACATTCAGATGTCCCATGGTGTTCAGACCAATGGTTCGCTGCTGTCTGCTCCCTGTCTCAGACATTCCCTCAGTCCACTGGCCAGAACTAAAGAACAAAAACTAGAAACAGGAAACTGCAGAAGCCGGTTTACACAAAAAGATACAAAGTGCTGGAGTAACTCAGCGGGTCAGGCAGCATCTCTGGAGAATGTTGATTCGGTGATGCTTCGGATCAGGACCCGTCTGATCTTATTGAATCCTGTAAGATTATTAAGGGTTTGGACACGCTAGAGGCAGGAAACATGTTCCCGATGTTGGGGGAGTCCAGAACCAGGGGCCGCAGTTTAAGAATAAGGGGTAAGCTATTTAGAACGGAGATGAGGAAACACTTTTTCACACAGTTGTGAGTCTGTGGGATTCTCTGCCTCGGAGGGTGGTGGAGGACGGTTCTCTGGATACTTTCAAGAGAGAGCTGGATAGGGCTCTTAAAGATAGCAGAGTCAGGGGACATGGGGAGAAGGTACTGATTGTGGATGATCAGCCATGATCCCATTGAATGGGGGTGCTGGCTCGAAGGGCCGAATGGCCTACTCCTGCACCTATTTATTGATCTGCCAACAGTAATAAAATTCAAAATACATGAAACATGAAATTAATGTGACGAATGGAAAGGACGGGGGATGTGCAAAGATTGGGGAGTATGGGGGGGTAGGGGGAAGGGGAGCGAGTCAGTCTACCCATCGACAGAAGGGGGAGTTGTACAGTTTGTTAGCCACAGGGAAGAAAGATCTCCCGTGGCGTTCTGTGCTGCATCTTGGTGGAACCGGTCTGTTGCTGAAGGTGCTCCTCAGGTTGACCAGTGTGTCACCTATCTGTGTTCTCCAGAGCTGCTGTCGAGCCCACTGAGTTACTCCAGCACTTTGTGTCTTGAGGTGGGTGAAGGTGTACAACCTTCCTCTGTACTGCCTGGCTGTTCACAGCCTGCACTATTTAAAAGCAATATCTCTTGTAAAAGCCAAGAAGTATTACACCAACGTGTTAGATGCTGTTAGCGTGATTCACTCGGTTATCAAAATGCTATTTATTTGTTGCTGTTGTACACTAGTCAAAGGTCTGTTGGCTTTGACGCAAGAGCAGGGTGGTCTCCATACACCCATCCTCTGCCCAGAGGGGCTTCACAAACACTGGGCAGGGGGCTGGGACGGTCTACAGGGCCTGGTGATCCTGGAGGATTCATTGTGCCTCACACCCAGGAGGTTTTGTGGGTCTCTGACTGCTCCTCGATCCCCACCACCCCGTGGGACAAACTCATCTGGACCCCCTGCTGTAAATACCTCGGCTCTGACTGCAGGGGTGGTGGTCCTTTGTGACATCTGGTGCTGTTTTGTTGTGAAAGACTGAAGCCAAAGTAATAAACGCACCACGCTGGCGATGGGGTAGCCTATATATTGTGAACTGTAGAAACTTCAATAAAGGTGAGCTGAATTCTGACTCTGGTGTCTGCGAATCGTGGACCATGGAGGCCATTAGACTTGTGCCTTCTTCTTTCCTGTGGAGTGCACAGCCTCAAGTTGTAGGACAACTTGTTCTATTTGATCTTCCGTTTGTGCACGTCGAGTTGATTGCATTAGTCGAAACAGGGCGGACCACGTGAAGGTTGCAATCTTCCACCCCAGACTTGTGCCTATTCTCCCATTAGTCCAACTCCCTTGCTTTTCGCCCCCCACAACTCTGCAATTTTAATTTCCTTTTTGGGTACTTGTCCAAAATATTCTCCAGCTCCCCACACTCTTCCATCCCTGGTTGCATCCAAAGCATAAATCTGATTCCAGTTCTCCAGCCTCATAGGTTCATAAATCACAGTAGCAGAGTTGGACAATTCAGTTCCTCGAGTCTACTCTGCCAGTCAATCTTGGCTGCTCTATCTCTCTCTCCTAACCCCACTCTCCCGCCTTCTCCCTATAACCTCTGACACCCGTACTGATCAAGAATTTATCTATCTCTGCCTTAAAAATACCCACTGACGGGCTCTCCAGCCTACTGTGGCAATGAATTCCTCCTTCTTGCGTAGGGCATGCACAGCCTAAAGTTGTAGGACAACTTGTTAAAGAAGGAACTGCAGATGCTGGAAAATCGAGGGTACACAAAAAGCTGGAGAAACTCAGCGGGTGCAGCAGCATCTCAGGAGCAAAGGAGATAGGCAACGTTTCGGCCCTATCTCCTTCGCTCCTTAGATGCTGCTGCACCCGCTGAGTTTCTCCAGCTTTTTGTGTACCCTTGTAGGACAACTTGTTCTATTTGATCTTATTTGATTGTGCACGCCGGGTTGATTGCATTGGCCGAAACAGGGAGGTTGCAATCTCCCACCCCAACAAATAATTCCACAGATTCACCGCCCTCTGGCTAAAGACATTTTTTCTCATCTCCTTCCTAAAAGAACGTCCTTTAATTCTGAGGCTACGACCTCTAGTCCTGGACTTTCCCTCTCAACCCCATTCTCTTGACTTCTCCCCATAACCTTTGACACCCTTACTAATCACTTTTGAATTAATTAGATGCAACCCGACAGCATGCTGTTCTGTTGTGCACCTGCAAAAGTTTGTCAACATGAAGCATTTTCTCAGTCTCCTCAGAAAATCGAGGCACTGGTCTGAATGCGTGGCTATTATATCAATGTGCTCATGAAGTCTTCTTGCATATGCCGTGCGCAGCCTAAAGTTGTAGGTCAACTTGTTCTATTTGTTCTTGTTTGTGCACGTCGAGTTGATTGCATCAGTCGAAACAGGGTGGGCCACATGAAGGTTGCAATCTCCCAAACCAGTTATGGAGTGATAGTGTAGAAGTAAGTAAGTTTATTGGCCAAGTATTCACATACAAGGAATTTGCCTTGGTGCTCCGCCCACAAATAACAACACGACATACAGTGACAGTTACGAATGACTCAGAAAATACTAAACATTAATAATAATAAAACATTAATGATAAAACACCATTGATCAAGCATGTGAACCAACAAAATACCAGATCAAAGGGAGGCTACAGATGTTTGGCTGTTGAGTAGAGCAACTACTCGTGGATAAAAACTTTTTATGTCTGGCTGTGGCAGCTTTGACAGTCCGGTGTCGCCTTCCAGAGGGAAGTGATTCAAAGAGTTTGTGGCCAGGGTGAGAGGGTCAGAGATGATCTTGCCCGCTCGCTTCCTGGCCCTTGCAGTGTACAGTTCAACAATGGAGGGAAGGTTGCAGCCAATAACCTTCTCTGCTGATCGGACGCTTCGCTGAAGCCTCCAGGTGTCGCGCTTGGTGGCTGAGCCAAACCAGACCATGATGGAGAAGGTGAGGACAGGCTCTACGATGGCCGTGTAGAATTGGACCATCATTGCCTGTGGCAGGTTGTGCTTCCTCAGCTGCCGCAGGAAGTCCATCCTCTGTTGTGCCTTTTTGAAACAGGCCCTTCGATCCAACTTGCCCACATCGGCCAACACGCCCCACCTACATAGTCCCACCTGCCTGCGCTTGGTCCATATCCCTCCAAACCAGTCCTATCCATGTACCTGAATGAATGAATAAGTTTATTGGCCAACTATTCACATACGAGGAATTTGCCTTGGTACTCCACCCGCAGGTGACAACATGACACACAGTGACAGTCCATCATCGGCTCTGACCTCCCTACCATCGAGGGGATCTACCGCAGTCGCTGCCTCAAAAAGCCTGCCAGCATCATCAAGGACCCACACCACCCTGGCCACACACTCATCTCTCCGCTACCATCGGGTAGAAGGTACAGGAGCCTGAAGACTGCAACATCCAGCTTCAGGAACAGCTTCTTCCACACAGCCATCGGGCTATTAAACACCTTCAAACAAACTATGAACTATAACAAGCTATTGCACTTTATCTGTTTACTGATGTGTGTGTGTGTGTGTATATAAATTCTATGGTATATGTACACACTGATCTGTTCTGTATTTACGATTACAATATCCTGTTGTGCTGCAATGAAATAATGTCATTGTCCTATCTGGGACACATGACAATAAACTCTCTTGACTTAACTCTTGACTTGAATGACACATCAAACATTATTAATTAAACATTTAAATTAAATTAAATACCAGAACAAAAAGAGGCTACAGATTTTTGGTCTTAACTGTTTCTTAAACATTGGGATAGTCCCAGCCTCAACTACCTCCTCTGGCAGCTTGTTCCATACACCCACCACTTGTGTTTCCTATTAAATCTTTTCCCCTTCACCTTGAACCTATGTCCTCTGGTCCTCGATTCACCTACTCTGGGCAAGAGATTGTGCATCTGTGGTTGAAAGTGCATTGCAATCCAATCAGACGGGAATTGTGGGGTGAAAAGACCGCACAAATCTTGGGTAAATATTTTTCGAAGACGCCCAAGGGTGCTGTTGCTCTGGGGTGCAATTTACACACCAGCCAGTTGGAGGCAGCAGAGACCAAAGTAATTGCACTAAAGGACTCAAAGTGCTGGATTAAGCAGGTAGACAAAAATGCTGGAGAAACTCAGCGGGTGAGGCAGCATCTATGGAGCGAAGGAAATAGGCAACGTTTCAGGTCAAGACCTTTCTTCAGACTCTTTCAGCAGGTCAGGCAGCATCTCTGGTGAACATGGATAGGTGACATTTCAAGTCAGGTTCCTTCAGACTGATTGGAGGGGTGGGGGAGAAGAGGGAAGAAAGCTGGAACAGGGGAGAGGGGGGTTTTGATACACAGTCGGTGCGAGGGTCAGGATTGAAGAGATGCAAATTGTGAAGCCACAGGGAGTAACTGCAGATGGATCAGTCTCATTTTTCCATTTGACTCCCGGAATGCAGTTCTGTGAACACACACTGGGCTGTTACATAACCCCCTGTGACAAACATGAAGGGACATAAAATTCCTAATGTGCATTCAGTAGGGTTGTGATCAGAACATTACAAATTCAGACCACGAGAGAGAGAGAGGGAGAGGATGAGAGAGAGGGAATAAATCCGGGCAAGTGGGAAGACAATAACTCAGTTAGATTTAATGTGGATATAGAGAATAAAGAGAGTTTGTGTAGGTTGTGACAAGGTTAAGGCAGAGGTAGACAAATTCTTGATTAGAACTGGTGTCAAGTATTACGGGGTGAAGGCAGGAAAATGGGATTAGGCGACAGAGATCAGCCATGATTGAATGGCGGAGTGGACTCGATGGGCCGAATAGCCTAATGCTACTCCTCTCACTTGTGCAGGTTAATTTTTCCAGTAAGGAAAATGATTTAGCTTAAGGAGAACAGATGTAACAGGTCAGGTAGTATCGTGGGTGTGGGTGTGATAGAGGGAGGTCAGTGGGAACTCGCTAGATCCGTTCCAGAGATGGGGAGTCGAGAGGCTTTAATTGTCATATGTCAAGAGTCAAGAGTGTTTTATTGTTGTATGTCCCAGATAGGACAATGAAATTCTTGCTTGCTGCAGTACAACAGAATATGTAAACATAGTACATAAACGTGTGAAATAAAAGTTCAGTGTGTGTACACACACATATACACACTTACTCAAAAACAAACAAATATAGTGCAATAATAATAATAGTCTGTGGTAGTTCAGAGCTTATTTATAGTCGCGTTTAATAGCCTGATGGCTGAAGGGAAGAAAATGTTCCTGAACCTGGACGTTACAGTTTTCAGGCTCCTGTACCTTCTTCCCCATGGCAATGGTGAAATGAGTGTGTGGGTCTCTGATGATGTTACCTGCCTTTTTAAGGCAGCGACTCCATTAAATTCCTTCGATGGTGGGGAGGTCAAAGCCGGTGATGGACTGGGCAGTGGTCACATCTTTTTACGGTCTTTCCCGCTGCTGGATGGTGGAACTGCAGCTTTACAGGCCCATTAATGCAATAATACAACAAATAAGTATCGAATAATACAATAAATGTTATGATGTTATACAAGGTATAACTAGACCACAATAATGCTAAACAAATATATAGTGCAACCAACAAAACAAATTTCACTGTAGATTGGTTCTGAAGTAAGGTTGTGCATTGTTCAGTAGCCTGCTTGAAAGAAGCGGTTTTTGAACCTGGAGGTCACGGTTTTCAGGCTCCTGTACCTTCTTCCCGATGGTAGCAGTGAGATGAGAGTGGCCAGGGTGGTGTGGGTCCTTTTTGAGGCAGCCCTCCTGTAGATCCATTTGATGGCAGGGAGCTCGGTACCCATGAGGATTAAATATAGAAACATAGAAAGTAGGTGCAGGTCTAGGAATAACATTTATTCAATTATAATAAACAGGTTATAGGTTATACCTCGATAGTGGGGTTTGGAAACATAGAAAATAAGTGCAGGAGTAGGCCATTCGGCCCTTTGAGCCAGCACCACCATTCAATATGATCATGGCTGATCATCCAGAATCAGTACCCCGTTCCTGCTTTTCCCCCAGATCCCTTGATTCTGTTAGCCCGGAGAGCTCTATCTAACTCTCTCTTGAAAACATCCAATTAATTGGCCTCCACTGCCTTCTGTGGCAAAGAATTCCACAGATTCACAACTCTCTGGGTGAAAATGTTTTTCTTCATCAGTTGTATGAGGAGATTAAACAAGTTGGACTTCTGTTCTCCTGAGCTTGGAAGAATGACTGGTGAAACGTTCAGAATGCTCAAGTAAAATGCAAAGTCGATGATTCCCATGTCAGGGGTCACACCCTCAAAGTAAAGGGTTGGACTATTAGGACGGATTACTTTAGTTTAAAAACACAGCATGGAAACAGACCCTTCGACCCACTGAGTCCATGCCAACCATTAATCACTCATTCATACAAGTTGGAGTCATCGAGTCATACAACATGGCCGCAGGCCCTTCGGCCCAACTCGTCCATTCCGACTAAGGTTTAGTTTAGTTTATTGTCATATGTACTGAGGTACATTGAAAGCTTTTGTTGGATGGTAACCAGTCAACGGAAAAACTACACATGATTACAATCAAGCCATGCACTGTGTACGGCAGAGTAGAGATTTAAAAGAGTGGAGCGATTACAATGCGTAATTGCAGATCTACTTCTGTGACCAGCACACAAAGAGTTGCCTGGCACGGGCGCCTCCTTGGATAGTTGTTCCATCTACAGCAGTCCCACCTGCCCGTGTTTGCCCCATTATCCCTCTAAACCTTTCCTTTCCATGTACCTATCCAAATGTCTTTTAAATGTTGTTAGTACAATGAAGATTGTACTAAGACAGCTTTAAGTCTTCAGAACTTTTATTAAACACACAGCATACATAGGCCCTGGCTGTACGTGGTCTGTCACGAGCACCAGAGAGGGAGCTAGGGGCGTGTGGGTTACAATTATACTAACTGGTGGGGGGGTGGTTAGCATGGACATCGTACTATCAGTTAAAGGTGTACACACATATCATCTACATCCTTCCTCTACCAAAACAAGCAGTGAGTGACAGGGCGACCACGTCTCATGCGCCAGGGTAAATACAAACAGTAAAGTACAGGGATACATAATCACACGTAATCGCCGTAGCGGACCGGCGGCCTGACCAGGCGACCAGACCGGGTCCGCACCTCGCCATCACCTCCTTCCCCGACAGCAACAAGCGGGGACGCCGGATCATGGCGGGGGCTACGGACGGGAGAACCCCTTGGCGGTGAAGGCAGCGGGGAGGGAAGTGAAGAGAAAGGCGGGGAAGCCGGAGAAAGACGCTCCGGAGGAGGACGAGGGGAGGCCGGCCCCAGAGGAATGGGCAGAGCACAGGGCTGCGACAGGGGCAGCGGGGGGGCATAAGGAGCCGCTGGGGGAGGGAGAGGCTCGTTCACGAGCCGGAGATGCTGGCGGGACCGGCGGTACACCCTGCCGTCGCGGTTGACAAGGTAGGAGCGAGGGGAACCGGCAGAGCCGATGACCACGGCCAGCCTGGAACGGCCAGAAGAGGACCACAGACGGACGACCTGACCGGCGAGAAGAGGGCAGAGGACACGGCAAGACCTGTCGTGGGAACGCTTCTGGATACGGTGTTTGTCGGCAATGCGTTCCCGGACCAAGGCAGGCTTAAGGACGGAGGGGGACAGGGACTGCTGAGACACCGGGACCGTGGGCCTCATCACTCGGGACATGAGTCGCTGAGCCGGGGAGCCCAGGGCATGGTCGCGGGAGACGGACAACTGGCGTAACGTCGGGATCGAGGGCAATCTTGTAGCTGCAGGGCAACTTCCCCAGCTTCGAGTCAAACCGGTCCGGGAACTCGGCCAGCGGATTCAGGGGCGCCTCTACCAGGTGGACATCGCTGTGGAAGCTCACCAACCCGAGGTCCTGGCAGGCCTCCACGCCGAGCAGGGGGTCACATTTACTGTCCAGCAGGAAGAAAGAGAGGGGCCGAGTGGTCGACCGCACCTTGCAGCGGAGAGTGGCCTTCCCCACAGGAACAAGCACGCCGCCCCCATAGGCACGCAGAACAGCACTGTCTGTGGAAACAGGCTCATTATTTCTTATCTTTTTGAACAGGCTTGTTGACAGAACGTTGGCAGCTGCCCCCGTGTCCACCTTAGCAGAGAAGGCCGTGCCATTCACCGTGATTTGGACGGTCGGGTCCGTTATCAGTCCAGCTGCACCTCGCAAGGAAAACACTTCCAGCTCGCTCTGAGAAGATTCAGGGTCAGACGGGGGAAGATCATCGTGCTGGAGATGGGAACCAGACACTGAATCATCACGTGTCAGATATCGAGACGATTTCTGCTGTGGCTGGGCATTGTTCCCACGGGAACGGCATGCAGCCTAAAAGTGCCCGAGCTTGTTGCAAAAGTTACAGGTTTTCCCCAACGCCGGGCACACATTAAAACGGTGTGAGACAAAGTTACAATTCGGACATCGTTGAGGCGGTCTGGAGCCCAGCAGCGGTCTTGCCCTCTGTCGCCGGGGAGCATTGTACTGGGGACCAGCGAGACTGGCTGTGTGGACCACTGGGTCGGGTATAGCGGAGGAGACAGCCTCAGCTAAACGAGAGGCATGCAGCGCCTCGTGGAGTGTCAGATCAGGCTTACGCAGCAGCTCGGAGCGCAGCTTTTCGTCCCGCAGACCAAAGACCAGAATGTCACGGGTTAAGGCATCGGGGGTCAGGTCACGCAGGTTACATCGGCGAGCCAACTGGCGCAGCGCGGCCATAAAATTGTCAATAGACTCCCCAGGGTTCTGGCGTCTGGAGAACAATTTGAAACGCTCCAAAATGTGATTAGTGGGAAGGTCACACATCGCCGTGAATTTAGCAATCAGGCAAACGGGGTCATCGGCGCTCTCACCATGTCCATAGACGAACGACTCCGAACGCTTGAGCGCCTCCGGACCAGCCAGGTCAAGCAGCAGGGAAGCCTTGACAGCGGGGGTCACAGCAGGGTGGGCAATGGCAACGTAATGCTCAAAGTCCCGTCGGAACACACTCCAGCGATGAGTGATGTCCGCATCAAAGACCAGGACGTCAGGCTTACGACAGGCAGAAGCCATCACGGAACCAGGGGGGGGGTACTGGGACTAATAAAATAAAACGCGATAAACCAGAGACGCAGGAAGACCCACTTCTGACACCATGAAGATTGTACTAAGACAGCTTTAAGTCTTCAGAACTTTTATTAAACACACAGCATACATAGCCCTGGCTGTACGTGGTCTGTCACGAGCACCAGAGAGGGAGCTAGGGGCGTGTGGGTTACAATTATACTAACTGGTGGGGGAGTGGTTAGCATGGACATCGTACTATCAGTTAAAGGTGTACACACATATCATCTACATCGTACTGGCCTACTTACTCAACTACCTCCTCAGTCTGAAGAAGGGTCTCGACCGGAATCGTCACGCATTCCTTCCCTCCAGAGATGCTGCCTGTCCCGCTGAGTTACTCCAGCATTTTGTGTCTATCTTCGGTTTAAACCAGCATCTGCAGTTCCTTCCTGCACACTCTATGCTACATCTGTGCTGGGATGTGTAAACAACTCATGCCCTGGGAGAGAGCAGAGGGCACTTAGTAGACATATCCTCTGGATGCTCGATCCATGCACAAAATTACAGGTTCGAAAGAATTAATCTATGGTTCTGTGTTATCCCAATTTAAGGACTATTTACCGCTGCTGGCAAATTCATTTCACTTGCACTTTATGTGCAATGTGACGAATAAAACCGTATTGTATTGTATTTACAGAGGCAAATTAACCTACAAACCTGTACATCTTTGGGACGTGAGAGGGAACCCACGTCCTTACAGGGAGAACGTGCAAACTCCACACAGACAGCACCCGAGGTCAGGATCGAACCCGCGGCTCTGCATCTCCGCTCCCATAGCCGTCGCCATGGCGACCGCAGCCGCCCGCCATGATGGCCCGCCCGGCCGCCCGCCCCTGTGCGCATGCGGCCCCCGCGCTGCCCGCCGGGAGCTGTAGTCTGTGACGCGCCCGGCGGCGGTTGGACTACAACTCCCGGCGGGCGGCGCGCGGCTGCCCGTTCACCGAGACATGGCGGCGTCTTCGGAGGCTGCGGGCGCTTCCCTGCCCACCGTGGAGAGGGTGATGAAAGGTACTGGCAGGCGGCGTGAGCCCCCCACTCTACCCCCTGTCCCCGTCCCTGCACACGCCCCCGGCCCCGGGTACACCCACCCACCCACACCCCGGCCTCACCCCCTCACCCTCAACCCCCTCACCCTCAACATCCATCACCTACACCCCGGCCTCACCTCACCCCTCACCCCCTCACCCCCAACATCCATCACCTACACCCCGGCCTCACCCCCTCACCCTCAACCCCCTCACCCTCA
This sequence comes from Okamejei kenojei, assembly GCA_035221665.1. Taxonomy (NCBI): domain Eukaryota; kingdom Metazoa; phylum Chordata; class Chondrichthyes; order Rajiformes; family Rajidae; genus Okamejei; species Okamejei kenojei. Next base: position 17,099,745 of record CM069168.1, read on the forward strand.
ACATCCATCACCTACACCCCGGCCTCACCCCCTCACCCTCAACCCCCTCACCCTCAACATCCATCACCTACACCCCGGCCTCACCCCTCACCCTCACCCCTCATCCTCACCTACACCCCGGCCTCACCCACCTCAACATCCATCACCTACACCCCGGCCTCACCCCCAACCCCTCAACCCTCACCCCCAAACATCCATCACCTACACCCCGGCCTCACCTCACCTCACCCTCAACCCCCCTACACCCTCAACCCCCCTCACCCTCAACATCCATCACCTACACCCCGGCCTCACCTCACCTCACCACCCTCACCCTCCAACATCCATCACCTACACCCCGGCCTCACCCCCTCACCCTCACCCCCTCATCCTCACCCTCCACCCCACCATCCCATCACCCCACACCACCACCCACCCACACCCCCTCACCCTCAACATCCATCACCTACACCCCGGCCTCACCTCACCTCCTCACCCCAACCCCCTCACCCCCAACATCCATCACCTACACCCCGGCCTCACCTCCTCACCCTCACCCCCTCATCCTCACCCTCCACCTCCACCTCCATCACCCTCATCCTCACTACCCCCCTCCCTACACACGCCCCCGGGTACACTCACCCACACCACCCACACCCCGGCCTCACCTCACCTCCTCACCCTCACCCCCTCTATCTCACTACCCCACCGTGGAGAGGGTGATGACAGGTACTGGCAGCCAGCGTGAGCCACCCACTACCCCTGACCCCCCTACACACGCCCCCCGGGTACACTCACCCACAGCACGGCCTCACCTCCTCACCCTCCATCATGCTCAACCCACCTCTCATCTCAACCTCCTCACCCTCAACCTCCATCACCCACACCCTCACTACCCCACTACCCCCCTGACCCGCTCCCTACACACGCCCCCGGGTACACTCACCCACACCACGGCCTCACCTCCTCACCCTCCATCATGCTCAACCCACCTCTCATCCTCAACCTCCATCACCCACACCACTCACTACCCCCTGACCCCCTCCCTACACACGCCCCCGGGTACACTCACCATGGCCTCACCTCCTCACCCTGCCTCAACCCCCTCATCCTCAGCCTCCATCACCCACACCCCCTCTACCCCCCCCCCCCCCTCCCTCCCTCCCTACACACGCCCCCGGGTACACTCACCCACCCACCCACACCACGGCCTCACCTCCTCACCCTGCCTCACCCTCCATCATCCTCAACCCCCCTCTCATCCTCAACCCCCTCATCATCCTCAACCCCCTCATCATTCTCAACCCCCTCATCCTCAACCAACACCCACAACCCCACTACTCCCTCCCTCCCTCCCTCCCTCCCTACACACGCCCCCGGGTACACTCACTCACCCACCCACCCACACCACGGCCTCACCTCACCCTGCCTCAACTCCCTCATCCTCAACCTACATCACCCACACCCCCACTACCCCTCTACCCCCCCTGACCCCGTCCCTACACACGTCCCCGGGTACACTCAACCACGCACCCACACCACGGCCTCACCCCTTCACCCTGCCTCAACCCCTTCTTCCTCAACCTCCATCACCCACACCCCCTCTACCCCACTACCCCGCTCCCTCCCTCCCTCCCTCCCTACACATGCCCCCGGGTACACTCGCCCACACCATGGCCTCACCTCACCCTGCCTCAACCCCCTCATCCTCAACCTCCATCACCCACACCCCCTCTACCCCAATCCCTCCCTCCCTCCCTCCCACCCTCCCTACACACGCCCCCGGGTACACTCACCCACCCACCCACCCCACGGCCTCACCCCTCTCATCCTCAACCCCCTCATCCTCAACCCCCTCATCCTCAACCCCCTCATCATCCTCAACCCCCTCATCCTCAACCCCCTCATCCTCATCCTCAACCACATCATCCTCATCCTCAACCACCTCATCCTCAACCCCCTCAAGCTCAACCCCCCTCATCATCCTCAACCCCCCTCATCCACAACCTCCATCACCCTCAACCCCCCCTCATCACCCGAAACCCCATCATCCTCAACCCCTCTCCCTCATCCTCCATCACCTCTCCCTCCATCACCCTCACCCTCCATCACCCTCACCCTCCGTCACCCTCAACCCCCATCACCCTGCCTCAACCCCCCTCATCATCCTCAACCCCCCTCATCCTCAACCCCCCCCCATCCTCAACCTTCATTGCCCCATCACCCTGCCTCAACCCCCTCTCCCTCATCCTCCATAACTTTCCCTCCGCCTCACCCTCCATCAACCCTCTCAACCTGCCTCAACCCCCCCCACCCTCACCCTCTCCCTCGCTCACCCTCTCCTTCACACACCCCAACCCTCAACCCCATCTCCCTCATCCTCCATCATCTCTCCTTCAACGGCCTCTCCCTCCTCTACCTCAACCCTTCTCCCGCATCCTCGATCACCGCTTCCCCTAACCCCCCCCTCCCTCATCCTCCCCTTTTCCCTCACCCTCCTCAACCCTCTCACTCCCCTCACCCTCAACCGCATCCTCTATCACCTCTCCTTCAATGCTCTCTCCCTCATCCTCAACCCCCTCTACCTCATCCTCAATCACCTCTCCCTCACTGTCTCTCATCTTCCTCCACCCCCGCTCCCTCTCCCTCATTCTCGGTCATCTCTCACTCATCCTGTCACCTATCACATCCTCAGTCACCTCACTCCCTCAGCAACTTCCCCCCTCAATAAACTCCTTAACACCTACCCTCAGCCAACTCCCCTCAAAAAAATACTCCCTACCCGAACACTCAGCTCAACCATCCCTATCCACGCACCCTCAGCCACTTGCTCCCAAACACACCCTCAGCTCAACCTCACCCTCAACCACCTCCCCTCCACACCCTCATCTGCACATCCCTCCCCAGCAACCACTCCCCTCAAATCTCCTTCTTGCAACCGCTTGTACCTCTCCACATAACCCCCTGTGTGAATCCTCACTCCACCCTGCGTCACCCCCTCTGCAATCCTCTCTACATAAGCCCTTACAATCACGTCCCACAAACCTCTCCAACATGTTGCCCCCTGAAAACACTATATAACATCTTCCACCTTGACATCACCTCCCGCTTACAACTCCTTCACCTCTAGATCAACCTCCTGTTCAACCCTACCCCTTCCTCCCACTCCCTTCTCCATCCCTTCCAATTTCCTCCCTCAGTTTACTCCTCCACTCCTTGTCCTCATTTCCACATTCTTTATCAATTTGCAGAGAAACACAGATTAGAGGCAGAGTTGTGTACCCAAAGTATTATATAGAATCTCACTGCACAGAAATAGCTATTCACAATTCATTTCATTTACCACTGGCTATTTTTTCAGACTGCTACTGGTTTGGTCAGATCCATTTTTATCTTCCTTATTTATTCCTATAGTTCTGGGCATTGTATCATATGTCCTTTTTGACCTATGGGCAATGGTTCTGATATTCCAGAAGATATTATTGAATGTCGCCTTCTGGTCTTACAAGAAAACACCCATTCACTGTTGCAAGTGCCTTCTACACTGTTGTATGCACGTACATTCACACTCCCTTTAGTCCGACAGCATATATTATAGTTGACAAGATGGTGCAGTGGCAGTCCTTTCAAACAGTTCATGGAAGCCAGATCCACAATATAAACCACACTATTATTGATCACTTTTTCTGTTCGTATTTCCAACCTCTCCATTATGTTCATCAAACAGGCTGTAATAAATCTTTGATAGACACAAAGCACTGGAGTAACTCAGCAGGTCAGGCAGCATCACTGAAGAACACAGATAGGTGATGTTTCAGGCTGGGACCCTTCTTAGACATTCTATTAATTTTCTGTAATAAATCTTTATGGGTTAGCATGTGCTCGAACATTTCCATCAAAATGGCAACTAATTTCGTTAAATGATTGCGATCTCTAGACTTTCTCTGTAGATAGTTTATCTCTCTTCCTGTATTGAACTGAGAATTAGACATGTCCAACTTTCAAATTCTCTGCAGCAAATCCAAGACATGAATTAAAGCCACCCCAATTACCTCTGAGCTGGACTAGATGACTTTTCTTTGTGAGTAGGTCGAAGCTTTGTTGCCTCCCCTCACTATCTGCTTCAGTCGTGCTACCATTCCTCCTTTACAATTATATTGGCGTCCGTTTTCTTGAAGATAGACGCAATAAGCTCACTTGGCTATTTGGCCCAAGCCGTACAGGACACAACTCCACTGCTTTCAGTGAGACAAGAATGGCAGTAGAAAGTCAGCTTAAAGAATAGAAACATAGAAACATAGAAAATAGGGGCAAGAGTAGGCCATTCGGCCCTTTGAGCCTGCACCGCCATTCAATATGATAATGGCTGATCATCCAACTCAGTATCCTGTACCTGCCTTCTCTCCATACCTCCTGATCCCTTTAGCCACAAGGGCCACATCTAATTAAATATAGCTAATGAACTGGCCTCAACTACCTTCTGTGGCAGAGGCCACAGATTCTACACTCTCTGTGTGAAAAATGATTTTCTCATCTCGGTCCTAAAAAGCTTCCCCCTTATCCTTAAACTGTGACCCCCTTGTTCTGGACTTCACCAAGATCATCAACATCCTGCATCCAGCCTGTCCAACCCCTTAAGAATTTTGTAAGTCTCTATAAGATCACCTCTCAATCTTCTAAATTCCAGCGAGTACAAGATTAATCTATCCAGTCTTTCTTCATATGGAAGTCCTGCCATCCCAGGAATCAGTCTGGTGAACCTTCTCTGTACTCCCTCTATGACAAGAATGTCTTTCCTCAAACTAGGAGTCCAAAACTGTATGCAATACACCAGGTGTGGCCTCACCAAGACCCTGTACAACTGCAGTAGAACCTCCCTGCTCTTGTACTCAAATCCTTTTGCTATGAATGGCAACATACCATTCGCTTTCATCACTGCCTGCTGCACCTGCATGACTGGTGTACCATGACACCCAGGTCTCGTTGCATCTCCCCTTTTCCTAATCGGCCACCATTTAAATAATTGTCTACTTTCCTGTTTTTGCCACCAAAGTGGATAACCTCACATTTATCCACATTATACTGCATCTGCCATGCATTTGCCCACTCACCCAGCCTATCCAAGTCACCTTGCAGCCTCCTAGCATCCTCCTCACAGCTAACACTGCCCCCCAGCTTCGTGTCATCCGCAAACTTGGAGATGTTGCATTTAATTCCCTCATCCAGATCATTAATATATATTGTAAATAGCTGGGATCCCAGCACTGAGCCTTGCGGTACCCCACTAGTCACTGCCTGCCATTCTGAAAATGACCCATTCACTCCTACTCTTTGCTTCCTGTCTGCCAGCCAGTTCTCTATCCACGTCAACACTGAACCCCCAATACCGTGTGCTTTAAGTTTGTATGCTAATCTCTTATGTGGGACCTTGTCAAAAGCCTTCTGAGTCCAGATATAACACATCCACAGGTTCTCCCTTATCCACTCTACTAGTTACATCCTCGAAAAATTCTATAAGATTTGTCATGATTTACCTTTCATAAATCCATGCTGACTTTGTCCAATGATTTCACCACTTTCCAAATGTGCTGCTATCCTATCTTTAATAACTGACTCTAGCATTTTCCCCACTACCGATGTTAGACTAACTGGTCTGTAATTCCCCATTTTCTCTCTCCCTCCATTTTTAAAAAGTGGGGTTACATTAGCTACCCTCCAATCCTCAGGAACTACTCCAGAATCTAAAGAGTTTTGAAAAATTATCATTAATGCATCCACTATTTCTGGAGCTACTTCCTTACGTACTCTGGGATGCAGCCTATCTGGCCCTGGGGATTTATCGGCCTTTAATCCATTCAATTTACCCAACACCACTTCCCGGCTAACCTGGATTTCACTCAGTTCCTCCATCTCATTTGACCCTCGGTCCCCTGCTATTTCCGGCAAATTATTTATGTCTTCCTTAGTGAAGACAGAACCAAAGTAGTTATTCAATTGGTCTGCCATGTCCTTGTTCCCCATGATCAATTCACCTTCCCCATGATCAATTCACGATGAATAGAGTGGCATAACTCAGGAGATGATGTACCAGTTTTTCTTGGTGGTGAAGAGAACTAGCATCTCAGATGACCTATCATGGGCACAACACATAGATGTAATTATGAAGATGGCAATCCAGCATTCAAAGATCTGGACCTCAGACCCAGCAAGTGAGCTTATGGACTATTGAGCAACAGTGACCCTTACCCTTCTGCAAACTATTAATCAGTTGATTTGATTATCGTGGCAATGTCAGCTTCCCCTCCAGGCTGATATCTCTATGTCAAGTCTCTATCTAAACACTGAGTGGGTCACAAGCACAAGAAAATTGGAGCAGGAATAGACCAGGAGACCCCCATGGCTGATCTCTACTGACCTCAACTCATATGTTAGTTCCCCATGTCCCTCAATTCCTCGATCGTTCAAGCATTTATCTAGCTCCTCCTTAAATATATCTGATGATGCGGCCACTGTCTGGGGCAGAGAATTCCAGAGAATTGTCTTTTTCCACTGCTACCGTATTTATTTTGTTTACATCATTTCTAACTGATTTCTGCCTTGGTCCTTTCCCTCCTAATATTCTTCTTGGGTTTTTATCCCTGGTCCAAGTTTATTTAAACCATCTTGAAAAGCCAATTCACTGGATGTATTCAAGAGAGAGTTAGATATAGCTCTTAGGGCGAACGGAATCAAGGGATATGGAGAGAAAACAGGAACAGGGTACTGATTCTGGATGATCAGCAATGATCATATTGAATGGTGGTGCTGGCTCGAAGGGCCGAATGGCCTACTCCTGCACCTATTTTCTATATTTCTAAACCCCACTATCGAGGTATAACCTATAACCTGTTTATTATAATTGAATAAATGTTATTAGCCAAGTATGTATACATACAAGGAATTTGCGTATCCACATCATCTCCCCATTCATGCATTCATTTATTCTATCTTCCTATTTCTATGCTGACTAACACGTACAACTAGGTATAATCTTGAGATTGAGATACAAGGAACTGTAGATGCTAGGTTACAAATAAAAGATAAAACGTGCTGGAGTAACTCAGCAGATCAGGCAGCCTCTCTGGTGAACTTGATAGGTTACATTTCGAGTCAGGACCCTACCCGACCCAAAACATTACCTATCCATGTTCTCCACAGATGCTGTCTGACCCGCTGAGTTACTCCAGCACTCTGTGAAACGTCACCTATCCATGTTCTCCAGAGATGCTGCCTGACCCGCTTAGTTACTCCAGCACTTTGTGAAACGTCACCTAGACATGTTCTCCAGAGATGCTGGCTGACCCGCTGAGTTACTCCAGCACTCTGTGAAACGTCACCTATCCATGTTCTCCACAGATGCTGCCTTATCCGCTGAGTTACTCCAGCACTCTGTGAAACGTCACCTATCCATGTTCTCCAGAGATGCTGCCTGACCCACTGAGTTACTCCGGCACTCTGTGAAACGTCACCTATCCATGTTCTCCAGAGATGCTGCCTGACCCGCTGAGTTACTCCAGCATTTTGTGTTTATCATCTTGAGATTAATGCCATTGATCTTTTTAATTTCTTTCTTCATTCCCTAAAACCTGCATGGAGGACCTCACTTCATCTTCAACCAATTTGTCAGAGTTGCATTGCTCCTCTTGTCCCTTCTCACTGTTGCCTCTACCTCACTGAACTCCTCTTACTCAGCAGACTTCACTTGAAAGGATCATTCATTCAGAACAACGCTGTGTTCAAACCAAACATGCCCTTGAAGATCACTTTTAGTTTTTAATTGACAGGTTTCATTTGAAGCCATCTCACTTGAATTCCGTTTCATCTTCATAAAATTAAACCTCACGTGAGGGTTTATTTTAGGGAAGGATCAGAAACATCTGGGTGTTTTCGGTCCTTTTCCACAACCACTCGGCTGATATGCTACATTCTTTGTCTACACTTCAGCGTAGTACTGAGGGAGCACAGCACAGGTATTAGTTTGGGATTAAAGCACTGTTGGAAGTGCGCTGCTGAGAAAGTGCTGATATGAAAAACATTACCTTCCAGATGGGATGCAAAAGCAAGGTGTTGTCTGCTCTCCACAGAGGAGCCCATGTCACGCAAGAAGAAAAGTAGCGTAGACCTCATCGGTATTGTGGCGAACATTGGACCCCTCCGGTCAAAATCACTGCCTGGTTATTATTAAAGGTAGACAAAAATGCTGGAGAAACTCAGCGAGTGAGGCAGCAACTATGGAGTGAAAGAATCCGCGACGTCACCTATTCCTTCGCTCCATAGAAGCTGCATCACCCACTGAGTTTCTCCAGCATTTTTGTCTACCTTCGATTTTTCCAGCCTGTCAGTCTACATTCTAAAGTCACTGGTTATCATAAGTGATAGGAGCTGAATTAGACCATTCGGCCCATCAAGTCTACTCCGCCATTCAATCATGGCTGATCTGTCTCTCCCACCTAACCCCATTCGCTTGCGTTCTACCCATAACCCCTGACACTCTGAGAGATTATCGTGAGGGGTGTGATGACAATCCTGGGAAATTGACTGAATCTTTTAATAAATGTAAAATTGTCTTGTCTGCTCAGTTACTTGGGCTGGTGTGTAGCATAGAGTGATCTCTTACTGTGGACTGGTCAAGGTCTGTTGTAACTCTCTTCCAGCTGTTCCCTTACCACCAGTTCGCCGCTTGACCTTGCAGGATATTTACTTTGATGGCAAACCCAGGTTCGATATCCTCAAAGCACATTTCATTAAAGAAGGGCGGCTGGAGGAAGACGCTGCCATCAAGATCATAGAAGATGGAGCTGCTGTCTTTCGCAAAGAGCGGACTCTGATTGAGGTGGACGCACCTGTCACAGGTCTGCAACATCAACCTGTAGCTAACGGTTTACCATTCCCGCTGCTAATCCCAAGGCTCACCTTCATTGCACCCCTCCCCTCCCCTCCCCTCCTCATCACCCTTGCTTTGCCATCTCTTGCCTCAAGGCATGTGGGTTGGCAAAGCGAGAGGACAGAAGTAGTGAGGTATTGCTGCCGCACTAACCCACACCTCACTTCTTCTGCCCTCCCTCTTTGCCAGCCAGCATGCTTTGCGGCTCCTGCCTCCTCACCTGTCACACTGCATCTCATCAGCCACCTCCATTTCACCACACAGACCCTCGCCTCACACCTCTCCATCTCGTCCCCATCACTCGACCCAGCCTACCAACCTCACACCTAGTGACTAGACCATAGAAACATGGAAAATAGGTGCAGGAGTAGGCCATTCGGCCCTTTGAGCCTGCACTGCCATTCAATATGATCATGGCTGATCATCCAACCCAGTATCCTGTACCTGCCTTCTCTCCATACCCCCTGATCCCTTTAGCCACAAGGGCCACATCTAACTCCCTCTTAAATATAGCCAATGAACTGGCCTCAACTACCTTCTGTGGCAGAGAATTCCACTCTCTGTGTGAAAAATGATTTTCTCATCTCAGTCCTAAAAGACTTCCCCCTTATCCTCAAACCCGTTTGTTCTGGACTTCCCCAACATCAGGAACAATCTTCCTGCATCTAGCCTGTCCAACCCCTTAAGAATTTTGTAAGTCTCTATAAGATCCTCCCTCAATCTTCTAAATTCTAGTGAGTACAAGATGAATCTATCCAGTCTTCATATGAAAGTCCTGCCATCCCAGGAATCAGTCTGGTGAACCTTCTCTGTACTCCCTCTATGGCAAGAATGTCTTTCCTCAGATTAGGAGACCAAAACTGTACGCAATACTCTAGGTATGGTCTCACCAAGACCCTGTACAACTGCAGTAGAAGCTCCCTGCTCCTATACTCAAATCCGTTTGCTATGAAAAGTGGTTCTTACCCTTTTTGGAACCTGTACGTGCGTACGCAAACAAAATGCTGTATGTGGTGTGTACCTTTGTACCTTTGTTAGGTTCCTAAACATGGGCTCAACAAATTGATATGTTATTTGTGTCCCCTTCATGACCCCCGGCAAAGCCCCAAATGACCCTCAGGTTAAGAACCACTGCTCTAGACTTACCGCCCAATTTCCCTGGCACCGCGCATTCTCTTTACCACGCAACCCTCCCTAGCCCAAACCCTCAGGTCCGCACTACACTCCCTGCCACCTTAATCCAGCAGCAGCCCAGTCCCCATTGGCCATCTAGCATCTCAGTTGCACACACATCCTTTTCTTCCTTCTCCAGACACAATTCCTCCGCTCCTCTGAGGCTGTCTGCAGCCCGATTAGCCGTGTGGTTTGTGCGCTTCGGAGAGCAAACTCTCACTTGACTTCTCTCTCTTCCCTTCAGTTTGTGGTGACATCCATGGTCAGTTCTTTGACTTGATGAAGCTGTTTGAAATTGGTGGAGCGCCCAGCAGCACACAGTATCTATTCCTTGGCGATTATGTGGATCGGGGCTATTTCAGCATTGAGGTGAGGTCTGGACCTGTAGTTTTGTTCATTCAGAGGGAATGGGAAGGTGTTAACAATTCTTTTCAGAGTCACAATCAGTCGTTCACTCCTCTGCCTCTTCTGGGAGAACTTTAAGTGTCACAAACATGCTGCATTAAGGTCCTGCATTGAGTTTGATGAAGGGTCTCGACCCGAAACGTCACCTTTCATTTTCTCCAGAGATGCCGCTGAGTTACTACAGCATTTTATGTTTATCTTTGGTATAAACCAGCATTTACAGCTCCCTTTTTATTGCATTACAGTCTGTGTGCCTTTAATTGTCCTGTCGCTAGACGCAATCTGTGACAGCGCTGCGAAAAACTGTCATTAAACACCAGAAAATCTAACACTGATTAAAAGAAAGGCTTGATGCTAATTTTGGAGCAAACTTCAGATGCTGGACTTCACATAAGATGTTAACTTATCTGCTCTGCTTCAGATTATGACTGAGCTTTTGTACATTTTCAGCTCTGTATTCTTTTTTCAAACTGCAGTCAACAAGTTGGTTAAATTTAAAGTTCTCAAAGTTAGCAGGGTGGCAGTCGGCGGTAATGTGTATTTCTAAATGTCAGGAAGGGAGCTAGATTAATATCAGTAGAGATTAAATCAGTAATATATGTTGCTGGGGTGTGGGAAGGAACTGCAGATGCTGATTTAAACCGAAGATAGACACAAAATTCCGGAATTAACTCAGTGCGTCAGGCAACATCTCTGGAGAGAAGGAATGGGCGACGATTCGGGTCGAGACCCTTCTTCAGACCTCAAACCGAAACGTCACCCATTCCTTCTCTCCAGAAATGTTGCCTGTCCTGCTGAGTTACTCCAGCACTTTGTGTCCATTGCTGGGGCGTAGGGTTGTGGAGTATTGATTGCTTGATTAACCTCAGCGGAGTTAATATTACTGGGTATTGAATAGACAATGGGTGCAGGAGTAGGCCATTCAGCCCTTCGAGCCAGCACCACCATTCACTGTGATCTTGGCTGATCATCCACAATCAGTACCCCCTTCCTGCCTTCTCCCCATATCCCCTGACTCTGCTATCTTTAAGAGCTCTGTCTAACTCTCTCTTGAAAGTACCCAGAGAATTGGCCTCCACTGCCTTCTGAGGCAGAGAATTCCACAGATTCACAACCCTCTGTGTGAAAATGTTCTTCCTCATATCCGTTAAAAATGGCTTACCCCTTATTCTTAAACTGTGGTTCTGGCCCCTGGTTCTGGTCTTTCCCAGCATGTTTCCTGCCGCTAGCGTGTCCAAACGTTTTATAATCTTATGTGTTTCAATAAGATCCCCACCCATCCTTCTAGATTCTAGAGTATACAAGCCCAGCTGCTCCATTCTATCAACATATGACAGTCCTGCCATCCGGGAATTAACCTGGTGAACCTACGCTGCACACCCTCAATAGCAAGAATGTCCTTCTTCAAATTTGGAGACCAAAACTGCGCACCATACTCCAGGTCTCACTAGGGCCCTGTACAGGGCTTACGACTGAATGACAGTGTGATGGAACTGGAATAACTTCATTAACTTCTCACAAGGTTTCAGATATTGGATGGGAACATTCCAAAGCATTGTTTCTCAACAGAATGACTTCCATTAATGCATAAAAGGGTATGGTGTCAGATTGAATGGTAACTTTAATAGGGAAATTGAAGAAATACTCACAAAGGAAATGTTTGCAGGTTCCTTGCTCTGTCAGTAACTTATCCCTCACTCGTTGATGTTATTATAATTCTATCACCAAACACTGTAATCAGCAGTTACTATCTTTACTGATGCAATGCCAGTTCAATCCTACTTTCATTCAGTGACTATGTATTTCTGCTGTCACACTAACGCTCAGTGAGCCATTTTCCCCACTGCTCTGTACTCCCACCGCAACTGCTGCTGTGCCAGTTCTCTCCCACTGTCTCTCTGTTACCTCCCCGCCCCATTGCACTGTGTTACTGATTGTAATGTTGAGATTACAGCCTTCAGTAAGCCCTACATTCAATACCTTGTCTTACTTCATAGAGGTCAATCAAGCTCTCTCACGTAATCTCCAGAACCCTACTCCCCAGCAACATGTACTGGTTTTACATCAACTGATGTTAATACAGCTCTCGCACATTGCCACTGTCTAACTATAGGTTGATCCATTTCCCCGGTTGCTCTTACCTGCCACCCATGAAACATTCCACAATCGCTTACATATTCACCTATTCCTGCCTGGTTCTCTGTTAATGTTTCCTCTTGTAGTGTGTGCTGCTTCTCTGGGTCCTGAAGATTCACCATTCAACCACGTTGTTCTTGCTCCGGGGGAACCATGAGTGCAGACACCTCACTGAGTACTTCACGTTCAAACAAGAGTGTGAGTATAATTCATCGGCCGACTGAAAGCTTATCCAGCCAGAGCTTGACCCCAGCCTGAATATCTAGCGATTAGCTTGGGATGCCGCTCCATTTGTCCAGGGTAAGAAAGAAAACAAGCTGACAAGAATGGATGTGGCCACGGACTGGGTACATTACTCACTCTGTCACTATCCCAGAGTTGCAATGTGTGACTTTGCAGCTCTTCTTACACGTAACCCTATATTGCACCGTCATCTCCTCTGGGGCAAACTGCACACTAGACAGAGTGCTTTAAGCTGTGTGACAATCCTTGGGTGGCAAAACTCTAGTTACAGTCATTGAATCCTCTCGCTAACCAGGGCAGCACGGTGGCGCAGGGTAGAGTTGCTGCCTCTCGGCGCCTGAGATCCTGGTTCGATCCCTACGGGTGCAGTCTGTACGGAGTTTGTACGTTCTCCCCGTGACCGGCGTGGGTTTTCTCTGAGATATCCCCCGGGAATCCTGGATATCTTTGGGATATCCAGTTTCCTTCCACACTCCAAAGATGCACAGGTTTGTAGGCTAGTTGGCCTGGTATAATTGTAAACTGTCCCCAGTGTTTGTAGGATAGTGTTAGTGTATGGGGTGATCGCTGTGCTTGGTGGGCCGAGGGTTGTCTGTATCTTATCTGCGCTGTATCTCTAAACTAAACTGAACAAAACATAGCTCTCACCCTTCATAATGACGCACCTTCATCATTTCCTCAGTGATCATCCTCTTCCCTTTATGGATCCCTCCCTTCCCCACGAAGTGATTCCTCTCTTTTCCCATACCCTGCCATGAGAGAAGCAATACATGTTAGCAGACCTTGGATCTGGAGCCGTTGACAGACACCATGGAAGTGAAGCATCGTGCTGCAAGAACAGAGTGACTGTGAGGTGCCACCATTCCGATCCTCATCAAGTATATTGTCCATGGTGGGATATGAAATACGTGCAGAATTATTCCCAGTTTCCGGTGACCCCTTGTAGGAATGTGGTAATTTTCCTTCTATATATTGAGTCTCTCCTGCAGTGAAGGTAGCTAACAAGTCAGTGAGATGAAGAAATCTCTGCTGCTGCACACAAAGACTTGTTGATAAAGGATTTGAATCCAGTGTTAAGGATGCTCATTATTCTAGCACCCTCCCATTTGTGAAGGGCTTTCTTTGGTAAAATGGGAAGTTTCCTTTAAAAATTTACAAATAGCACACAAAATATCCAAATGATATGTATTCTTCTGGGGCTGGATTGCCAGTTACTTATTATACTTCATCAGCGGCTCAACCTGGGATAATCCTAGGGATAAGGAAAATTCATCAAGGTGTCAAACTCATCTGGGCGTCTGTATGATGTCTCTGAGGACTATGACATGCGATCAAAAGAAACGAGGCTCCAGTGTCAGCAAGGGAGAGGAAATTTAATTAGTGATGCGGTGCTAAGCCATCAGTTTGTCAGAACTCCGGTTTATCTCAGGTTTGTGGGGGTAGTGTATGTGGTGTGTTAATATTCCTTATGTCGTTCCTGTTTGTAGGCAGAATCAAGTACTCAGACCAACTGTACAATGTGTGCATGGGTGCGTTTGACTGCCTGCCTCTGGCTGCGCTCGTAAATCATCAGTTCCTCTGCTTGCACGGGGGCCTGTCACCGGACATCCACAGCCTAGATGACATTAGGAGAGTAAGTACGCGTGCTCATGAAGGTGGGACAGGATGCCCAGAAGAAGCAGGTCAGTGGCAAGCAGTTTCACCTGGTCACCGTAGAAGAAGCAAGTTCACTCCCTAGGTTTTGAACCACTATTTGGTTTCTCAGTAAACCTGTGATGACAGCTGGAGAAGTGGGAGATGACTTTGGGTGCAGAGTGAGAACGGTGGGACGTGGGTTTGGAGATGGGACTGTGAGAGAATGGAGTAGGGCATGGAAATGGAAATGGAATGAGGGATGGACAGGAGCGGGATGTAATGGGGCAGGGAGTAGTGCTGCCACTCTGTAAGACCACCTGCACCCTCCTGTAACTCATTCCTTCTTGTATTGGAGCTTATAAACATTGGGGTCTGCTGCCCACCCAGCCTGCACACCCCCACACATGGAGAATCTTCCACCTTCGTCCCCTTGTTTCTCCTAGACTCCCCTCACATAATAAACCTTTCCCCTTTTACCCAAACTAGAAACCTCTGCATTATAGACAATATGTGCATGAGAAGGCCATTCAGCCCTTCACGCCAGCACCGCCATTCAATGTAATCATGGCGTAAATTTGACCCTGTTCTGACTCACGCTTGCTTCCTTTCTTTGTTCCCCTTCCCCCTTGGATCCAGATCAGCAGGGACTTCCGTTCTCCATTTTGTGAATTAACTGGTAATGCCAGTTGCAGACTTTGTCCCCGTCCCATTCTCCAACCCTACGCTCTTCCCAACAACTATACGCAGTTCCCCACATCCCTCGCACTCCCCTCCCCCATCCCACACTTCCTATCACCCACTTCACTCAAACATCCTCAAGCCCAGCACAATTTACGGGATCGCGTGTGTGCAGCCACACTATAACAGGCTACATATCAAATTAAAGGCATTTGGGGAAGCTCCTGCTATTGTAAAATGCATTCTGTAATTGTAAGTCAATTTTCTTTTAATGCTTCATCTCATCTTTTAGTTAGACAGATTTAAAGAGCCACCAGCCTTTGGTCCCATGTGTGATATGCTGTGGTCGGACCCAACCGAGGACTATGGCAGCGAGAAGACTCCAGATCACTTCAGTCACAACACTGTACGAGGCTGCTCCTACTTCTTTAGGTTCGTGCATGTGCCATTGAAAGATGGCTTGGCCCAGTTATAGGGGCAGCTAGTCCTAGACTGCATAGACAGTATTGGGTCATCCTCCAGTCTTGTGCCTTTTGAATCTGGAGCACAGGAGGCTGAAGGGTGATCTTATAGAGATGCATAACATTATGAGGGGAATATATAGTGTGATAGCATAGAGTTTTTACCCAGGGTGGGGGCATCGAGAACCATTGGTTTATGGTAAGATTTCATAGGAACCTGAGGAGGTAGTTGAGACAGGTTCTATAACATAATTTAAAAGACATTTGGACAGGTTCATGGATAAGAAAGGTTTAGAGGGATATAGGCCAAACACCAGCAAATGTGATGAGCTTAGAAATGTGACAAGCACCCTGGCCGGCATGGATGAGTGGGGCCAAAGGGCCTGTTTCCATGCTCTATAACTCAATGACCCTGGGCTTCTTCTGCAATGTGCAATATTCCACCCTTTTTTTCCACCCAGCTCCTTTCAGACCCTTCCTAACTAGCACTGCGACATCCTAAAATATAGAAAAATTCTAGATTCCACCACAGGGATGTATTGTTCTCATCTACTCCACCCACCTCTATTGATTAAATCCCTCGTGTATGTCTCTGATGTACCCAGTTTTTAAACAGTTTAATTAATTGTTGGATTATCCAGCCTTCAGTTCTTCGAGCCTGCTCTACCATTCAGTTTCAATGGTATAGCTTTATTATTGTCATGTATACTGAGGTGCAATGAAAAACCTTTATTTGCATGCTGTCCAAACAGATCAGATAGGGTCTGAAAGAAGGGTCTCGACCCGAAACGTCACCCATTCTACCAGAGATACTGCCTGTCCCGCTGAGTTACTCCAGCATTTTGTGCTCATCTTCGGTGTAAACCAGCATTTACAGTTCCTTCCTAAGCAGATCAGATAGTACCACACACAAACACAATGAAGTGAAACTCAAGTACAATCGATAGAGCAAAGGAGAGGATATACAGTGCAGAATATATTTCTCAGCATTGAAGTACATCAATCGCACAGACAAAGCCCACAATGGTATAGAGATGAATTGGACAGCACCATCACCTGTGGAAGGACCGGTCAGAAGCCTGATAACAGAGGGGAAGAAGCTGTTCCTGACGCTGGTGGTGTGCGCTGTCAAGTTAATCTTAGCTCCTTAACCTGTAATACTTTTACCCAACCAGCACCTTTTTTAATCTTAGTTTTAATGTTGTTGACTATGCACTCCCAGGTTCAGCCTTTTGGGGGAGAGAGTTCTAGATGTCCATTGTGAAGGACAACCTGCTCTAATTTGTCAGAATATGCCTTCATGTTCTGTCCATGTATGGATCTGGTTTATCTGTCTCGATCAACCCTAACACAAAATACTGCTAGAAATCTGAAATATAAACAGAAAATACATCTAAATACATATGTTTTGAAACATATAAGATTGTTACGGGTTTGGACATGCTAGAGGCAGAAAACATGTTCCCGATGTTGGGGGAGTCCAGAATCAGGGGCCACAGTTTAAGAATAAGGGGTAAGCCATTTAGAACGGAAACGAGGAAACACTTTTTCTCACAGAGAGTGGTGAGTCTGCAATGTGTGGAATTCTCTGCCTTAGAGGGCGGTGGAGGCAGGTTCTCTGGATGCTTTCAAGAGAGAGATAGATAGGGCTCTTAAAAATAGCGGAGTCAGGGGATATGGGGGAGAAGGCAGGAACGGGGTACTGATTGGGGATGATCAGCCATGATCACATTGAATGGCGGTGCTGGCTCAAAGGGCCGAATGGCCTACTCCTGTACCTATTGTCTATAATACCCAGCAGATTGGAAAACATCTATGGAGAGAGAAGACCTAACTGTTTAAATTGATGACCTTTCATCGTTAGCCATTTCTGGACACTACTCTAGATGAATCTATTTAAGAGCAGGCTCGAGGACTTGTTGGTCTTTTCCCATTACCGTGTTGAATATTTGCACTGTTTCCCCCTTTAACTCACTTGATCTATATCTCGAAAATTGATTTGGAAACAGGCTTGGGGTCAGTGCTAAAAGGATTGGGATGTTTTACATGGGCCCTGTCATTACTCGCCGACAAGCCGCTCGCCCGCTCTAACAGTATTTGTGTCTCCTTTGCAGTTATGCCGCAGTTTGCAAATTTTTGCAACACAACAACTTGTTATCAGTAATCCGTGCACACGAGGCTCAAGACGCTGGGTAAGCTGTGATTTCCCCGGATCAAGTTGGGAGTGAATGTTGTATTTATTTTGTGCTTGTTTTTGCTGTCTGTGGTGCTGAGAGGCAGAACTTTGCTGGGAAGATCGGGTTGGCAGGTTAAGAAGCCGCCTCATCTACCCGTACGCAGACCTTCAGGGGGTGAGGATTGGTTGGGAGTGGGCCAGATAAAGTTCTCAGCTCTCTCCTCTCTCCCTCTCAGCTTCTCCCTCTGTAGACTGAGCTGCACGCTTCCACCTGGTATAAACTGCAAATGAAGAATGAAAGCTTCTACACGGATAAAAGGCAACTGCTGCTATCCCCAGAGTCCCCAGCAAGTGGCACTCATTGCAGAACCTTCAGTGTCAGAGATGTTTACCAAGAGAACTCAACTGCATTGTTCTGAGTGAATGGGGCTTTAATCTTTACGCAATGAATATAAAAGATCCAATAGTAACATTCAAATTCAAATAAGGTTCTTCTATTTGTTGGCCTGCCAGATATTTGTCCCGTAAAAGATCTCAGCCAACTCATGGCTGCCAATGGCATTTTTTTGTGTGCTGTGATTCCTATAATAGCAGAGTCAGGGGATGTAGGGAGAAGACAGGAACCGGGTACTGATTGTGGATGATCAGCCACGATCACATTGAATGGCGGTGCTGGCTCGAAGGGCCGAATGGCCTACTCCTGCACCTATTGTCTATTGTCTATAACTTGACCCAATCTTTATAAAGCACTCCATAGTTTGTAGTCCCAGCCCTGTTCCCTGATCACTCTGATGCAGGAGCCCACTCTTCACTTGCTAAAAATCATTAGTCTATTTCCCAGACTCCGGCAGGGGGGTCTTGTTCCCCACTCAATCCGGTGGGTTTTCCACTCCCCACTTGCTCTTGTTCCAGAGTTCATTTACCCCTTGCTCCAGTACCAAAGGCTTCTCCCCTTCACTGTGATGGAGATGCCTATTCCCCAACCAGGGGTTAGCCATTAACCTTTCTCTGATATCTGTTCCCTGCTTTTGGTTATTTGAAATGATTGTACATATTAACCTATGATTCCCATATCCACAGATATCGAATGTATAGGAAAAACCAGGCGACTGGCTTCCCATCATTAATAACGATATTTTCTGCACCAAATTATCTGGATGTCTATAATAACAAAGGTGAGGTTCATCTTTTAAAACAAGAGCTTGAATCATGTATTCATCCTCATATTGCCACAGTCAGGCAATGCTTCTGCTTCGTCAGCTTGTGTGTACAAGGGGGTAAGGGATGATGTGCCCAGTGCCATCTACATAGAATTATTGATGGGCATTTTCCATCTCTCTCCACAGCTGCTGTATTGAAATATGAAAATAATGTGATGAATATTAGGCAGTTTAACTGCTCCCCACACCCCTACTGGCTGCCAAACTTCATGGATGTCTTCTCCTGGTCTCTGCCATTTGTTGGTGAGAAAGGCAAGTGAGGCGTTTATAAATTATTTGGTCCCTTTTTGTATTTGGAGAAATAGGTCTGAGGGCAGGCCAAAGTCCATGGAAGGGTGAGAGAGAGAGATGGGGCAAGCATGGGAATGTAATGTTGGATGGAAGATAAATTGGGAAGAGGCGTGCTCCAGTGGGCAGCCACGTGGCGCAGCGGTAGTTGCTGCCTTGCAGCACCAGAGACCCGGGTTCGATCCCAACTACAGGTGCTGTCTGCACGGAGTTTGCATGTTCTTCCTGTGACCGCGTGGGTTTTCTCCGAGATGTTCCCTTTCCTCCCACACTCCAGAGACATATAGGTTAGTTGGTTAGTAGGTTAGTTGGCTTGGTGTATGTGTAAATTGTCCCTAGTGTGTGTAGGATAGTGTTAATGTGCGGGGATCGCTGGTCGGTGCGGGGTCGGTGGGCTGAGGTTCCTGTTTCCGCGCTGTATCTCTAAACTAAATTCAGAACAAGGGCATTGGAGTTGGGTCGTTTTCTCGGTGGAGGCAGAGGGAGATGTTGCGTGTGAAAGTATTGGAAGTGTTGTACAAAACACAAAGTGCTGGAAGAACTCAGCAGGTCAGGCAGCATCTGTGGAGGGAATGGACAGACGGCGTTTTGGGCTGGGGGCCTTCCTCAGACTGGGAGTTTTGCACTTTGGTTGGGCTGGGTGATTTGTGGTTCAGTTGTTACACTGAGTGTGATATTGTAACACACACCTGATGTGCTTTGGCTGTAGACATTGTGAGTAAGGCTTCATTCAGTGAGTGCGGGCTGTGTGGCCGGCACCATGTGGAACTGCTCTGCTTTCTTTTACAGTTACAGACATGTTGGTTAGTATCCTCAACGTCTGCTCTGATGACGAGCTCTTGGATGAGGATGATGGTAAGTGCAGTTTTACACTAATGCTAGTTTTAGACATGGCCACATTTCAGAGCATAGAGGGAGGGGAGAAATGATTTGCAGGCAGCACCGGCGAGCATCTGGAAGGTTGAAGACAAGAGACTGCAGATGCTGGAATCTGGAGCATAAAACATGCAGCTGCAGGAACTCTGCAGGTCAGACAGCATCTGTGAGGGCAAAGGGATAGTCGGCAAGTCGGGTTGCGAATGTAAAGAGGAAGTAGCCAGTGTAAAGATCACAATTCAGGTTGAGATCCTGCATTAGGACTGTGCTTGTAAAGGGGGGGATATCTGTCAATTCAATTCAATATTTATTCAATGTCATTTGAACCTCAGTGAGGCTCAAACGAAACTCCGTTTCTACAGCCCATACAAACAAAATAATTCCTACACGACACACAAACAATTCAATTCACACAAACATCCATCACAGTGAATCTCCTCCTCACTGTGATGGAAGGCAAAGTCTTTTCTCTCCCCTGTGCACCATTTTTCTCCCGATGTTGAAGCCCCAGGCGGGCGATTGTAAGTCCGGCGGCCATTCAATGTCCGGTGTAAAGAGCTAAGGATGAGGGGTGAGGCAGGAGCTGGCAACTTAGTGATGGGTGGAGAAATGGCAGATGGAGTTTAATCTGAGCTGGTGTGAGGTGTCGCACTTTGGGAGGTTTAAAATGTATGGGGAAAATATACAGTTAATTGCAAGACACAACAGCATTGATGTGTAGAGGGATCATGGGCTTTAAGTCTGTCGCTCCCTGAAAGTTACATCACAAGTAGATAGTGTGGCATGCTTGCCTGCATTGGTCGGGGCATTGAGTATAAGAGTTAGTTGCAGCTTTATGGGACTTTGGTTAGGCCGCATTTGGACCATTGTGTGCAGTCCCGGTGGCCTCATTACAAGGTCTAAATGGAGGCAGATGATGTTTGCAAGAATGCTGCCTGGATTAACGGGTATTTATCTATTACCGATAAGAAGAGATTGGACAAACATGGATTGTTTTTGTCTGGAAAGTCAGAGGCTGAGCGGAGACATGATAGAATTATATAAAATGATGATGGGCACAGATAGGGTAGACAGTCAGAACCTTCTTCCCCAGGGTAGAGGAATGTCAAGGACCAAGGAAATAAATGTTATAACCTTAAGGTGAGAGGAACAAAGTTTAAAGGAGATTCGCGGGCAAACGTTTATGTGCACACAGGGAGGTGGGTGTCTGGTACGAGCCAAGGGTGGTGATGGAGGAGGCAGAATTGAGAAGGACATATGAAAGGCTTTTAAATAGGCTCGTGGACATGCAGGTGAAGGGAGGGTTATGGAGCACATGCAGGCAGACGAGATGAGTTTAACCTGGCATCATTTTTGGCATGGACATTGTGGGGTGCTGTGTTTTCCTGTTCTATGTTCTAACCCATGGTAGTGATACCGTTTCAGCTGGACTCGGTGTATTCAGAGGGGGGGACGGGTGTCAGGTTATCTCTGCCCCTGCACCTCTCTCTAATGCCCCTGTCCCACTTAGGAAACCTGAACGGAAACCTCTGGAGACTTTGCGCCCCACCCAAGGTTTCCGTGCGGTTCCCGGAGGTTTTTGTCCTCCGGCAACCACCTTCAACTAGCATCGCAACCGGCTTCGACTAAAAAATTACCGATTTTTAAAACGGAAACCACTTTCGACCATTAGGGAGACTGACAAAAACCTCCGGAAACCGCACGGAAACCTTGGGTGGGGCGCAAAGTCTCCAGAGGTTTCCGTTCAGGTTTCCTAAGTGGGACAGGGGCATCAGTTTATACAAAACTGTGCAGTGCCAGTGACGACCACACCCACCTAGGAAGTGGTCGGGTGCACTTTGCATCCTTTGCTGTGCGCTGCTTTGAAATGTAGACGGTGCTCTGTTCCTAATTCATGCTTTTGCTCCGACTCTTTCCCTCAGCAGCTCAACATGATCGCAAGGAAGTCATCAAGAATAAGATCCGTGCAATCGGCAAGATGGCCAGGGTCTTCGCGGTGCTCAGGTATTCTTGTGTCAGCGAGCTGGTGCAGTTCGCCGCTCCGTGGCGGGATTGTAACGGTGGCTCTTGATAATGTTGGATGTTACGATAGGGTTGAGGAATTTGGTGTGACACATATTGACTGCTTCTTGTTTTTTGGTCTTCATAGAGAGGAGCATGAAAATGTGCTAACGTTGAAAGGCTTGACGCCGTCCGGCAACCTGCCGCTCGGTGCCCTGACAGGAGGGAGACCGGGCCTGGAGCAAGGTTAGGAGCGCTCAAACATGCCCAGCAGAGCCCCTGTACACTGGACGCCCAACATCAAAGCCCTCAGCACTGCGTCTCCTGTACTCTGGCCTGCTCCCGCTCCCCTGGTGCCCCCTTCCTATCTCGCCCCTGGTGCCCTCCTCCTCTTCCCACTCGCCCCAGGTGCTGCTCCTCCCCTCCCACCCACTCCCCGCCCCTGGTGCCCCCTTCCTATCTCGCCCCTGGTGCGCTCCTGCCCTTCCCTCGCTTCCGGTGCCGCCCCACCCCTCCCCTTGCTCCTGGAGCCCACATCCTCTCCCACCCCTCGCCTCTGGTGCCCTCATCTCCTCCCGCCCACCCTTGGTGGCGCTCTTCCCCTCCTGCTCGCCTCTGGTGCCCTACTCCTCTCCCACACGTCCCTGGTGCCATAGCCCCCCTCCTGCCCTTTCCACAGGCACCGCTCCTCCCCACCCGCCCGCCGCTCGCCTCTCCCCTGCAACCTTGCACTCCTCATTGCCCCTACCCTCTCCCCATTGCCATCTCCTTGTTGGCCCCCATACACAATGTTCATTCAATGATAATATTTAATGATGACTCTGCTTTCCTCTCTCTCCCATTCCACGCTGGGATTCACTCTGAAGCTTTAACTGATGCAACCACTACCCCCACTAAGGGTATGTATATGCATGTTGGGAATTGTGTGTGGCTCACACTGTAACACTGTGTTGTTGTCCCTTTATTTTGGACCCAAACCTGCCACCAACTCCTACAGCTAATCAGTGCATGAAGATTTGTGTGTGTGTATTCTTTGGCTTCTGAACAACAGAATTTGTTTCCTCGCCTACAGTGAATTAGGTTAATCTTCTGGCATCACTTGAGACCAATTCCTGCTTTTTTTTGGCTGCAGAAGCTCCAATTCTCTGTTCCATTTGAACTTTGCCAAGTTCGAAGATGACAACAGGAAAACCGCTGTAAGCTATTAGGGAAGTTCTCTTTTATCTCCTCACTTCTCAGGCTGTGTGAGCTGATATTTGTTGCCTTGATCTTGAGGCTATGCAATGATTTGGAACTGCAGTAGCATGAGCCCAGGTTAGGAATGTGTGTTTGCATGGTGTTCAAAGGTAAGAATATCAACTGATGGGTAGAAACCCCCTATTGCTGTGAGAGTCTGGAGTGTTATTAACCCTTCAGATCACAACCCTCTTTTTGTTCTGTGTAAGAAGGAACTGCAGATGCTGGTTTAAACCAAAGATAGACACAAAAAGCTGGAGTAACTCAACGGGACAAGCAGCGTTTCTGGAGATAAGGAATGGATGACGTTTCAGGAGTCTGACTTGTCTGAAGAAGGGTCTCGACCCGAAACATCACCCATTCCTTCTCTCCAGAGATGCTGTTTGTCCCGCTGAGTTATCCCAGTGTTTTGTGTCTATCCTCTTTTTGTTCTGTTCAACATTATCAAGCCCTCCCATCTCAACCCCACTGCTCACCTCTTGATAGAACATTATCAACTGCATTTAATTTTTGATCAGTGGTGGATTTTTAAAAGCACATTGCTGTCTTTGGTCGGGGCAGAGTATTGAATTACATCCATGTTGCTCTGCTGTCTAGTGGAGAGTAGTGGAGAGAAAGCAGGGACTCTGCAGAAGGACTTGGACAGGTTGCGGAAGTAGGCAAAGAAGTGGCAGATAGAATAGAGTGTAGCAAAGTTTGCTGTCATGTATTTTGGTAGTAGGAATAAAGGCACAGAATATATTTGAAATGGGGGAAGGGTTCAGAGATCGGAGGTGCAAGGGGACTTGGGAATGCTGGCGCAGGATTCCCAAAGAGTTAATTTGCAAGTTGAATCCGTAGTCAGGAAGCCAAATGCAATGTTAGCATTTATTTTGGGAGGACTGGAATATTGAAACACATTTGCCTTTAATGGTCGGAGTAGAATTGCAAGAAGCTTGCAATATGTTCTCAAAATTCGAGTAAGACTTAAAACCTTGGCTCGTGAGAGGCAAAAGTGTTAGCTGGTGACCTGCAATTAATCAGATGTTGACAAAAGGTGAGGAGCAGATAAGGTATCCCGGATGTGTTTAGCATTGTAAGCTTGCTGGATAAGCAGCTGTAATAAATGCACTGTATTTATGAATAACCACATTGTCCAGTCCTGAGAGCACAGTCACCTTTGTTCCTCAATTCACAAAGACCTTTGAGCTTGTTCCATCATTCACTTGGATCAAGACAGTATAAGTGATGTGTAGAAAGGAACTACAGATGCTGGTTTACACAAAGATAGACACAGAGTGCTGGAGTAACTCAGCGGGACAGGCAGCATCTCTGGAGAACATGGATAGGTGATTATTCGGGTCAGGTTCTTTCTTGATTGATTGATTGATTTTATTACTTGTCATTCGAACCTCAGAGAGGCTCGAACGAAATTCCGTTTCTAAAAGCCATACAAACAGAACAATTCATAAAAAAACGCACAAACAATTCAATTCACACAAACATCCATCACAGTGAATCTCCTCCTCACTGTGATGGAGGGCAAAGTTCTTCTCTCTCCCCCGCACCATTTCTCTCCCGATGTCGAAGCCCCAGGCGGGCGGTGTTAAGTCCCACAGCCATTGAGGCCGCGCGGGGTGATGTACGGCCCCGCTCTAGGCCCAAAAGTCACAAAGTTGGAGCCCCCGGCGGGTGCTGGAATGTCCCGCGGCCATTAAAGCCGCGCCGGGCGATGTACGGCCCCGCTCCGGGTCGTTCCAACCCCGCGACACAGGCTGGAGAAGTTGTGCTGCGGGAGCTCCGGAGAGCGGTCTCCCACCCGGACCCGCGAGCTCCCGATATCCCGACAGTCCACTGGTAGTGAGCCGGAGCTCTGGACAGACTGGGGTCTGAAGAAGGCTCTCGACCCGAAACGTCACGTATTGCTTTTATCCAGAGATGCTGCCTGACCCGCTGACTTACACCAGCACTTTGTGTCTATCTTTGAACGATAAGTAGTGTAACTTGTCTGCTCAGCTTTTCTGATCAGTAACAAATCAATCAATCTCAGTTCTGAAGTTTATGGGAGAGAGAGTCCTGTTTTTATTCCAAGTCGTGTGGAGAAGTTCTTCCTGACATTGCCTCTCAGTGATCTGGCTCTCAGAGAGATAGGCATCCTATTTCTGTATGTAATAAAGGAAATAAATTAACCTCAAACCTTTGAACCAATTATACCTCCACTCCTTAAAGTTCTATATACATAGCACTGTAATCTGTTCTTCTAATGAAGTCTTCCAGCCTCAGTATTATTTGATGAGTCCATACTCCTCTCCAAATAATTTATTTCTTGGAGCGCAAAGGATGAGAGTATAGAGGTGAATTGGATCATGAAGGGATTAGATAGGGTAAATGCATAGTATCTTACCCTGATGTGTAGGAAGGAATTGCAGATGCTGTTTACACCAAAGATAAGACACAAAATGCTGGACTAACTCAGCGGGACAGGCAGCATCTCTAGAGAGAAGGAATGGGTGATGTTTTGGGTCGAGACCCTTCTTCAGACCAAAATATCACCCATTCCTTCTCTCCAGAGATGCTGCCTGTCCTGCTGAGTTACTCCAGCATTTTGTGTCCATCTTCATCTCTTACCCTGATTAGGGGAAATCACAAACTGGAAGACATAGGGTTAAGGTGAGGGGAGAAAGATGTATTAGGAAGCTGAGGGGCAACTTTTTTTATACAAAGCGTGGTGGGTATATGGAACCGGCAGCCAGAGGAGGTAGTTGAGGCAGGTAGTTATTATCACAACGTTTAAGAAACATTTGGACAGTTACATGGATAGGAGAGGCTGGGAGGGATACGGGCAAAATGCATGCATGTGGGACTAGTGTAGATGGGGCATGTTGTTTTGGTGTGGGCAAGTTGGGCCGAAAGATGACTCTATGACTCGCTCCGACCCAGGAAGCAGTGCTTAGCAATGTGCACAATTACTTTAGATGAGGTGTAACCAGGGTTTTGTCCAGCTGCAAAGATGTAGATGCCAAATTAATTTTTGGTTGTTATTTCTCTTACAGAATCTTACTGAAAGGATTTACACAGTTATGAGTTTATTGTCACGTGTACCGAGGTTCAGCAAAAAGCTTTTGTTGCGTGCTAACCAGAGTGGCCTATACTGTAGGCAGACAGTGGCTTGCAAATGTATTCATACCCCTTGACCTCTACCACATTTTGTCACGTTACAACCACAAACGTAAATGTATTTTATTGGGATTTTATGTGATAGACCAACACAAAGTGGCGCATAATTGTGAAGTGGAAGGAAAATGATACATGGTTTCCAAAATGTTATTACAAATAAAAAACTGAGGTGTAGCGCGCTTTACTTTGTAGAACCACCTTTCGCTGCAATTACAGCTGCAAGTCTTTTGGGGTATGTCTCTACCAGCTTTGCACATCTAGAGACTGAAATTTTTGTCCATTCTTCTTTGCAAAAAAGCTCAAGCTCAGTCAGATTGGATGGAGAGCATCTGTGAACAGCAATTTTCAGGTCTTGCCAGAGATTCTCAATTGGATTTAGGTCTGGACTTTGACTGGGCCACTCTAACACATGAATATGCTTTGATCTAAACCATTCCATTGTAGCTCTGGCTGTATGTTTAGGGTCGTTGTCCTGCTGGAAGGTGAACCTCCGCCCCAGTCTCAAGTCTTTTGCAGACTCTAACAGGTTTTCTTCCAAGATTGCCCTATATTTGGCTCCATCCATCTTCCCATCAACTCTGACCAGCTTCCCTGTCCCTGCTGAAGAAAAGCATCCCCACAGCATGATGCTGCCACCACCATGTTTCACAGTGGGGATGGTGTGTTCAGGGTGATGTGCAGTGTTAGTTTTCCGCCACACATAGCGTTTTGCATTTAGGCCAAAAACTTCAATTTTGGTCTCATCAGACCAGAGCACTTTCCTCCACATGCTTGCTGTGTCCCCCACATGGCTTGTGGCAAACTGCAAACGGGACTTCTTATGGCTTTGTTTCAACAATGGCTTTCTTCTTGCTACTCTTCCATAAAGGCCCGATTTGTGGAGTGCACGACTAATAGTTGTCCTGTGGACAGATTCTCCCACCTGAGCTGTGGATCTCTGCAGCTCCTCCAGAGTTACCATGGGCCTCTTGGCTGCTTCTCTGATCAATGCTCTCCTTGCCCGGCCTGTCAGTTTAGGTGGACGGCCATGTCTTGGTAGGTTTGCAGTTGTGCCATACTCTTTCCATTTTCGGACAATGGATTGAACAGTGCTCCGTGAGATGTTCAAAGCTTGGGATATTTTTTTATAACTTAACCCTGCTTTAAACTTCTCCACAACTTTATCCCTGACCTGTCTGATGTGTTCCTTGGGCTTCATGATGCTGTTTGTTCACTAATGTTCTCTAACAAACCTCTGAGGCCTTCACAGAACAGCTGTATTTATACTGAGATTAGATTACACACAAGTGGACTCTATTTACTAATTAGGTGACTTCTGAAGGCAATTGGTTGCACTGGATTATATTTAGGGGTATCAGAGTAAAGGGGGCTGAATACTTTTGCACGCCACACTTTTCAGTTTTTTATTTGTAAAAGAATTTGAAAACCATGTATCATTTTCCTTCCACTTCACAATTATGCGCCACTTTGTGTTGGTCTATCACATAAATCCCAATAAAATACATTTACGTTTGTGGTTGTAACGTGAGAAAATGTGGAAAAGTTCAAGGGGTATGAAAACTTTTGCAAGCCACTGTATGGATATGCAGGGAATGAAGGGATATCGATCATATGCTGGCAGATAAGTGTTGGTCTTGGCATCATATTCAACACAGAAATTGTGGGCGGAAGGGCCTGTTCCTGACCTGCACTGTTCTATGCTGTATGATAATCAGAAACCTTTCCGTTACAGTGTTGGGAATGTGATTAACAGGCTGGTTGGTGCCTTACATTTTGCTTTATCTCTGTGTCTGTTTCCAAGGAAAAGGGCCGATCTCGGCTATCAGCTTTGAACAGGCCAGAGGCTTGGACCGAGTTAATGAAAGGATGCCACCACGCAAGGCAACGAAAGAAAAGGCAACACCCCAGAGTAATTCGCAGACCACAAGTCAGTCTTGGATTCAGTCTCGGATGCAGAAGCAGGGCAGCCAGTCCTCAGGCAGCCCGCCAAAGTCAGCCCACACAGATTCTTCTCCCGACCAGATGTCAGAACGGCCTCCGACCGTGACCTCCCGCAGACAGCAAGCTCAGGCCACCGAACACAAGACACGTGATATGGCACCTTTCAAGGCTGACAAGGGGAAAGGCAAATGATAATTGGCACATTAACTGCTCACCCCATCTTACAGGTGCAACAAGGGCCTATTTATTTATTGTAACTGTTTGCAAGATGGGAGTGTCTTGGAATGCAAACCACTGGCCAGCCCTTTGGTTCCAGCAATCAACAGCGAATGATGCCAAGTTTTTGTGTGGGACGTCAGAAGAAGACCTCTGTTGGACTGAAGGTCATGGAGTGGGAGATCCATGGACCTCATTAAAGTTACAGGAAGATCCTGGGTCATTACTTACAACTTCCCGATCGCTATCTCCAGGGGGTTGAGGGTGAGGATTGGTTTGGATGTCATCTTGAATGGTTCCTTTTGCCTCCCCACCTACTTTTCACCCACTCCTTCCACAGCGGTACCTTGATAATTGCTCTCGTTCCTGGACTAAATCCTCAAGATAGAAGAGTTGGTAGTGGCAAGAATGAAATCCTCACGTAATCCCAAATGCAAACACCCTTTTGGCAATCCTGTGGTGCCATTATCTTGTACCCATATGGAGCAAGCAGTGTTTCCTTCCCCAATCCCACATCTGTGAATTCACCTGGATTAAGGAACTTATTGTCACTCATGAGCCTGCCAATTTCGCCATTACACCTCCACTCTTTCAGTATTTGAATACCTCAGCCGTCCTGTTTGTTCACAACCCAATCGCAAGGTTACATGATCCCAGGCTGGGAATCCATGAGATTTTTAGCTGAAGTGTTAGAAGCCCAGAGGGTGGACCAGAAGTTTATGCCAGGCTTTTGTTTCACTCGGGTTTTTAATGAACAATATTTGTTGTTGTTATACTTGCACCGCACATTGCACAGCCCTCCACTCCTGATCCTTCATTACGCAGTGAGTGAATCCATCGCCTGTTCACATGAGAGCGCCAGACTCAGGGGACTATCTGGGAGAAGAAAGAGCAAGTTCTGGTGCTAATAGGTCTCTATCAGCAAAGGGAATTGAAATACTTATTGTGCCCTTTTTATTTCAAGGTACAGAGTAAGGGTTGGGCTGTGTTGCTTTTTATTAATGTATCTCTCATATTATCAGCTTCTGTTTAGCCTCCCAGCAGAGGAGGACAGAGCCTCGGGAGGGAGATGCGCCAGTGAACCTAGGTTAATATGTCAGTTTACTCTTGTTCTCTCGGTGGTCTGGTTTGATCTCGAGCTCATCTGCAAAAGGGGAACGGTGCTCTCAGTCTCCCATCTGAGCAGTGGCAGCCAGGGAGGTGTGCTGATTTCACCTGTCCGCTGGGTGCTGCCAGCAGTTTCCCAGTGCTGTTGAGTCTTCTAAATGCATGCGGGAATTTGATTAGTGCATTGCGCTTCTCCGTCGCCCTGACCTTTTGGCTTTCTCTCTGATCCGACTGTAGTCCTTGTGCTGGTGTCCCAGGGGCAGTTCAGGGCTCACCTCCAATCCAGAACTGTCTCAATGGAACAACTAAACAAATAATAATAATGTTTCCGATCCACAGAATTGAAACTTAAACCACAAGTTTTTTACCCAGGTATCAGTCCCCCTCTCAGAAGGCTTGGGATATGTGAACTCCAAAGAGTCATAGACTGCCGTTTGCATTCGAACATCAACATTTGGGCAATGGGAGCTTGCTTTGTGCTCTTGCCGAGCTTCATGTAGGCAATCCTCGCTGGTGGGAGAGTTGTTGGCATTGGGGCATTCTGGTGCAGAGTGGCAAGTGTTGTATTTGAGCCAGGCTGGTGCAAGACTAGCAAAATGGTGCTGGCACGATAAGCAGGCAGACAGACAGCACAGAGTCAGGCTGACATAATATCATTTGCTAGACAGGTCATCCATTGAGTTCCTGCTCTTGTGCTCAGTGTGTGCAACTTTACTAGCACTGCTACAGCTGATGAGCATGTTGGTCAACGTGGTGGTATCAGTGTAATCCTTCATTGAGGTGACTGTCAGTGAGCTGATTAATATCTGGTTAAAGATCCCATCTTTGCTGCTTGGCAGTGAAACGACGGCCATCAACTGCTTTCACTTTTATTGTATTTAATTATGCAAAGTTGCATCGTGGCATCTCTTGACTTATGCTGACAAAGCTGCGTTTAAATCGTGCCCAGCCCTGCTGCAGTTCATCCGACCCAAGAACAAGCAACTATTCCAATCATTGACGTGTTTCTAAAGCCACCAGTCTGCATGTTTGCTTGCCGTTGAGATAAGGAGAAGTCATAAATTGATACCAACAGAGGTTTGACCTTCTGTTTTCCCTGTCAAAGCAGATGCACAAAGACTTCATCCCAGTGCAGCTCTTGGCCCAGCCTTAGAGCCCCCCCCCCCAATAAAGACTACTGTTCACTGCCACTACCAAGATTAAATTAATGGCTAAATTCACTTAAAACATCTTCCATTTCCACCCACCTCCCTACAACGATGTCTAAGATGGGCTGCAAGGTCTAATTTAATGTGCGGGTTTAAACACTCATAGGGACTGATCAGGTCATAATCTTAGGCTGAAATTTGGAATCTCCTCAGGAATAATTCACACTGCTGCGGTGGGGCCCTTTAGGGAACCTGAACCAATCTCAAACTCTTGGCTTCCAATTCATCAAGAACGTGATCTATTTCTGCTGTTTTTTTTTAAAGGAAGAGTTCTACTGTTTGCAGAATTTTTAAATGTGCAGCAGTCGTTCTTGGGGTTGAAATGTCGACTCCCCTCTGGAGAGCAACGCTGCATAAATACTGTTGTTTAAAAAGTGTTTCATTAACTTGTTTTTTTTTGTAAGTGTACTAAAAATCTGGAATCGTTTCTAATTTAGCACAGCAATAAGATTTTTCTTGTAACAAAATGTGCATTAAAAATATGTTTGGTTTAATCAGAACATTCTCCGAGTATGTTTTCCAGTTCCGCTCTTCAAAACTGAACCTGTGGTCTATGAAACGCTGCCAGATCAGGATCCGTGTGAAAGCAGCCTAGGTGGTAGACACCTGTCCTCCCAAACGAGGCGGCAGCAGCCAGCCTGGAGCTATGGACACGCTTCTGTCACCAGGTATCCAAAGTTTCATTCCACTGTGTTCATTAACTTGAGGCCCTTCCTCCCTCTGAGCCATTACATTCGTTCTCAGGACTTGAGAGTTGCTTGTGTTCATAACCCTACCCTGAGTCTGATACAGCAGGGGATTGAGACGGCTGTTGGCAGCCAGATGTAGGGGGACTGGGATCACACATTGACTCCATATTATCTTTCCTCAAGAGCATTATTAGTGAAGCCGGTGGGATTTTACAGCAACTTTAAACTCACTTGTCCCGTCACCAGACTGTTCTATTTCTCAGACACATTGACGGATGTAAACTTGGCTTCCTTGGGTTACTCGTGCAGTACATAAGGCCACTTACATAATCAAGGACGAGTCTCACCCCGGACACTCTCTCTTCTCCCCTCTCCCGTTTGGCAAGAGGTACAGAAGTGTGAAAACGCACGCCTCCAGATTCAGGGTCAGTTTCTTCCCAGCTGCTATCAGGTAACTGAACCATCCTATCACCAACTAGAAGGTAGACAAAAATGCTGGAGAAACTCAGCGGGTGAGGCAGCATCTATGGAACGGAGGGAATAGGCAACGTTTCGGGCCGAAACCTTTCTTCAGACTCCAACTATCACCAACTAGAGATCGGCTCTGACCCACCATCTACCTCATTGGAGACCCTTGGACTATCTTTCCAAATTAATCTTTATGTATATACAGAGTTTGAACGTTCTCCCCGTGGCCTGCGTGGCTTTTCTCCTGGTTCTCCGGTTTCTTCCCACACTCTAAAGATGCACAGGTTTGTAGGTAAATTGGCTTGGTAAAATTGTAAATTGTCACTAGGATAGTGTTTTGTGTGTGGGGATTGCTGGCCGGCCAAAGGGCCTGTTTCGGTGCTGTATCTCTAAACTAAATTGAAACTAAACTATGTTCAAGTGTATATAGGTACTCTGTATCTCTAAACTAGACAAAAATGCTGGCGAAACTCCGCGGGTGACCCCAAACGTCACCTATTCCTTCGCTCCATAGATGCTGCCTCACCCGCTGAGTTTCTCCAGCATTTTTGTCCACCTTTGATTTTTCCAGCATCTGCAGTTCTTTCTCAAACACTGTATCTCTAAACTAATCACTTCTCGTGCTATTTCTTTGCTAATACCTACTTTTTTTTAACGGTCCTCATTTGCACTGAACCAATCATTCTCTAGTAGCTTGGAGGTTATGGAGGTAGAGGGTGATGGGAGATGTCTTGTGTGAAGGCAGACAC
This sequence comes from Okamejei kenojei, assembly GCA_035221665.1. Taxonomy (NCBI): domain Eukaryota; kingdom Metazoa; phylum Chordata; class Chondrichthyes; order Rajiformes; family Rajidae; genus Okamejei; species Okamejei kenojei. The sequence goes on from CM069168.1 coordinate 17,132,709, forward strand.
AAGGAATTTAACTCCTCTCCGCACCTTATTTCACATTATTAATTCTCCTAACTCTGCAAGGAACCTACATTTGGCCTCACTGCCTGCTGCTGTTTGCGTACACTTGGAAACACATACAATTTCTTTTTATGCTCCTTATTCTCAAATTCTATTTTGCATTTCTTTTCCATAGAGTCATAGAGTAATACATTGTGGAAACAGGCCCTTCAGCCCAACTTGCCCACACCGGCCAACAGTGTCCCAGCTACCCTAGTCCCACCTGGCCTACATTTGGTCCAAATCCCTCCAAACCTGTCCTATCCATGTCCCTGTCTAACTGTTTCTTAAATGTTGGGATAGTCCCTGCCTCAACTACCTCCTCTGGCAGCTCGTTCCATACACCCACCACCCTTTCACTTTTCGATTTCTTTCTTGTCCTTTGCTGAATTCTAGGATTCCAGATTTACTAGTTTTTACCGGAAACTTTGTAAGCCTTTTTCTTAGAATTATTACAATCATAAGTTTCTCCTGCAATCTGTGGTTGGAACCATTTTTCTCCTGGTGTTTTGTGTGCCTTAAGGGAATATATATTTGTTGCAAGTCATTACATCCCAGCCTGTTCCTGCCCACGGACTCGCCCTTCAATGTGGTTTCTCAGTCTACCGCAGCCAACCTGCCCCTGTTACTGTTGCAGTTCCTTTGTTTGATTGAAAACACTGGTTTATGATTGAATTGCATCACCCGTAATCTGAACGTAAACCTCTGCCATATTCCGTTCACTTTTTTCTTGATCAAAAACAAGATTAACTCTTTCCTGTTGCACAATGGCAGATCAAGAATAGTCTGTTCCCGAGGGTGCGGCAGCAGGTAGAGCTGCTGCCTTATGCCCCTGTCCCCCTGAACGGAAACCTCTGGAGACTTTGCGCCCCACCCAATGTTTCCGTGCGGTTCCCGGAGGTTTTTGTCAGTCTCCCTAATGGTCGAAAGTAGTTTCGTTTTAAAAATCGGTAATTTTTTAGTCAAAGCCGGCTGCGATGCTAGTTGAAGGTGGTTGCCGGAGGACAAAAACCTCCGGGAACCGCACGGAAACCTTGGGTGGGGCACAAAGTCTCCAGAGGTTTCCGTTCAGGTTTCCTAATGGGACAGGGGCATCACAGCACCAGAGACCCAGGTTCCATCCCGACTACGGGTGCTGTCTGTGTGGAGTTTGCATGTTCTCCCCGTGACCATGTGGGTTTACACCTTTCATTCTGAGATGTGATCCATATCCCCCCATTTTCCTGCATATCCACGTGACGATGTAAGAGCCTCTTAAATGCCGAGATTGTATCTGCAGTCCCATCATGTTCCCATTCCTGGTTCTATTTTGTTAAGGAACCGTCACCATCATTTGTATCCGAAAGGGCTTAGGCTTTTCCCAGGCTTCTTGCCTGATGGTAACTATTCCCATTGCCACTATAAACCAGGGGTTCCCAACCTTTTTCGTCCCGTTTACCCCCAGCAACTTTAATAGCACGTAACATTGTTATTTCACTTATTTATGAACAACTAATGATGAACCAAACACAGTCAATGAGAAAAAATATGTACAATTCCAGAATCAACAAATGTACCCCCTGGGTCGGCGACAGTTACCCCAGGTTGGGAACATTTGCTGAAAACCATGGCAACATCCTCTCACACCACTGCCACTGATCCTACTCACTGTTGCTCCAACTTCTCACTACTCTTGCTAAATAATAGGTCAATGGTTTTCCGCTGAATAACAATGACTCGAATTTCACATTTTTAAATTACAAAAAGAATGGTTAAAGTTTATAAATGATTTAAATCAGGCGGTCGTGTGTAGGAAGGAACTGCAGACAGTGGTTTCAACTGAAGATAGACACAAAAAGCTGTCCAAAACAATGACTCTATGCTGGTACACAGTAAATGATCTTTAACCCAGGCTGAACTGTGATCTCACAGTCGGTGAGTAACTTTAGACGGAGTAACTGTGACTCACTCTTTAGTTACTCATTAGATCATCCTTACCTTAAATAAACAGTGACTATAGATAGTTAGCCCATCCCTGCCAATGGTATAGAGCTCCTTCTCTCCTGAAGATAGACACAAAATGCGGGTTAGGCAGCATCTCTGGAGAGAAGGAATGCGTGACGTTTTGGGTCGAGACCCTTCGCTAGGCGAGAGACTTCTTCAGAGTCTGAAGAAGGGTCTCGACCTAAAACGTCACCTGTTCCTTTTCTCCAGAGATGCTGCCTGACTCGCTGAGTTGATCCAGCTTTTTGTGCCTTTATCTTCGGTCCAACCAGCATCTGCAGTTCCAACCTACACACAAGGGCCTGACCCGGGACCCGGGATCTGGGGTCCTTGTTCACCAGTCTGTGAAAGTAAGCATGCAGGTACAGCAGGCAGTGAAGAAAACGAATGGCATGTTGGCCTTTATAACAAGAGGAATATAGGAGCAAATAGGTTCTTCGGCAGTTGTACAGAGCCCTAGTGAGACCACAGCTGGAATATTGTGCGCAGTTTTGGTCCCCTAATTTGAGGAAGGACATTCTTGCTATTGAGGGAGTGCAGCGTAGGTTTACAAGGTTAATTCCTGGGATGGCGGGACTGTCATATGCTGAGAGAATCGAGCAGCTGGGCTTGTATACTCTGGAGTTTAGAAGGATGAGAGGGAATCTCATTGAAACATATAAGATTGTTAAGGGCTTGGACACTAGAGGCAGGAAACATGTTCCCGATGTTGGGGGAGTCCAGAACCAGGGTCCACAGTTTAAGAATAAGGGGTAAGCCATTTAGAACGGAGACGAGGAAACACTTTTTCTCACGGAAAATGGTGCATCTGTGGAATTCTCTGCCTCTGAGAGCGGTGGAAGCAGGTTCTCTGGATGCTTTCAAGAGAGAGCTAGGTAGGGCTCTTAAAAATAGTGGAGCCAGTGGATATGGGGAGAAGGCAGGAACGGGGTACTGATTGGGGATGATCAGCCATGATCACATTGAATGGCGGTGCTGGCTCAAAGGGCCAAATGGCCTACTCCTGCACCTATTGTCTGTGGTCTATTGTCACCTGATTTAATTAAGGGTCTCGACCCGAAACGTCACCTATTCCTACGCTCCGTAGATGCTGCCTCACCCGCTGAGTTTCTCCAGCATTTTTGTCCACCTGATTTAATTAATACATTTTATTTTTTAAACTTTGGACATTGTTTTTGTAATTTATAAAATGTGATAATCGAGTTTTTTAAGTTTTGAGAGGCACTGTCACAAACAAAAGCACTGGATCTATCTGAGATTTTTATGCAAATTGTAGCTGAATTGTAAGTTGTTCCCAACAGGCTTGGATAGAGTGGATGCGGAGAGGATGTATTCCCCAGTGGAAAAGTTCTTTTATTCTGAGGCTGTGACCTCTGGGCCTTACAGAGGTCATAGCCTCAGAATTAAAGAACTTTGTTCAGGAAGGAGATGAGGAGAGATTTCTGTGGTCAGTGGGTGGTGAATCCTGGAATTCTTTGCCACAGAAGGCTGTGGAGGCCAAGTCAATGGATATATTTAGAAACATAGAAAATAGGTGCAGGAGTAGGCCATTCGGCCCTTCGAGCCTGCACCGCCATTCAATATGATCATGGCTGATCATCCAACTCAGTATCCCGTACCTGCCTTCTCTCCCATACCCCTGATCCCTTTAGCCACAAGGGCCACATCTAACTCCCTCTTAAATATAGCCAATGAACTGGCCTCCACTACCTTCTGTGGCAGAGAATTCCACAGATTCACCACTCTCTGTGTGAAAAAAAAAAATCTCATCTCGGTCCTAAAAGACTTCCCCCTAATCCTTAAACTGTAACCCCTTGTTCTGGACTTCCCCAACATCGGGAACAATCTTCCTGCATTTAGCCAGTCCAACCCCTTAAGAAATTTTGTATGTTTCTATAAGATCCCCCCTCAATCTTCTAAATTCTAGCGAGTACAAGCCGAGTCTATCCAGTCTTTCTTCATATGAAAGTCCTGCCATCCCAGGAATCAGTCTGGTGAACCTTCTCTGTACTCCCTCTGTGGCAAGAATGTCTTTCCTCAGATTAGGAGACCAAAACTGTACGCAATACTCCAGGTGATTTATGGCAGAGATAGATAGATTCTTGATTAGTTCGAGTGACAGGGGTTATGGGGAGAAGGCATGGTTAGGAGGGAGAGATAGATTGAATGTCGGAGTAGACTCGATGGGCCGAAAGGTCTAATTCTACTCGCACCACCTATGACCTTATGAAAACAATCCCCAGTTCCAATCTCTCCCATTCATAACCTTTCATGAGACTGGCTCATGAAACATTTCATCAAACATACCCTCGATTTCTCCGGCATTGACTGCAGCAGCTGAGAGGTCATTCACAACGGAAGTGCTGGAGTAACTCAGCGGGTCAAGCAGCCTTTGTGGAGGACAAGGACCGGTGACGTTTCAGGTCGGGACCCCTTCTGCAGCTCCGAGATGTGAATGTGTAAACTCTGGGCTTGAAGCAGGAGCAGGATAATCTCCATGCGTGTGTGGGCAGACAGAAGAATCGAGTAGTGTTTGTACGTTGTGACAATCCGGAGTATTCATTCTGCAGCAGGGATTTAAAGCCTCCACGTGTACTTTCAGTACGGACATTAAAATGCAGATATGGAACAGAAGCGAGTTGCTGGAGGAACTCAGCGGGACAGGAGGCATCTCTGCAGAGAGGGAATGGGTGACGTTTCGGGTCGAGGTCTGAAGATGGGTCTTGATCGGAAACGTTACTCCAGCACTATGTGTCTTTTCTTGTAAACCAGCATAGAAACATAAAAACATAGAGAATAGGTGCAGGAGGAGGCCATTCGGCCCTTCGAGCCTGCACCGCCATTCAATATGATCATGGCTGATCATCCAACTCAGTATCCTGTACCTGCCTTCTCTCCATACCCCCTGATCCCTTTAGCCACAAGGGCCACATCTAACTCCCTCTTAAATATAGCCAATGAACTGGCCTCAACTACCTTCTGTGGCAGAGAATTCCACAGATTCACCACTCTCTGTGTGAAAAATGTTTTCCTCATCTCTGTCCTAAAGGAATTCCCCCTTATCCTTAGACTGTGACCCCTTGTTCCGGAGCATCATGTAGATAGGAGAACCAGCATCTGCAGTTCAGGAGGACCAGCATCTGCAGTTCCTCCTATCTACATGATGAAACCGTGTGTGTGAGAGAGAGAGACAGACAGACAGAGAGAGAGACAAGTCTGAAGAAGGATCTTGACCCAAAACATCACCCATTCCTTCTCTCCAGAGATGCTGCCTGTCCCGCTGAGTTACTCCAGCCTGTCTTCAGTGTTGAGAGGAGATGGCAGTGTCGGGTTGAGGCAGGAGCTGGCAAACGAGAGGTGGATACCGGTGAGAAGGGGATGATAGGCAGATGGATCACTTGCCATCTCCTGCCTCACCCCCTGCTCTGTTGACACTGTCCTTCACCCCTCGGCACTGTCAGCCTTAACGCAGGGTCCCGACCCAAAGCATCACCTGTCCCAGACACTGTCTCCACAGACGCTGCCGGACCTGCTTGACTTCCTCCAACAACCCGTTTTGTGCCACAAGTAAATATAACCTTTGTGCTGTTTCATTGCATTTGTGGAAGCAGGAAAACTGAGTCCAGGAGACATGTGGCAGTGTATTGTACACACTGTGCTGGCACACTTTGTCCTTTGAACAGACACATGTACACTCACACTCACACTCACACACATTCACACTCACACTCACATTCACACTCACACACATTCACACTCACATTCACACTCACACTCACATTCACACTCACACACATTCACACTCACACTCACACACACATTCACACTCACACACACATTCACACACACATTCACACTCACACTCACACACACACACATTCACACTCACATTCACACACACTTCACACACACATTCACACACACATTCACACTTCACACTCACACACACACACACGCGCGTTCACATTCACACTCACACATTTCACACATTCACACTCACACACACTCACACACACACACACGCACACACACACACTCACACACACACACACACATTCACACACACACACGCACACACACGCACACTCCCACAGTCAATGGTGGTAAACGGAGCCTCTGTTTTACGCAGAGAGTCAGTGCTGGGCCACTCTGTTCTGTTTAATAGTCAGTATTTTCAGGGACAGCGAGTCCCTGTTGTACACACACACACAGCCAGTGCTGGGACACTGGGTCCCTGTTCCGCTCAGCCAGTCCGGAGACAATCAGTCCCTTCAAAGTGTCAGAGCCACAGCGAGAACGATGCTGGGGTCTGGGTGTGTACCTCACTCAGCTCCCTGCCTCGCTGCTGTTTGGCGAGGGGACATCCGTGGCCTGAAGCCCTTCCCACACAGTGCCCGTCCCAGCCCTGGAGGCTGCGGTTCACCGCTGCTGATGTTTGAAGAGGGAGTTCTCGTATTAAGTTGGGAATGATTTCTATCTTAAAGTTGAAGCATTTGCCGAGGAGCGACGTGCTGGCAGCGAGTGTGAGCAGTGACGGGCAGTGGGTGGAGATAATCACCAACTCCATGCCCTCCACACATCACAACACTCACAACTCATTCCCATTCGCCTTGTGGGTAGGAAAGGTTGAGAGACGTGGGCACGTGGGACTAGTATATATGGAGCACATAGAAACATAGACAATAGTTGCAGGAGGAGGCCATTCTGCCCTTCGAGCCAGCACCGCCATTCAATGTGATCATGGCTGATCATCCCCAATCAGTACCCCGTTCCTGCCTTCTCCCCATATCCCCTGACTCCGCTATCTTTAAGAGCCCTATCTAGCTCTCTCTTGAAAGCATCCAGAGAACCTGCCTCCACCGCCCTCTGAGGCAGAGAATTCCACAGACTCGCCACTCTCTGTGAGAAAAAGTGTTTCCTCGTCTCCGTTCTAAATGGCTTACTCCTTATTCTTAAACTGTGGCCCCTGGTTCTGGACTCCCCCAACATCGGGAACATGTTTCCTGCCAGCGTGTCCAAACCCTTAACAATCTTATATGTTTCAAGGCAAATATCCAAGATGGCAGGGGTGAGACGCGACAGTTTCAGGCTCCTGTACCTTCTTCCCGATGGCAGGGGTGAGATGAGTGTGTGGCCAGCGGGAAGACAACACATGATTACAATCGATCCATATACAGTGTCCACGTACATGATCAGGGAATAAGGTTTAGCGCAAGGTAAAGCCAGTAACGTCTGGTCAAGGATAGTCCGAGGGTCACCAGTGAGGTAGATAGCAGACAACATGTGTAGGAGGCAACTGCAGGTGCAGCTTTACACCGAAGATAGACACAAAGTGCTGGAGTAACAAAGTGCGGGACAGGCAGCATCTCTGGGTGTGTGTGGGTGGGTGTGTGAGTGGGTGTGTGTGTGTGTGTGAGTGAGTGTGTGTGTGGATGTGAGTGTGCGTGGGCGTGGGTGCGAGTGTGTGTGAGTGTGTATGTGGGTGTGTGAGTGTGTGTGTGTGTGTATGAGTGTGTGTGTGTGAGTGTGTGTGTGTATGATGTGTGTGGTGTATGTGAGTGTGTGAGTGAGTGTGTGTGAGTTGTGTGTGAGTGTGAGTGTGTGTGTGGTGTGAGTGAGTGTGTGTGTGTGAGTGAGTGAGTGTGAGTAGTGAGTGCGTGGGTGTGTGAGTGTGGGTGTGTGTGTGTGTGTGTGAGTGTGTGTGTGTGTGTGAGTGTGAGTGTGTGTGTGTGTGTGAGTGTGTGGGGGTGATGTTTCGGGTCTAGACCCTGCTTCAGACGGTTCAGGACTACTCTCCGGTTACGATGGGGGGGGCGGGGGTCTTCATGCCGCCGTGGGAGGGGGTCAACGTGAAGTGACCGGGAGTGAGGAGATTCCCGGAGCAGCCGGTGAGCGGAGGCACAGAGCGAGTTAAAGCCCAGCTCACTGCTGCTGCTGCCAGAGGATGCAAAGAACCCAGCGAGCCACTGTGTTGTCTCTCCCTCCAAGTGTGCGGTGGCTGCAGAGGGTGCTACCCCCTCCCTCCCTCTCTCTCCCTCCCTCTCTCTCTCTCCCTCCAACTCTCCTCTCCCTCCCTCTCTCACTCCATCTCTCTCTCTCCCTCTCTCCCTCTCTCTCTCTCCCTCCCTCCCCCTCTCTCTCACTCCTCCATCTCTCTCTCCCTCTCCCTCCCCTCCCCCATCTCCCCTCTCTCTCTCCCCTCTCTCTCCCTCTCCTCCTCCCTCTCTCTCTCTCTCTCTCTCTCCCTCTCTCTCTCACTCTCTCCATCTCATCCCTCCCTCTCCCTCTCTCTCTCTCCCTCTCTCCCTGTCCCTCTCTCTCCCTGTCTCTCCCTCCCTCTCCCTTCCTCTCCCTCTCTCGCTGCCTTTCCCACCCACGCCCTCGCCCAGTGACCTTGCTGAGTGGCAGACTGCAGATCCAGTCAAGAGCTGAACTTGAGCAGCGGACTTGAGCGGGGCAGCTGTAGGGAGCAGGGGACAGAGGGAAGGAGAAGCGAGCAGTGTTTCTCCAGCACAGCTTGACTGTCGCCTCGCCAGGAACACTGTAAGTCAATCTTTTATCCAAGATTCGGGGCCCAAAGGAAATGTTTTTATATTTTCCACTGATGGTTTGTGAAGGAATGTGTTTGGCAGATCAGCCGGTCCACTGGGTCCAGGAGCCTCTGCTGTCAATAATCAGTGACTGTGTGTGTGTGTGTCACAGTGTGTTACCGTGTGTGTGTGTGTCACACTGTGTTACCGTGACTCCTGTGCCAGAGTGTGTGTGTGTGTGTGTACATGTGGGTGTGACTTTGTGTGTGTGTGGGTGAGTGTGTGCCTATGTGTGTGTGGGTGAGTGTGTGCCTATGTGTGTGTGGGTGAGTGTGTGTGAGTGTGTGTGTGTGAGTGTGTGTGTGAGTGTGTGTGTGTGAGTGTGTGTGTCAGTGAGTGTGTGTGTGTGTGTGTGTCAGTGTGTGTATGTGAGTGTGTGTGTGTGTGTGTGTGTGTGTGTTGTGTGTGTGTGTCAGTGTGTGTGTGTGTGTGTCTATGTGTGTGTGTGTGTGTCTATGTGTGAGTGGAGTGTGTGTGTGTGTGTGTGTGTGTGTGTGTGTGTGTGTGTGTGTGTGTCTATGTGTGTGTGGGTGAGTGTGAGTGGGTGGGTGAGAGATCAGACACTCCCCTCCCCTCTCCACCCATTTGCAGGCGGCAGGGGCCGATCCTCTGTGACTTTAGCCGAGATTCACTTTGTGCCAGATGCAGGAACTGGGACGGTGAGTCATTGATTCCCCAAACTCCAGCTCGACATCGAGCGGACACAGATCTGGTCTGAAGAAGGGTCTCGACCCGAAACGTCGCCTATCTCCTTCGCTCCTTAGATGCTGCTGCACCCGCTGAGTTTCTCCAGCCTTTTGTGTACCCTCGATTCTCCAGCATCTGCAGTTCCTTCTTTAACACAGATCCCACTCACTCTGACCACAGCGTTAACCCCTCAACAACTGCACCAGCCCAGGAGAGGTGACAACCTGCAGCCTAACCCAGGCCCATGGTGTCAGCAGTGCTGCCTGCAGGCTGATGTCCAACTCCACCAATGTAAAGCACTTTGGTCAACGAGAGTTGTTTTTTAAATGTGCTATAGAAATAAAAGTGACTTGACTTGACTAGACACACAGTGAACAATCCTAATCCTAAGATTCATAGAGTGATACAGCAGGGAAACAGGCCCTTCGGCCCAACTAGCCCACACCAGCCAACGTGTCCCAGCTACACTAGTCCCACCTGCCTGCATTTGGTCCATATCTCTCCAAACCTGTCCTATCCATGTACCTGTCTAACTGTTTCTTAAATGTTGGGATAGTCCCCAGCCTCAACTACCTCCTCTGGCAGCTCGTTCCACACACCCACCACCCTTTGTGTGGAAAAGTTACCCTGCAGATTCCTATTAAATCTTTTCCCCTTCACCTTGAACCTATATCTGTAGGATTCCCTGCCCCAGAGGGCGGTGGTGGCAGGTTCTCTGGATACTTTCAAGAGAGAGCTAGATAGGGCTCTTAAAGATAGCGGAGTCAGGGGATATGGGGAGAAGGCAGGAACGGGGTACTGATTGGAGATGATCAGCCATGATCACATTGAATGGCGGTGCTGGCTCGAAGGGCCGAATGGCCTACTCCTGCACCTATTGTCTATTATCCTCTGGTCCTCAATTCCCCTACTCTGGGCAAGAGATTCTGTGCGTCTACCCGATCTATTCCTCTCATGATTTTATACACCTCTATAAGATCCCCCCTCATCAAGGAATAGAACCCCAGCCTACTCAACCTCTCCCTATAGCTGAGGAATATAAGCCTTCTCTGCACTCTGTTAGGGCCTATGCACAAAATAACAATGGTTTAAATGGTACTCCATGTCACATGTACTTAGTGACAGTGACATTATATTTACATACGGTTCAGCGTACGATCCACAGGCACATTCATAGTTCAGTGAGTTCACGAGTTCACAAGTGATAGGAGCAGAATTAGTCCATTCGGCCCATCAAGTCTACACTGCCATTCAATCATGGCTGATCTATCTCCCCCTCTCATTCTCCTGCCTTCTCCCCAGAACCCCTGACTCCCGAACTTTTCAAAGAACCAGAGTGTCGGAACTGCAGATGCTGGTTTACACCGAAGACAGACGCAAAACGCTGGAGTAACTCAGCGGGACAGGCAGGGTCTCTGGAGAGAAGGAATGGGTGGCGTTTCGGAGTGAGCCTGAAGGAGGGCCTGGACCCTTCTATGGGTTTCTATCGGTTATTGGGGTACTGATTGGGGATGATCAGCCGTGATCACAATGAATGGCGGTGCTGGCTCGAAGGGCCGAATGGCCTCCTCCTGCACCTATTTTCTATGTTTCTACGACCCGAAACGTCACCCATTCCTTCTCTCCAGAGATGCCGCCTGTCCCGCTGAGTTAGTAATGACCCTGAGGCTGTGGCAAGAGTTGCCACGTTTCCGGCTCCAACCTGTTCCTTTCCCAAGTTCAAAGTTGTTAAAAAAAAAGTCTTACCTTGGCTATAAAAGCCCGTTGTCATGGCGACGGCTCTGGGCGGGAGTTGCGTGAGTCGGTGTTGCCTGTGTTCTTCACCGCCGCTCTGTAACAGGCCCTTCAGCCCATCGAGTCCGTGCTGGCCAGCGATCCACGCACGCCAACACTATCCCACGCACAATTTACACTCACACCAAGCCAATGAACCTACAAACCTGTACGTACGTCCTTGGAGTGTGGTCTTTGGCCCTGGCCTGTGTGAGCTCGCTGTACTGATATCTAACCCAGGACACCTACTGACCCAGTCAGCCCAAACAACCTGGATTTCTGCAACACTCCCTCAGTGTTCACTTCCGTTGAGTTTATTGTCACGTGTTCCGAGGTACAGTGAAAAGCTTCTGTTGCGAGCTATCCAGTCAGCAGAAAGACCATCCATGATCACAAGCCAGCCATTCACACCGTACAGATACATGGTAAGGGAATAGCGTTTAGTGCAAGCTTAAGCTAGTAACGCCTGATCAAAGATAGTCCGAGGGTCACTGATGAGGTAGATAGTAGTTCAGCACTGCTCTCTGGTTGTGTAGGTTTCTTGATTAGCACGGCTGTCAGGGGTTATGGGGAGAAGGCAGGAGAATGGGATTAGGAGGGAGAGATAGATCTCAGCCATGATTGAATGGTGAAGTAGACTTGATGGGCCAAATGGCCTAATTCTACTCCTATCACTTATGACCTTATGAGGATGGTTCAGTTGCCTGCTAACAGCCGGTCAGAAACTGCCCCTGAATCTGGAGGTGTGCGTTCGTTTTCACACTTCTGTCCCTCTTGCCCGATGGGAGAGGGGAGAAGAGGGAGTGGCCGGGGGTGAGACTGGTCCTTGACGATGCTGCTGGCCTTGCCGAGGCAGCGTGAGGTGTAGATGGAGGCAGTGGGAGGGCGATCGCCCTCCTCACGCAGCGTCCCAGAATTGTTCTCCAAGAAAGAGAAGTCTTGGGAGGGAGAGAGAGAAGAGAGAGAGAGCAGTTTGGCGCAGTGTTATGGAAAAGCATGACTAATCCTAGCCTTTTGGAAAACTGTACACAATTCCCGGATGCTGCCAATGGGAATGACAGGGGCCGAGAGAGGAGCAGATCTTTGGCATCGGAGCGCAGTAATGAGCGGGCAGAGTGAGTCAGACAGTCTCCTTGCCCAGGGACCACCCTCCACTGCACGCTATTAACCCCTTCATGTACAACACCATCCAAGCAAGGGGTGACACAGCAGTAGTGTTGCTGCCTCACAGCGCCAGAGACCCAGGTTCGATCCCCGCTACGGGTGCTGTCTGTGTGGAGTTTGTACGTTCTCCCCGTGACCTGCGTGGGGTTTTCTCCGAGATCTTCGGTTTCCTCCCACACTCCAAAGACGTGCAGGTTTGTAGGTTAATTGGCGTGGTGTAAGTGTAAACTGTCCCTTGTGTGTGTGGGATAGAGTTAGCGTGCGGCTGCATCTCTGGAGAACATGGATACATGTTGTTTCTGATCCAGAACTAAAATGGAACCTCAATTTTCTCCAGAGATGCTGCCTGACCCGCTGAGCTACTCCAGTATTTTGTGTCTATCTTTGAGTGTCAGTGAATGTTATTTACTTGGATTTTCAGAAGGCCCTTGATAAGGTGCCGCACCTTAGTTTAGTTTAGACAATAGACAATAGGTGCGGGAGTAGGCCATTTGGCCCTTTGAGCCAGCACCGCCATTCAATGTGATCATGGCTGATCATCCCCAATCAGTACCCCGTTTCTGCCTTCTCCCCATATCCCCTGACTCCGCTATTTTTAAGAGCCCTCTCTAGCTCTCTCTTGAAAGCATCCAGAGAACCGGCCTCCACCGCCCTCTGAGGCAGAGAATTCCGCAGACTCACCACTCTCTGTGAGAAAAAGTGTTTCCTCGTCTCCGTTCTAAATGGCTTACCCCTTAGTTGAGTTTAGAGATACAGCGTGGAAACAGGTCCAGTCCCAAGATACGGAAATAGGTGGAAGGGCAGGTAGGGTAGAGAAAGCAGGGACACTGCAGAGGGACTTGGACAGGTTGGGGGAGTGGGCAGAGAAGTGGCAGATGGAATATAGTGGAGCAAAGTGTGGAGTCGTACATTTTAGTAGTAGGAATAAAGGCATAGACTATTTTGTAAATGGGGAGAGAATCCAGAAATCGGAGGGTCTTGGGAATGCTGGTGCAGGATTCACAAAAGGTTAGTCTGCAAGTTGAATCGGTAATAAAGAAAGCAAACTCAATGCTAGCATTTATTTCAAGAGGGCTTGTATACAAAACCAGGGATGTAATGCTGGTCAGGCCGCATTTGGAGAATTGTGAGCAATTTTGGGCCCCATATCTGAGGAGGGATGTGCTGGCTCTGTAGAGGGTCCAGAGGAGGTTTACAAGAATGATCCCAGGAATGAGTGGGTTAAGCTATGATGAGCGTTTGTTGGCACTGGGCCTGTACTCGCTGGAGTTTAGAAGAATGAGGGGAGGACCTCACTGAAGGAGATGAGGAGGAATTTGTTCAGTCTGAGGGTGGTGAATCTGTGGAATTCTTTGCCACAGACGGCTGTGGAGGCCAAGTCAATGGATATTTTTAAGGCAGAGGTAGATAGATTCTTGATTAGTACGGGTGTCGGGGGTTATGGGGAGAAGGCAGGAGAATGGGGTTAGAAGGGAGAGATAGATCAGCCATGATTGAATGGCGGAGTAGACTTGATGGGCCGAATGGCCTAATTCTACTGCTATCACTTATGAGCCTGTGAAGGGGCTTTAGCAGCGATGCAGCTCCCACAGTGGGGCGGTGCCCACACACTGGGTTACCCACACGCTCCTCTCGCTTCCACCCAGGTTAAACGCCACCGCAACATCCCCCCGCCAGCCACGTTTGTCACCATTCCGGAAAAATTCCTCTTCGGAGAAAAGCTGGAGGAAGATTAATGATTAAACTGAATCAGTAACTTGATTCGGACCGATTTCTGTAATAATCGGCATGCTCGGTCAGTCAGTAACACAGTCACTACCCTGTGTCTGAACCTTCATTATAAACTTTCATGGTCGGGATAAAAACACACTGCAGATGCTGGTTTACACTGGAGATAAACACAGAGTGCTGGAGTAACTCAACGGCACAGGCAGCATCTGTGGAGAGAAGGAACGGGCGTGTGTGTGTGTGTGTCTATGTGTGTGTGTGTGTGTCTATGTGTGTGTACGTGGTATGTGTGTGTGTGTGTGTATGTGATAGATGGTTGGGGGTGGGATGGGGGGTGGGATGATGTTGGGGGGGTGGATGATGTTGGGGGGTGGGGTGATGATGTTGGGGGGTGGGATGACGTTGGGGGGGGTGGATGATGGGGGGGGTGGGATGACCGTTGGGGGGGGTGGGACGTTGGGGGGGGGTGGGATGTTGGGGGGTGGATGTTTGGGGGATGGGATATGTTGGGGGGGTGGGATGGGGGGGGGTGGGATGAGGGGGGTGGGGGATGGGGAGGGTGGGATTGTTATTGGGGGTGGTTGGGGATGACGTTGGGGGGGGGATGATGTTGGGGGGGGGTGGGATGGTTTGGGGGGTGGGACGGTTGGGGGGGGGATGAAACGTTTGGGGGGTGGATTCTTTGGGGGGGGGGTGGGATGACGTTGGGGGGGTGGGATGATGTTAGGGGGGGGGTGGGATGATGGTTGGGGGGGGTGGGATGGGGGGGGTGGATGATGTTGGGGGGGTGGGATGGGTTGGGGGGTGGATTGGGATGACGTTGGTGGTGGGATGATGTTGGGGGGGTGGGATGGGGGTGGGATGACGTTGGGGGGGTGGGATGTTGGGGGGTGGGATGACGTTTGGGGGGGTGGGTGGTTGGTGGGGGGTGGGATGATGTTGGGGGGGGGAATATGTGATTTTGGGGGGTGGATGATGTTGGGGGATGGGAGGAGTTGGGGGATGCTGTTGATGTTGGGGGATGGTATGATTTGGGGGATGGATGGGGATGGGGGGGGGGTGGGGATGTTGGGGATGGGATTATGTTGGGGGGGATATGGGGGGGTGGGATGATTTTGGGGGGGTGGGATGTTGGGGGGGGTGGATGATGTTGGGGGGGTGGGATGAGTTGGGGGGTGGGAATGTTGGGGGGGGGATGACGTTGGGGGGGTGGGGGGGGGTGGGATATGGGGGGGGGTGGGATGGGGGGGGGTGGGATGATTTTTGGGGGGGTTGGGGGGATGGGATGGATGGGGGGTGGGATGATGTTGGGGGGATGGGATGATGTTTGGGGGGATGGTTGGGGGATGGGATGATGTTGGGGGATGGGATGGTTTGGGGGGTGGGATGATGTTGGGGGGGTGGGATGATGTTGGGGGGGGGGGTGGGATTGGGGGGGGGATGGGGGGGTGGATGATGTTGGGGGATGGGATTGATGGGGGGTGGGATGGGATGGGATGTTGGGGGATGGTTTGGGGATGATGTGGGGGGGATGTTGGGGGATGCTTTGGGGGGGGATTGGGGGGGGATGAAGTTTGGGGGGGGGTGGGTGATGACGGGGGGTTATGGGAGGGTGATGTGGGGGGGGGGATGGGGGCGGGTGGGGGTGTGGGATGATGTATGGGGGGGTGGGATGATTATCGGGGGGGGAATTGAAGTTGGTGTTGGGGGGGTGGGATGATGTTGGCGGGAGGGGGATGACGTTGGGGGGGGGGGATGATGTTGGGGGGGGGTGGGATGATGTTGGGGGGCGGGAGGACGTTGTGGGATGATGTTTGGGGGGTGGTGGGATGATGAAGTTGGGGGGGTGGGATGAATGTTGGGGGGATGGGATGATGTTGGGGGGGAATGGGATGATGTTGGGGGATGGTATGATTTGGGATGATGTTGGGGGGGGTGGGATGGTGGGGTGGGATGTTGGGGGGTGGGATGTTGGGGGGATGGGATGTTGGGGGGGTGGGATGTTGGGGGGGTCGAATTTTGGGGGATGGGGATGATGTTGGGGGGGGGTGGGATGATGTTTGGGATGATGTTGGGGGGGGGTGGGATGATGTTGGGGGGGTGGATGATGTTTGGGGGGGTGGGATGATGTTGGGGGGGTGGATGATGTTGGGGGGGGTGGGATGATGTTGGGGGGTGGGATGTGAAGAAGTGGGGGGGGTGTGATGATTTGGGGGTGGGAAGATGGTTGGGGGGGGGGATTGGATGATGTATGTTGGGGGGATGATGATGGGGGGGGGGATGATGTTGGGATGATGTTGGGGGGGTGGGATGATGTAGTGGTGGGGGTTGGGGTGGGATGATATTGAGGGAGATGGGGTGTGGGATGATGTTGGGGGTTGATGTTGGGGGGTGGGAATGGGGGAATGGGGTGGTGATTATGGTTTGACGTGGTGGATGATGACGGGGGATTGATGGATGATTGGGTGTGCAGACATGGGGGGTTTGCATCCATATATGGTTGGGAGGGGTGGGTCATCTGAGTTGTGTGTGTTGGAGGGCTTGAGATGTATTTTGGGTTTTTGTTTTGGGATGCAGCCATTGCAGCAGGAAATGTTGGGTTATGGTTTCTTGCGATTTTTTTGTCAGCAGAAGTGGGCAGTGAAGGTGGGGTTGATTTTTTGTTTTTATTAGTTCATCATAATTTTTCATTGTCATTAATTTACAAGTGTTTTATTTAATCCGCTTCATTTTTTGTTATTTCATCCATGAATTTTTTTTTTATTCATATAATTTGTGCATTTCATTAATTTTTTTATTTTATTTATGTTCATATCATAATTTTTGTTTTTATAAATTAATTTTTGAGTTTCTTAAGTTTTTGTTTGTTGTTTTTATTTTAGTTCATCATAATATTTTGTTTTGAGTTCAGTTCATAATTTTTCTAGTTCTTCCATCATTTTTTTTTTCATTTCATTCATAATTTTTTTTTTTTTATTTCCATCATAATTTTTTATTTAATTTGTCATTCATCATAATTTTTTTATTTCATCATAAATTTTAGTTTTTTATGTCATCATAAGAGTTTTTTTTTTCTTGCATCCATTATTTATTGATTTCAGCATAAGTATTTTATTTTCAGAATAATTTTTTCATTTTCATCATAATTTTTAATTTCTAGCATGTTTTTTATTTAACCCTATTGTTTTTATTTTCATAGACTAATTGTTTTCATGTTCATCATAAATTAAGTTTTTTAATCATCATAATTTTTTTAATTTATTTTTTTAATTTTTCATCATAATTGTTGTTATGTGCATTGTGTTATCATTTTCATTTCATCATAATGTTGTTTATTTCATCATTTTTTTACTATTTTCAGTTTTTGTCATTTGCATCAATAATTTTTTTTATTTCATCATAAATTTGTTAATGACATCATAAGTTTTTTATTTCAGTCATAACTTTTTCATTTTCCCTAATGTCATCATATATTTTGTTTATTTCATTCATAATGGTTTGTTATTTCTAGTTCCATTAATTTTCGTCACTTTTCATCATAATTTTTTATTTCATCATTTTTTCATTTCACATTTCATAATTTTTTTATTGTCATCATAAATATTTTTTTTTCATCCTAATTTTTTTTATTTCATCCTAATTATTTTTGTTTTTTTCCATTGTTTTTGTCATGCAGTAATTTTTTTAATTCTATTCATGAAATTTTTTTTTTATTTCATAATTTTTTTATTCATCCCAAATTTTTAATTTTTTTATTGCATCAGAATATATTGTTTATTTCATCCTAATTTCAATTTTGTTTATTACATGCCAGATTTATATTATTTCAATCCTATAATTTTTTGAAGTTCATAAATTTTTTTATTGCATCAGATAAGGTTGTGTGAGTTTCAGTCAGAATGTGTAATGGATTTTGGTGATGGCAGCCTAATTTTGTTTAGTTCAGTCATATTTGTTTGTAGGGTCCATCATAAGTTGGTAATTTGTATTTCATCATTAATGGTTTTTGAGGCATCATAATTGTTTGTGTCATTTCAGCATAAAATTTATTTAGGGCCATCTCGAAGTTTGTTTTATTTCATCATAATTTTTTTATTTCAGCATAAGTTTTTTTTATTTCATTAAGGCTTAAATATACTTTTATCTATCATTTCAATTATCTCAATACACATCAATAAAATCCAAATCATTCCATCCCCGCGTGTTTTTGGTGTGGAGGGTGTGTTGTATGGTGTGTGTGTGTTG
>CM069168.1:17151414-17241617 GCA_035221665.1 Okamejei kenojei
TACACACTTTCTCTCTAACAATACTTTTGTGCAATTTCTTTGCTAATACTACTCTTTTAATGGTCTCATTAGCATTGAACGTCATTCTCTTAGTACTAGAGACTTCTTTAGGCTAGTGTGTGGGGGTGGGAAGAAGAATAGGGAAGAGGCGGAGACATGTGGGATGTGGGCGAGGTGGGCAGGGGTGGGGAAGGAGGGAGAAGCAAGACTACTGTAATTGGAGAGTCAATGATCAAACCGCTGGGGTGTAACTGGTCGGTGTTAGAGACCGTTACCTGAGCGGACACAGCGGGAAGTGACCCGACCGAACCCTCACCTATCACGTTCCCCAGAGATGTGCCTGACCACAGGGGTTACTCCAGCACTTTTGTGCCCTCATTGAGGGATGTATGGACCGGCGATGGCTGATGGTGGCGTGCTGTGGGAGCTCCCCTGTCAGGCAAGATGGAGGACAAGCAGGTACGAGGAACTGCAGATGTAGTATACACAAATAGGACACAGAGTGTGGAGTAAAATCAGCAGGTCAGGAGGCATCTGTGGAGAATGTGGCTAGGTGACATTTGGGTCAGGACTTTTCTTCTGACTTATTGTAGTGGAGGACCAAAGCCTGGTGAGTACAGGTGGATACCGGCGAGATGGGGGATGCTGGGGGGGTGGTAGGCGGATGAGGTAGGGACAGGGGAGAGTGTGTGTGGTTGGGGGGAGGGGAGGGAAGAGGTAGGACAGGGGAGAGAGTGTGAAGTGGGGGAGGGGAGGCTTCTGCATGAACCCCACAGCCCAGTGAGGAAGGGTGAGAGACGGAAACAGGAAGGGGGGCAGGCCAGTTTGACGTGTTGCGACGTCGTCAGTCACACACTCTGAACCAAGCAGATCTGGGGGACTCGGTGGGTCGGGCAGATCTGTGCTGGGATGGTGGAAGTCCCAAAACTATTCTTCAGTTTTTTTTTTTTGGGGGTATCTATGTCTGATGTACCGATCAAAATTTAGAGCTGTGATGACAGCCTTTGAAGGCATCTATCGAAGTCGCTGCCTCATAAGACAACGCCAAATCATCAGCGACCCACACCATTCTGGCCACACATCATCTCACCCTGTATCGGGAAGAAGGACAGGGAGCCTGAAAACTGTAAGTCCAGGTTCAGGAACGCTTCTTCCCGCCAGCACCAGGCTATTAAAACAGGCAACAATAAGCTCTGAAACCTACAATAGGACTATTATTATTATTTATTATTATTATTATATTCTTATTGTATTATTAATGCACTATCTGTGTATATATTTTTAAATTTTGAGTATGTGTGGATTGTGACACACCATGTGGTGAAACATTATAAGATTGTTAAGGTTTTGAACACGCTAGAGGCAGGACACATGTTCCGGTGTTCGGGGAGTCCAGACCCAGGGACCACACGTTTAAGAATTAAGGAAGTAAACAATTTAGAACGGAGATGAGGAAACACTTTTTCTCACAGAGAGTGGAGAGTCTGTGGAATTCTCTGCCTCAGCGGTCGGTGGAGGCAGGTTCTTGGATACTTTTCAACAGCGAGCTAGATAGGCTCTTAAACATAGCGGAGTCAGGGGAACTGGGGAGAGGCAGGACTGGGGTACTGATTGGGGATGATCAGCATGATCACATTGAATGGCTGGTGCTGGCTTGAAGGGCCGAAAATAGGCCTACTCCTGCACTATTGTCTATAATCTGGAAATGTGTTGCTCCGTTATGTACCCCGTTTTACAGACTCTGTTGTGCTGCAGCAAGCAGAATTTCATTGTTCATCAGGGAACATGCGCTTGAAAAACATCTGGACAGGCTAGCTGAGGAAAAATGTTCCAATGATGGGGGAGTCCAGAACCAGGGCCAATGGGGATGAGCTGCCTGACGTGCGTTGCTCACTGATTCCATTCTGCCAGGCGCTTGGACTTGTGTGTCTGGGGTTTTATGGTCTGTGGGGAGGGGTCTGCCGATGTGTTTGTTAGTAAGGAGTTTGGAGTTTCGGTCGGCTCTCCAAATGGTGTTGGGGTCAGACACAAGCCCAAAGACTCCATCCTTGGCCATATCTCAGTGTCAACATCAAATGGCAGAGTTTGACTGCTTGGATATAGAATTGGGGGGGGGTCCATGGAGTTGCCGTGCTAGAAGTTCACAAGTGATAGGAGCAGAATTAGGCCATCCGGCCCATCAGTCTACTCTGCATTCAACCATAGGTCTGAGTCTATTCTCCCTCCTAACCCATTCACCTGCCTCTCCCAAATCCCTGACACCCGTTCTAATCAGAATTCCTCTGTGGTCTGTGTCAGGTGGGTTTTGCAGGTGGTGTTGGGGAGTGGGGCGTGGGGGATAGAGTGTGTGTGTGGGGTGAGGGGGCCAGTCTGAGTGTGGGTTGTGTTTGTGTGTTGGGGTACACTGTGTGTGTGTGTGTGTATGTGTGTGTGTGTGTGTGTGTGTGTGGGGGTTTACACTGACTGGACTGTGTACAGGTGATGTCGGGTGGAGCAAGGCGGAGTGGGGGGAGTGTCGGGCGGGTGTGTATGTAGGGGGTGAGGGGTTACACTGATATGTGCGGTTACACTGGACTGTGTTACAGGTGAAGTCGGGGAGACTAGGCGGCGGGAGGGGAGTGTGGGAGGCTGTTTGTGTGGGGGGTACATGATATTTGGGGGTACCAATGACTGACTGTGTTACAGGTGACGCGTGGAGCGGGGGAGTGTGGGAGGGTGTGTGTGGGGGTACCCACTGATATGTGGGGGTACACTGCCTGAAGGTGGTGTGTTACAGGTGATCGTGCAGCAAGGCAGAGCGGGGGTGAGCTCCAGTGGGGGATGTGATCCCCCCATTAACGTGGCGACCGACACTCATGATTCACATGGAGGCTCAGACAGATCGGCTTGCCCGGGGACCTAACTGCTCCACATTTAGACAGGTGTGGGGGGACGACCTTGGCGGGGGGAGGAGAGGGAGGTGGTTCAGGGTGGGGGGGATTCGATGCAGACTAGGGTTGTAGGGTGGAGAAGGGTGTGTTGGCTGGGTGAGGGTGAAGGAGTTCGTTTGTGAGTATGAGGTGGGGAGGAATGCAAGGGAGAGGGGGGGCTGGGGGGAAAGCAAAGGAGGCGGGTTGGGGGGGTTGGGGCTAGTGTGTTGGTGAGATCCCCTCTGAGGTGCGTCCTCCTCTCCCCCGCCCCAACCACAAGCTGACCATCTGATGGCAAGACGAATGACCAATGGACATGGCCCCTACAGTCGCCTGTGGCAGTGGGGGCCCCCCTAGCCCCCCCCCCCCCATTCCCCAGGGCCCCCGTGCAGGGGCCGCCTCTCTGACCTGCAATCAATGTTTCACAGGGGTTGTTTTGTGAAGCAGGGACACACAACAGGGTTGTGGAGTAGTAACTCAGCAGGTCGGGCGCGTCTTGTGGGGCGCATGGTAGGTGATGTTTGGGTGGAGACGTTCCTAGACGGGTTGGGGGTGAGGGGAGGGAAGGCGATGGCTAGCGAGGAAACTCGGGACAAGTCGGGGCCGGCAAGGGGGGATTTGGTGGCTGGGGTTTCGGGCCGGAGGTTGTGGTGACGCTCTTTCACGCTGAGGTCTCTCTCCACAGGATGAGTTCCACTCTGCCAAGGTGCTGTGGCCGACTCTTCGTTGCTAGAGGTTCCAGGTCAGACCCCGGGGGGGGGGGGGGGGGGGGACGAGGGAAGGATTGTGGCGTGGGAATGTGTGGGGGGGAGGTGGGGGTGGTTGGAGGACGGGGGAGGAGGGGCGGGTAGTTTGGGTAGGGACGAGGAGGTGTGAGGTGATGGGTGGGGGGGGTGGGCAGGGGGTGGAGGTGGTATAGGGGGGATGGGGTTGTTTGGGGTGCGGGGGTGGGCACAAATGTGGTGAGAATGGGGTGTGGTGGTGGGGGGTTAGGGTAAGGGGTGGAGGCGAGGGGGTCTGGGCGAAGGTGTGGTGGGGGGATGGTGTTGGGCGGGGGGGGTTTGGCAGAATGAGTTCAGGTGGTGAGGCTGGTGTTGGGTGGGGGTGTTTTGGCGGGGGGATGGTGTGTTGGGGGGAGGGGGGGGGGGTTTTGGCGGGTGGGGGTTGTTTGGCGGTGGGGTCGGGATGGTTTAGGCGGGGGTGGGGATGGGGGGTGCCTTGACTGACTACTCACACTACTCACACTCTCCACTCTCTCCTACCGACGGTCCTCCATTGATGTGAGAATGATGAGCGGAGGGGTGAAGGCCAGGAATCGGATCATTGGGGGAGGGTGGGGGTCGGTCAGGACTCGCCTGCCTGCCCCACCCCCACCCATAGCTAGGCGCAGTGTCAGCAATGCTGGGGGGGGGGGGGGGGGTGAAGCTTATGTTTTTAGTTTTGCCTGAGGGTTAGTTGAGGGCAGAGACAACAAAATGCTGGAGTAACTTAGGGGTCGGGCAGCATTCTATGGAGAGAAGGTGTACTGGGCGACGTTTGGGGGTTGGTCGAGGACCCTCTTTCTTCAGGATGGATGTCGGGGGAGGGGGCAGGACAGAATGTAATCGGAGGACCAGTGGGAGGTGGGATGGAGAGAGACGCAAGGGCTATCTGAAGTTAGAGAAGTCAATGTCATACCGCTGGGGTGTAAAACTACCAAGCGAACAATATGAGAGGTTCGAGCAACCTCTTCCTCGAGGAATGGTGGGGGTACGGAACATCGCCAGAGGACTTATAAAAACAGCGTTTAAAAGGCACGGCGTGTCGGAGGAGTGAGACGAGGTTTGAAACCGAAGATAGAAAAAAAAATCAATGAACCTTGTGGGTCAGGTTCCCCCCCGGGTACCCGAATCACCAGGCCCATAGGAAACTGACGTGAGAGGAGTCCGTTCTCCCGTAATTCCTCGGGGCTCAGTGTGAAGGTTGGGGCCCCTGGGGTGGTACCGATGTGGTTGTCGCTGGATGCTGGTGGTTGGGGGTCCTGTGGTTTAGGTGATGGACTGGCTGGGATGGTCTCGTGGGTGGGGGGGGGGGGGGGATGCATGGGTCTGTCCGATCGGGGAGCAGATCATTTTTCTGGCCTCTGTCCTGCTCAATTCACACTGACCCCTATCCACCCCTTGAAAGTCCCAAATCACATGCCCCAAACCCACCCCCCTACCACCGGCACCTTAGAGAAATATAAAATAGCGCGATAAAATAGTTGTGAAGGGTGCTGGGAGTGGGAGGGGGGTGACGGGGTGGGGGGGTTTGGGGGCATGTGATTTGGGACTGGGGTCAGGGGGGTGTGGCTAGTGGGGACAGTGTGAGATTGACGCAGGGGGTTGGAATTTGGGGATAGGGAGTGGGTTATAGGGGTCAGGGTGTGTGATTGTGGGGGGGGGAACGGACGGAGTGGGCACTGACCCTTGCTCCCTCTCTTACACGCGGTCAATTGGGTTTCTTCCCTCCAGGTCGTGCAAGCGGGAGGGAGGGAGCCGGAGATTCCCTCCCCTCCCCCCACCCGGACCCTCGGCTGACCGCTCGGCAGACTCAGCCCTGGTTGAGAGGGGTCCCGCTTGACCGCTCCCTCACCCCAGGCCCAGTAGTTGGCCGTTCCTGGGTATGTAACGCCTCCGCGTGGATCCCCCACCGTACAGTGGACACTCACTGACGCCGCCCCACCCCCATGCCCTCTCACCCCCCATGACCTCTCCACCCCCACTGAACTCTCCCCCCCCACTGGACCACCCCACCCCCCCATGACCTCTCCTCCCCCATGACCTCTCACGCCCCCCACCTGACCTCTCACCCCCCCAATGACCTTCCACCCAGAGGAGGGATAGAGGTTGTCGGCACTGAGGTTTGCCTTTCTGACCCCCCCCCCCCCACACAGAGCTCTGTCAGTAGGGGATTGGGGGGAGGTGGAGAGCCGGGTCAGCGGTTAACAAGTGATCTGAGAAACCAGGCGCAGGGAGCCCCCGAAGCAGTCGACTTGCTTCCGCTTGCAGGAGGCATGGACCAGTGGCAGGAAGGTTACTGGGGGGGAGGGGACGAGTCATGGGGGGGGGTCAGAGGGGGTGGGGTGACGTGCAGGCTAGAGATGTGGGTCTGTCTGGGGAGCGGGGGGGGGGGGGGGGGAAAATCAGGTGGGGGTTGGAAGCAGATGTGAAGAGGCGGAGGGGATCCGGGACTGCGGTGGTCTTTGAGGCTGTGGGGGAGAAGGGTGGGGGGGTGAAGGGAAGGGTGTAACCCGATAGAAGGGGGCGGCGGGGGGCGCTTGGATGCAGACAAGAAGGGTGGGCAGCGGGTTTATCAGGGAGAGGTTTGCGTTTTAGGGGGGGAGGGGAGGCGAGAAGGGGGGGTGGCGGGGAAAGGTTTGGAGGGTGGTCAGGGGGGCGGTGGGGCCATGCCAGGGTGGGGCGTGGGGTCCAGCTGCCCGGCTGACAGCCCTCCTCTCTCTTCTTGTTCTCCGCTGCTGTCGCCCAGTTTTCCAGCGGCTCTCACCTCTGCCCCCCGATACACGGCCCCAAAACACCTCGTGTGTGGCAGTGTGGGTCCGCCATCGTTGTGAGTATTTCTCCCACCTCATGCCGGAAACAGACGAGGCCAGTTGTTCGGGGGGGGGGGGGGGCGGGGGGTCAGAGTGGGGTCTAACCGTGAATGCCCCCCCCCCCCCCCCCCCCCCCCCCCCCCCCCCCCCCCCCCCCCCATAGGATATGAAGAGTCTGACAACAGAAGGACGGACACAAATGCTGGAGAATACCCTTCAGCGGACAGTCAGGCAGCATCTCTGAGAGAGAAGGAATGGGTGTGACGTTTCGGGTCGAGAACTTCTTCCAGACCTTGACCCCCACCTGAAAACGTCACCCATTCCTTCTACCTAGAGGGGGGGTCAGGGACGGTTTGTTGGTCACAGGGAGAGGTTTTTTGCGGGGGGTTTAGTTGGTCGGGGGAGGTGGGGCATGTGTCAGGAGGGGTGGGTGATCGGGGGGCGGGGGGTTGAGGAGGTTGGGGTCATGGGGGTGGAGGTTCGGGAGCCTGTGACCTGTGCTGCCAGGCCCCTCACTCTCTCTTTCACTCCGAACTCCTCCTCCCCCCACCTTCGGTGCAGCAGGAGGCGGTTGAAGATTCGGTTGGGAGGTTACAGCCACCACGAGTGCTCGCGCTGTGCGGACTGGCGGCCTCAACCTGGGCATGACGGGGCCCATTCTGGGTTCAACGACAAGATGTTCTGCGTGATGAAACACGCCGCCAACGGTTACCAGGCGGCAGGAGGGGCAGCTCCTCGACCCAACCAACACCCTCGACCTGGGCATCCTAACCGTGACCCCGGCTGCGACCCCAGCCCTGAGCCAGACCATGTCTTTGACCTCAGCGTCCCCGCCGGACAACCAGCACCTGGACGTGACCTCAACGACCCCGGCCCTGACCTCACCACCCCGGTTGTCCCCCACCCCTCTGACCCCTTCCAGGCGCACACAAACTGATTGTAAAATACAGAATGTTATAAATAAAAGATAACAATAGCACGATGCAACTGAATCACTGTCTTCTGATTTTTACCCACTTCATAGTAAAGTGGGTATTCTTTATCCCCCGCCCCCCCCCCCCCCCACATCCCAAAGACATTCGGGTTTGTAGGTTAATTGGCCCCTCTGTACATTAGCCCCAGTGGATGGCGAAAGTGGAATAACATAGAACTAATGTGAACGGGTGACTGATGGCGGCATGGACTGGATGGGCCGAAGGGCCTGTTTCCTTCCAGCATTGACCGTGGCAGAAACGGTAGATAATAAAAGATTCTTCAGATCTTGTTCTTCACATCCTGAACCCAATTTTCTTTCCGAAATCGCTTCTCGAGATGCTCTGACCACGTGCACTTGCCCTCTGCTCTCTGTTCTTGCACCTTCTAAAACTCTGCCCTCTTCTTTGACTCTCCTCCTCATGAATAAAATGTCAGGGTCGGTGCGGTAGCGCAGCGGGTGGAGCTGTTGCTTTGCCGTGCCAGGGCCCCCGCTCGATCCTGACTACAAAAGGTGGGGTCTGTACGGACCTTGTACATCCGCTTGGCTTTTCTCTGGTGCTCCAGTTTCTTCCCACATCCCAGACGTGCAGGTCTGTAGGTTAATTGTAAATCTAGTGTCCTGGTGCCGGGTGGATCCCAGAAAAAAACTCTTCCTGTGACCATGTGGGTTTTCTCCGAGTTCCTCTCTCATTCCAAAGACGTGCAGGTTTGTAGGTTAATTGTCCCTCTGTAAATTACCCCTAGTGCGTAGGATAGAACTAGTGTACAGGTGACCGCTGGTCAGTGCAGAGCTCGATAGTGGGCCAACAGGACTGTTCCATGCTCTGCAGAGACAAGGCAACACTGTCATATGCCGAGAGAATGGAGCGGCTGTATATACACTCAAATTTAGAAAGATGAGAGGGGATATTATTGAAACATATAAGATTATTAAGACTTTGGACACTCTAGAGATGGGGAAACATGTTCGCAATGTTGCAGGAGTCCAGAACCAGGGGCCACAGTTTAAGAATAAGGAGTAAGCCATTTACAACGGAGACGGGGAAACACTTTTTCTCACAGACAGTGGTGAGTCTGTGGAATTCTCTGCCTCAGAGGGCAGTGGAGGCGGGTTCTCTGGATGCTTTCAAGAGAGAGCTAGATAGGGCTCTTAAAAATAGTGGAGTCGGGTATACCCGGGTGATATGGGGGTGAGAGAGGAGGCAGGACGGGGGGTAATGTACTGATGGGGTGATCAGCCATGATCACATTGAATGGCGGTGCTGGCTCGAAGGGCCGAATGGCCCACTGCACCTTTTGGCTATTGCCTAAACTAGTGTTGCACATGTCTCAGCATGAAGCCTCTCCTCATCCACCCCACCTTGGGCGCTAACACTGCAGGTACTGACTTGCATTTGGGCAGTGTTGGTTAAACAAGCTCTCATCCCACCACACCACTTTTATACTGGGATGTTTTGCTAAAGAAATGGAACACAAATGGGCTCCAAAAGAGATCATCTCTTATTCTTCTAAATGCTGGTTCTAATTTGGGCTTTATATGTTCGTTTGGGGTGGCACAGAAGTAAAGTTGCTGCCTCGTAGCACACGTAGACCCGGATTTGATCCTGACTACGGGTGCTGTCTGTGTGGAGTTTGTACCTTCTCCCGGTGACCTGAGTTACTCCCACATTCCAAAGATATTTGGGTTTGTAGGTTAATTGGCTTCTGTAAATACAAACGTGTTAAAATCCCTAGAGAGTGTAGGATAGTGCTAATGTTGCGGGGGATCGCCTGGTCGATGGGAGCCATGTTTGTGCGCTGTATCTTAAACTAAAGTAAATTCTAAAACTAGTGTGTTGGTGATCGCTGGTTTGGCATTGGCTGGTCTGTGTGAAGGGGCGTTTTCACGTATCATTTCTAAACTAAACACGTTGCCTGAGTTTAGTTACTGTATGAATCATGCTCATCTCTCCTGCCCCAGCATAGGCCTGCCAAGTGTGGTTCTATACTATAGCAAAGGGTTTACTGTAATTCATGCTCCATCTCCCTCCTCCCTCCCTCCAAAAGAAAACCAAATTCTTGTTTCACCTCGGAGAATTCAGTGAAGTCCTTAATACGCGCCCCAGTACACATAACCAGATTTCTTAGCTTTGGTGAGATGTATTGAGAGTCAAGAATTCCAGAGACACAAAACAAAAAGAGACAATATACAAGATCAGGCTCTTATTAGTGACTTTTACAATGATCTTTGAAAGGGTGGGTGAGGATTTGAGTCGCCTGACTGCACAAAAGGGAGGTCAGGACCTCAGAAGAGCTCCTTGTTTGGATCAATACACCCTCTGGTCCTCTATGACTCAACAGGTTAAGTCTTGCTGTCTACATAGACAACTTTTGGAGGGTACGTACTGAGTAACGTCCTGCACCCTGGAAGAGCAGTGTCCAGAGTGGTTACAGTGGGTTTTCTGGTGACATCTGATCTCTCTCTTTAGATCAGGTTGCAGTCCGTTTGTGACGTGACTTCAATGGGCTTCTGCTCATTTTCCCTCTGGCACTGTGCAGCAAAATGTTGGAGGTAGTCATCAGCCATGGGCTTGAAGGGCAGGGAACGCTGACGTCCCAAAGGCCATTGTTTCTCCAAATACTGATTGAGATCCTGCACATACAATAACAAGGCAAATGCAATGTTAGCATTCATTTAAGACAAGTGGAATATAAACTCAAAAAGCTGGAGTAACTCTAAAATATATAAAACGAGATGTAATGCTGAGGCTTTTGTAAGGCACTGGTCAGACACATGTGGAATATTGTGAACAGTTTTGGGACCATATCTGAGAGGGGTATGTATGCTAGTATTAGAGGGGGTGCAGAGGAGGTTTATGAGAATGATTGGATTAACATGATGAATTTTTGATGGCTCTGGACCTGTACTCGCTGAAGTTTAGAAGGCTAAGGGGGGGGCCTATTGAATAGTGAAAGGCTGGAAAGGGTGGATGTGAGAGGATGTTTCCACTAGTGGGAGAGAGTCTAGGACAAGACGGCACTGGTTTAGAATTAAAAGATGTATCTTTAGAAAGTAGACAAGGAGGAATAAAATTAAAGAGAAGGCATATAACATTTCAAAGGTTAGTGGGGTAGCTAGAGAATTGGGAAGCTTTAAAAAAAAAAACAACAGGAAGGTCACTAAAGGTTGAGAGTGGGCTGAGAAGTGGCAGTTGGAATACAGCATAGCAAAATGTGGAGTCATGCCTTTTAGTAGTAGGAATAATGGCAATGACTATTTTCTAAATGGGGAGAGAATTCAGGATTTGGAGGTGCAAAGGGACTCGGGAGTGCTGCTGCAGGATTCCTAAAAATTTAATTTGCAAGTTGAATCGGTGGTAAGGAAGGCTAATGCAAAGCCGGCAGTTATTTTGAGAGGGCTAAAATACAAAAACAGGGATGTAATGCTGCGGAGTTCCTAGGGCACTGGTCAGACCACATTTGAAATATTGTGAGCAGTTTTGGGCACCGAATATCAGGAAAGATGTGTTGGTTCAGAGAACATTTACAAGAATGATTTCAGGAATGATTGGGTTAAGATATGATGGCGTTTGGCGGCACTGGGCCTGTACTTGCTGGAGTTTAGAAGGATGAGGGGGAAATTCATTGAAACTTACCGAATAGTAAGAGTGGATGTTTCCACCAGTGGGAGAGTCTTGGACCAGAAGCCACAGCCTCAGAGGAAAAGGACGTACCTTTAGAAAGATGAGAAGGAATTTCTTTAGTCAGAGAGCGGTGAAGCTGTGGAATTCATTGCCACAGATGGAGATGGAGGCCAAGTCAATGGATATTTTTGAGGCAGAGATTGATTTTTTTAATTAGTACGGGTATTGGGTTATGGGGCGAAGGCAGGAGAATGGGGTTGAGAGGGAAAGATAGATCAGCCCTGATTGAATGGCAGAGTGGACTTGATGGGCTGAATGGCCTTATTCTGCTCTGTAACAAGAATTTCTTTAGGGAGAGGGGGCGGTGAATCTGTGGAATTGTTTCCCACAGACGGCAGCGAAGGCCAAGTCATTGGGAATTTTTAAAGCGGAGATTGACAGGTTCTTGATTAGTAAGGGGGTCAAAGGTTACGAGAAGGCAGGAGAATGGGGTCGAGAGGGAAAAATAGATCAGCCACGGTTGAATGGTGGAGTACAGTCGATGGGCTGAATGGCCAATGAACTTATGACAAGTGCCACTAGCAGAGCAGTTTGAATACCGACAGCTGTCTACATTGTTGGTGACACAGGAGCTGCTTCAGACAGCGAGAGATCGGGGAGCTATGATATGCTGCCAGTGAGTGTTCTACAACTGTTTGTAAGATCTATCTCATGGGGAATTGCAGAGCAAGGATACCCAAGTAAAGGTCTTACCTGAAGTCCCGAGCGATGTCCCATACCAGGCACGCGAAGGCAGGTCAGCGGAGAAGCAGCTCAGTCTATTCCTAGTAGCACCACATCCTCTCAGGAACACAGAAGAGTCAGGAGCGATGAAGCTTTACATGTTTCCTTGGTCCATGGCCATCTCTTCAGATCTTGTCCTTTGGTCATTCTCAGGTCAGAGGCTGATGATCATCCTGATGAGCCCAACCTGTGAATGCAGAACAGAACAACAGACAGCCAACCATGTCATCTCTGGGTGCCCACTCTACCACCCACCAAATGGAGCTCGGCCCTGGCCAGACATTGATGCAGAGACAACAACCTGGCCTGCTCAACACCCAGTTTGAGATCAAACTATTCATTTGGTTTATGTTTCATTCACAAGAAGAAGAAGAAGAAGATCCTGGAAAAAGTTCAATTCTTTCCTTCTTTGTTCTCCGAGGTCAGGGGCTTCAAGACGTACGTTGATGGGGCGATCTTGGCTCCTGTTGCCGGCGGTCGGGCCCTCTGCGTCGGGATGATCAAGCTCCTGCATCGGGGGGATCTTAGCTCCCCCTGCGCAGGTGATCAGACCATGGGTTGGGGCTGGTTCGAAACCTCCTGCGACTTTGGATCTTCCCGACATCAGTCTCCACCTGAGATTTCAAGCTCCTTGATGTTGAAATCCGCAGGCCGCGGGTTGGAGTGTCGACCCCAGGCAAGGGATCGCAGGCTCCAATGGTAAGTCCACAGCCCTGCGGTGGGGCTCAAAGTCAGTCTTCGAGCAAGGAATCCAGCTCAGCACAAAATGGCAACACCCCCTCCTCGATAACCACACAGGACCAGCTCAAGGCTGTGTGCTCAGTCCCCTGCTCTATGACCAGGACTGCACAGCCAGACCATTCCAATGCCGTCTTTAAATTTCACCGACGGTACCACCATTGTTGGACAGTAATGGGTAATGATGAGTCAGAGTACAGGAGAGAGATTGATAATCTGAGGGAATGCTTCTACAATAACACGATCGCACTGCTGAACTCGGAGTCCCGCCGATAGATTCCACAATCTGTATTTATTTATCTGCATTTATCTAAACATTGCTATCACTACGTATTGACACTAAACTGCATTTCGTTGTACCCATACTTGTATCTGTGCATATGACATTAAAATTTGAATTTGAATTTGCTGCCAATAGGACATTATTACTTCTGTCCTCCATGTCTGCTTGGATATCCTCCAGAATGTGGTTATTGTATAGGAAGGTGGTTTTCTGTAGGTGAATTGATTTCCTCGTCAGAGAGTGGCTATCAGTCACCGTTGATCCTAGGTAGGGGAATTGGATGACAGTTTCCAGCGGAGTGGTGTTTATGGTGATTTCAGAGGGGAGTGGGGTGCCTTGACCCATGACAACAGTCGTCTTAATACTGATTGCCAGTCGGTAATCATTGCAAGCAGGAGACAGTCTGTCCATCAGTCCCTGAAGTCCTTCTTCTGTTGGGGTGATGAGTGACCATATGGTCCGATGGTTCCTCTTCAATCTCGGCGGCGCGCCATTCCATGAGCAGTCTGACTTCCGGCACCTACCGAGGGCCCGTACTTGCAACTTGTCTCGGTGGTCTCGGTGTTCGTCCTTCTTCATGGCCAATGCGGGCCGAGTCCGGTCTTGAGTGGCTTCAATTTTCTGTCATTCAAGTCCACAGTGATCATCAATCTTGGCCATTTCCTGTCATCAGAAACCGACCTGGTAAATAGAGACAAGAATGGAGTCTTGAAGATTCCTGATCCAAACCGTTGTCTGTCCAATCCCTCCGCAGATGAAATGTCCTCTCGGAGCCGTGTCCTCGACCGACCTCTGGCACCCACCTTCAAACAATCTGGAGGAGATCCAGCGCCCTAAGAAATCCCACCAAGTTGTTCCTCAACAGCTTCTCCAGTGCCAGGTGTGGAAGTTCGCAGAGAACGTGGAGCAAGATTGGGTCTTCAGGATCTTCAAGCATCTGACATGCAAGTCCATGATGATCATCAACCTTGGCCATTTCCTGTCATCAGAAACCGACCTGATAAATGGAGACAAGAATGGAATCTTGAAGGGTTTCGATCCAAACGTCACCTGTCTATTTCTTCCGCAGATGCTGCCTGACCCGCTGAGTTCCTCCAGCAGTTTTCTGCTCCATCTTCGCTGACAGTCGAGCTCTAAACACACATCTCCATCACGGTCTTCCACTGAGGGCAGTTTACAGAGGATCAGCTCCGTATTCCCAGAGACACCAGATCTTCCTCAGCAACACAGCAGGGTCAGGTGTGATGAAGCTTCTGCGCGCCAGCCCTGGTCCATGGCCGTCTCTTCAGATCTTGTCCTCTGGTCAATCACAGGAAACATGGCAGAGGTCGATGACCTCAGGATGGGAAAGCCGATGACCCACAAACTTGTCTTCATTCATGGGACAGAGGTGGAGAACATTATGTTGCAAGATCCTGCTTTAAGTTCCAGGGCGTTCATATCCCTGAAGATCTGTCCTGGTTCCGACGTGGGTCCCATTTTACTTCTTCACATCACTCCTCGAACGTTCTTGATGGAGGTAGGTCGCCCAAGGTTCACTGCTAACGTGTTCAACACGTACGCGTTGTAGACTGTTGCCTTGGTTTTCATTGTGAGTTTCCTGATCTTCCATGTCCACTTGCTTAGTCTCCCGAAGGTGGGTGCTGTAGAGGAAGGTGGTTTACTGTAGGTGAATTGGTTTCCTCATCCAGCGAGTGGCTGTCAGTCACCGTAGATCCTAGATTGGTGAATTTAAGACATTTTCCAGCGGAGTGGTGTTTATGGTGATTTCAGAGGGGAGTGGAATGCCCTAACCCATGACAAGAGTCATCTTAACGTTGATTGCCAGTCGGTCTTTGGTACAAGCATGAGAAAGTCTCTCCTTCGGCTCCTGAAGTCCTTCTTCTTTTGGGGAACTGAGTGCAGCATCATCAGTGGGCTGGAGTTCCCTTATAAGCACAGTTCTCATCTTCATCTTGGTTTTCAACATTGCCAGATTAAAGAGCATCGCATCGCATGATTTGAAGATATATGTTCTTCCGTGTTGTTGGAGGCAAAGGACAGAAGGGCAGATCAGAAGATGCTGAACAACATGGATTGGGACACAGCCTTGCTTCACTCCACTTCTCATGGGGAAACTGTCCAATGTAGCTTCATCAATTTCCACTGTAGATGCATGTTCTCATGAAGGACCAAGTGAGGTTTAGAAGACGTGGTGGACATCTAATCTGCTCCAGTAGCTGGTAGAAGCAGTGTCTGCTGACAGAAAAGCTTTCGTAAGATCCACAAAGGCGATGAACAATGGGGTTTGCTGCTCCTGACATTTTTATTGGATTTGACGCACAGAGAAGATCATGTCCATTGTGGATCTATCTCATGGAAACCGCATTGTGCTTCAGGTCAGCGAGTCTATGCAGTCTTTGTAGGATCACTCTGGCAAAGGCCTTTCCTGTGACACTCAGAAGTGAGATGTCCCCTGTAGCTGGTGCACTCGCTGTGATCTCCCTTGTCCTTGTGTAGTGTGACGATGTTGGTGTTACGCGTCCTGTTGAGGGACACCACCCTCTATCTGATGATTGTCAGTCGGTCTTTGTTGCGAGCTTAAGACAGTCTGTCCATCAAACTGAAGTCCTTCTTCTGTTGGGGTGATAAGTGACCAGTGTGGTCCCGATGATCCTTGACCCCTGTTCTCGGCAGACACTTTGGCCACTGGGCTCGTCCTTGTTCGCGGCCACCACCAGCCAAGTCTGGTCTTGACTGGCTCCATGCCGACTGCCAGGTCAGCTACAGCACGGCTGCACGGAGCTCACCGGGAGGTTCCCTCAGCAACACAGCAGGGTCAGGTGTGATGAAGCTTCTGGTCTGTGGCCATCTCTTCAGATCTTGTCCTCTGGTCAATCTCAGGAACGTGGCAGAGGTTGATGGTCACCATGGACTTGAATGGCAGAACATTGCAGATCCCAAACGCCAATCTTACTCCATGTTCTCCGTGACCTTCCACACCTGGCGCTGGAGAAGCTGTTGAGGAACTTGGTGGGACTTCTTGTGGCCCTGAATCTCCTCCAGATGGTGTGAAGGGGAAAACATGAATCATCTGCCGACTGATGAGGTCGGCAGCTGTTTGTGAGGAACTTTTCCTCCGAAGACTTGCAGGAAAATGCTACTGAGGCAGATGATGAGCCAGAGCCAGACGAGTTTGACAAATTTCTTAAACGACGTGGATTCTCACGTGCAACAGATCGCTGCCAGTTGTATCTTGAAAATGTTGATGATGAAATCCCAAATGTAGACGAGAGCGTGGGCGGGGAAGAGGTTGTAGCTCTTTCTAGTGGCTCTTAAAAGGGCCTTTGTTGGACAGAGTGAGAAATTCCGGTGCGGTCCCCAGCGTTGTGGCTTCATATCCGATGGTTTACACGAACAGCACTCGGGTTCCTGACATCCATTTTCTCTGAAGGCTTTTGTTTCCGTGCTATCCAATCCCTGTTGGAGTTGCACAGGAGAATCCACAGCATTTAAGAAATTTGTCAAACTCATCATCTGCCCTAATGGCATTTTCCTGCAAGTCTTCGGAGGGAAAGTTTCTCGCAAACAGCTGGCGACCACATCAGTCGGCAGATGTTTCACGCTTTCCCCTTCACACAGTCTGGAGGAGTTCCTGGGCGACAAGAAGTCCCCCCAAGTTGTTCAACAGTTTCTCCAGCGCCAGGTGTGAAAGGTCACGTTGAATGTGGAGTAAGATTGGCCTTTGGCATCTTCAATGTTCTGCCATTCAAGTTCACTGTGATCATCGACCTCCGTCATGTTCCTGAGGTTGACCAGAGGACAAGAATCCAGTCTTCACTGGCTCCGTGCCGGCAGCCAGGTCGGCTCCAGTACGGCTGCGTGGCGCTCACCGTGAGTGCGTCACGTGCTCCTGCTCCAGGTGTGGAAGGTTGCAGAGAACGTGGAGCAAGATTGGGCCTTCGGGATCTTCAAGGATCTGTCATTCATGTCCACGGTGATCATCAAACTTGGCCTTTTCCAGTCGTCAGAAACCGACCTGATAAAAGCAGACAAGAATGGAGTCTTGATGGATCCCGATCAAAATGTCATCTATCCATTCCTTCCGTAGATGCCATGTTCTCTCAGCAGCACGTCCTTGACCGACCCTCGGCACCCATCCTCGACCGACCTCTGACACCCATCGAGGGCTCGTCCTCGGCCCTCTGCCGGCACTTACACATCTGTCATGTTTGTCCCTTCAAACAATCTGGAGGAGATCCAGGGCCACATGAAATCCGCCAAGTTGTTCCTCAACAGCTTTTCCAGCTCCAGGTGTGGAAGGTCACAGAGAACTTGGGTCTTCGGGATCTTCAATCATCTGTCATTCCAGTCTACAGTGATCATCAATCATGGCCATTTCCTGTCATTATGATCCATCCTGGTAAATGGAGATAAGAATGGAGTCTTGAAGGGTCCCGATCCAAACATCATCTGTCCATTCCCTCCGCAGATGCTGCCTGACCCACTGAGCTTCTCCAGCGGTTTCCTGCTCCAACTTCGCTGACAGCCGAGCTCTAAAAACACATCTCCATCACGGTCTTCCACCGAGGGCAGTTTACAGAGGATCAGCTCCGCAGCAACACAGCAGGGTCAGATGTGATGAAGCTTCTGCGTGCCAGACCTGGTCCATGGCCGTCTCTTCAGATATTGTCCGCTGGTCAATCACAGGAAACGTGGCAGATGGACGATGACCTCAGGAGGGAAAAGCTGATGATCCACAAACTTGTCTTCATTCATTGGGACAGTGGTGGAGAACGTTATGTTGCAAGTTTATCTTGTCCATATCTCTGAAGATCTGTCTTCGGTACAGCACATCAATGCAATCACAACCAAAAATTATGACCACCTCTAAGCTTTCGTAACATCCACAAAGGCGATGAACAATGGGGTTTGCTGCTCTTGATATTTTCCTTGTATTTGACGCAGGGAGACGATCATGTCCATTGTGGATCTACCTCCATGGAAACTGCATTGTTCCTCAGGTCAGCGAGTCAGTGCAGTCTTTGCAGGATCACTCTGGCGAAGGCCTTTCCTGTAACACTCAGATGTCCCTGTAGTTGGTGCACTCCCTTGTTCTTGTACAGTGTGACATGTTGGTGTTACGCATGTGTTATGCAGAAAACTGGTCAATCCGTCACAGGTGAAGATTCACCATTAAAGGGATCTACAGAAGATGCTACCTGCAAAAGGCAGCTTATATCAAATACCCACACCACCCTACCAGTGTGAAAAAGCCAACAGAACAGAAGGGGAAACTGACCTCCATGTTTAAGAGCAGCTGCTTCCCAGCAATTACAAGCTTCTCGAACACTGCACAACATGAACCACAACAATGAGATACTATGGACTGCATCTTTTGCAGCCCGACATATTTTACACTAGCATTTCATTATTAATTTCCTGGATTTTTATTTTATTAGTTATCTGTGTGTCGTTGCACTACACTCCCATTATTTTGTTCAGAAGCCCAAAAAACGTGACCTCCTGGTTCAGGAACAGCTTCTTCCCAGCAACTAACAGGCTCTTGAACACTGCGCGACACAAACCACATCTATGAAATGTGAAGAACTATGGACTGAGTCTTTGGTTGCATTACAGACATGTTTACAGTAGTATCGTGAGTATCAATTTACTGAAAGGTAAATTAATGCATTTTTGTGTTGCAATTACGGGGTTGTAAATCTACACAGAAAACCCCCCCCCCCCCCCCCCGGCTCCACAACGCTCGCTGCCCCCCCCCTCCCCTCCCCCCCCACTACACATCCCCCTCCCCGCTCCCTCCTCCCACATCCTCCTTACCCCCTCTCCCCAACCCACACCCCCCTCCCCAAGACCCCCTCTTCTCCACACCCCACCACCACACACCCCTCCCCACACACACCCCTCCCCCACTCCCCCCTACCCCCTCCACCACCACACCCCTCCCCCACACCCCCCTCCCCCACATGCCCCATTCTCTGCCTCCCACATCCTTCCTCCCCGCACCCACACATACCCCCCTCCACCACACACCCCCTCTCCTCCCACACGCCCCCTCATTCTCCACCTCCCACATCCATCCTCCCCCGCACCCACACATACCCCCCCTCCTTCACACACACCCCTCCCCCTGCACATACCCCCCCCTTACACACCCCTCCCCCCCGCGCCCACACATACCCCCCTCCCCCCGCACCCACACATACCCCCCTACACACACCCCCCCCCTGCACCCACACATACCCCCCTCCACACACACACCTCCCCCCCCGCGCCCACACATACCCCCCTTCCCCCCGCACCCGCACACACACCCCTGCCCCCCCGCACCCACACATACCCCCCTCCTTCACACACACCCCTCCCCCCTGCACCCACACATACCCCCTCCTCCCACATACCTCCCCTTACACACACCCCTGCCCCCCCGCACCCACACATACCCCCCCCCTTCACACACACCCCCCTCCCCCCCCACCGCTACCACAATGCTCGCTGCACTCCCTCCCCCCTCCTCCCCCACACACGCCGCCAACACAACGGCACAAGAACTCTGCACTTACAAACTGAGACTTCAATAATGGCACCAAACCTGGCCTCTCTGTCTGCTATCTCAATCTAGTTCAAGTTCGACTGGGTTTATTGTCGCGTGTCCCTGACAGGACAATGAGATTCTTGCTTTGCTTCAGCACAACAGAACATAGTAGGCATTGACTACAAAACAGATCGGTGTGTCCATATACCATTATACTACTACTGTTATACACTTGTACCGTATCCGAGATACTTATTTAAGATTTGTCATAGTGATTATTTATGGTGATACATGTATTAAACTGTATACAGAAATGAATTTCACTTTAGCTCAGTAAATATGACTAATACAGAACCATTGAACATTTATAAGCACAGTTCTTACCTTGGTCTTGGCTTTCAGCGTTGCTAGAATGAAGAGGTTTCTGTCGCTTCTAGTGTGAAGATACGCTCCTTCTGTGTCAGTCGTGAAGACAAAGGGCAGATAGGAAGATACCGAACAGCACGGGAGCTGGGACACAACCTTGCTTCAATAGACAATAGACAATAGGTGCCGGAGTAGGCCATTCGGCCCTTCGAGCCAGCACCACCATTCAATGTGATCATGGCTGATCATCTACAATCTGTACCCCGTTCCTGCCTTCTCCCCATATCCCCTGACTCCGCTATCTTTAAGAGCCCTATCTAGCTCTCTCTTGAAAGTATCCGGAGAACTGGCCTCCACCGTACTCTGAGGCAGAGAATTCCACAAACTCACAATTCTGTGAGAAAAAGTGTTTCCGTTCTAAATGGCTTACCCCTTATTCTTAAACTGTGGCCCCTGGTTCTGGACTCCCAACATTGGGAACATGTTTCCCGTCCCTAGAGTGTCCAAACACTTAATAATCTTAGGGTACACAAAAGGCTGGAGAAACTCAGCGGGTGCAGCAGCATCTAAGGAGCGAAGGAGATGGGCGACATTTCGGGTCGAGACCCTTCTTCAGACAATAATCTTATATGTTTCAATAAGATCCCCTCTCATCTTTCTAAATTCTAGAGTGTACAAGCCCAGCCGCTCCATTCCATCAGCATATGACAGTCCTGCCATCTTGGGAATTAACTTTGTGAACCTAAGCTGCACTCCCTCAATAGCAAGAATGTCCTTCCTCAAATTTGGAGACCAAAACTGCGCACAATACTCCAGGTGTGGTCGCACTAGGGCCCTGTACAACTGCAGAAGGACCTCTTTGCTCCTTTACACAACTCCTCTTGTTATGAAGGCCAACATGCCATTTGTTTTCTTCACTGCCTGCTGTACCTGCTGCTTACTTTCATTGACTGATTAACAAGGACCCCCAGATCCTGTTGTACTTCCCCTTTTCCCAACTTGACACCATTTAGGTAATAATCTGCCTTCCTGTTTTTGCTACTAAAGTGGATAACCTCACATTTATCCACATTAAACTGCATCTGCCATGTATCTGCCCACTCACCCAACCTGTCCAAGTCACCCTGCATCCTCATAGCATCCTCCTCACAGTCATCTGCAAATTTGCTAATGTTACTTGTAATCCTATCACCTAAATCATTAATATATATTGTAAGTAGCTGTGGTCCCAGCACCAAGCCTTGCGGTACCCCACTAGTCACTGCCTGCCATTCTGAAAGGGACCCGTTAATCCCCACTCTTTGTTTCCTGTCTGCCAACCAATTTTCTATCCATGTCAGCACTCTACCCCCAATACCATGTGCCCTAATTTTGCCCACTAATCTCCTATGTGGGACATTATCAAATGCTTTCTGAAAGTCCAGGTAATACAATTAAATCATTTGTGCAAATGAAAAGATGTCTGAGTCGTTCAGTTTTATTTACAGATGTATTGGTCTGCTTCCAGATCCAATCACCGTCGAGTTTTCACAGGGTTGGATTCAGTGAGTGTAGACTGAACTCTCCTTGCTTCAAAATGGGTGGTGGGTATTTAGACCCAGTGGCCGGAGCAGGTGGGTGGCACTGGTACATTGACAACATTGCCTGTACCCAGTTGAAAAGCCCGCTGCCTCTGGGGGTTTGGAGAGACCATTGGAAGAGAGATCTGCCCTCTGGGTAAAACCCCTGGGGCTCCTGTATCACATTTAGTTCAGAGATACAGTACCCTTCGGCCCACCCAGTCCACACCAACCAGCGATCCCGCGCACACTATCCCACAGACGCTAGGGACAATTTATACTTATACCAAGCCCATCAACCTAGAGTTAGAAGGTTGGGGTTAGGGTTATGGCTAGTGTTAGGGTTAGGGCTTGGGTTTGTATAAATTATCCCTAGCGTGTGAGGGAGTGTGCGGGTATTCGCTGATTGCAGATTGGGTCCACAAATGGGGGGCATCGGGGAAAGTGTGTTGGGTGGGGGGGGAGTGGAGAAGGAGGGATGGGGCGGGAGGCGGAGGTGGAGGGGACAGGGGGGTTCAGTCTACACTCACTGTATCCATCCCTGTGAAACGTTAGAGACGATGATTGGATCTGGAAGTGAACCAACACATCTGTCAATAAAACTGAACGACGCGGACATCTTTTCATTTGCGCAATTGATTTTATTGTATTAATTTTAATATATTAATGGTTAAAATCCATGCATTTACGGAAGAATATTTTACAGCCCAACTGTGATCCCGAACCCTAACCCTCACCCTGATCCTAACCCTAATCGGACGTCACCCGCAGGACACCATCCGTCAGCGTGTATGTCGTACAACTTGATGGTTTGACGGGCGTCAGTCACTGGCGCTCGCAATCGCCGAACAAAATCGCAAAGTGGGACAGGCCCTGTACTGTTATCCAAATGTGCTGCTATTTCATCTTTTATAATTGACTCCAGTATCTTCACCACCACCGATGTCAGGCTAACTTGTCTATAATCAGTTTTCTCTCTCCTGCCTTTCTTAAAAAGTGGGATAACATTAGCTACCCTCCAATCCAGAGGACCTGATCCTGAATCTATAGAACATTGGAAAATTATCACCAATTTGTCCACAATTTCTATAACCACTTCCTTAAGTACCCTGGGATGCAGACCATCGAGCCCTGGGGATTTATCAGCCTTCAGTCCCAAGAGTTTACCCAACACCATTTCCTGCCTAATGTGGATTTCCTTCAGTTCCTCAGTCACCCCAGATCCTCAGCCCGTTAGTACATCAGGAAATATAGAAAATAGGTGCAGGAGGTGGCCATTCGGCCCTTTGAGCCAGCACCGCCATTCATTGTGATCATGGCTGATCGTCCACTATCAATAGCCCGTGCCTGCCTTCCCCCATATCCCTTGACT
Source organism: Okamejei kenojei (assembly GCA_035221665.1). NCBI lineage: Eukaryota > Metazoa > Chordata > Chondrichthyes > Rajiformes > Rajidae > Okamejei > Okamejei kenojei. Next base: position 17,174,129 of record CM069168.1, read on the forward strand.
CCACTAGCCCCTAGAGCTCTATCTAACTCTCTCTTAAATCCATCCAGTGATTTGGCCTCCACTGCCCTCTGTGGCAGGGAATTCCATAAATTCACAACTCTCTGGGTCAAAAAGCTTTTTCTCACTTCAATCTTAAATGACCTCCTCTTTATTCTAGGAAGATTGTTTGTGTCTTCCTTAGTGAAGACGGATTCAACTCATCTGCCATTTCCTTGTTCTCCATAATAAATTCACCCTATTCAGTCTTCAAGAGTCCAACTTTGGTCCTAACTATTTTTTTTCTCTTCACATACCGAAAGCTTTTACTATCCTCCTTTATATTCTTGGCTAGCTTACTTTCGTACCCGTCGCCTATCTCCTTCGCTCCTTAGATGCTGCTGCACCCGCTGAGTTTCTCCAGCCTTTTGTGTAACCCTCGATTCTCCAGCATCTGCAGTTCCTCCTTTATTACTTTCGTACCTCATCTCTTCTCCCCATATTACCTTTTTAGTTATCTTCTGTTGCTCTTTAAACGTTACCCAATCCCCTGGCTTCCCACTCGTGTTTGCTATCTTATACTTCTCTTTTATTTTTATACTGTCCCTGACTTTCCAGTCAACTTTGGCCAGCTCCTCCCTCATGGCTCCATAGTCCCCTTTGTTCAACTGTAATACTGACACCTCTGATTTTCCCTTCTCCCTCTCAAATTGTAGATTAAAACTTATCATATTATGGTCACTACCTCCTAATGGCTCCTTGAGTTCCTTTAACAAATCCGGTTCATTACGCAACACTAAATCCAGAATTGCCTTCTCCCTGGTAGTCTCCAATACAAGCTGCTATAAGAATCCATCACGGAGGCACTCCACAAACTACTTTTCTTGGGGTCCAGTACCAACCTGATTTTCCCAGTCTACCTGCATGTTGAAATCTCCCATAACAACCGTAGTATTCAAAATTATTTGAAAAAGTATATGCATGGATATCAAACTTTAACCCCAGATCTACTGGAGGGAGGAATGAATAGAAAGGCAGAATCAAACAATTTAATATCTTACTTATATTAATATTAGAAGAGACTGGGAACAAGAGTTACCGAACGATAGATGGAATAAAAAATCTAATGAAAAAAACATAAACTAATTCACATATTATTCGAAACAAGACTGAATAAAAATATTTTCCCCCATCTGCGACAAATATCTAACTCAAAATGCACTATGCACATTCCTTTGTCTCTTGTACAAAACTGTATACATTTTGGAATGAAATTTTTGGCCTGAATTGATTACCTTTGGATCAATATTAACTAACAATTCCAAGAAGCTGGTCTAATAACAGCATTATACTTAACTTTTGGAAAAACCGCACCTATGGTCTGAAACCTACATCTTGAAGAAATGAGATTCTCTTACTAGGCATTTCTTAAAGGTTTGGTCTCCGTTTATAAACTTTATACAAGCATATAACATAAAATTATATGGTTTAGAACTACGGATCAAAAATATGAGATAGGTAGATCTCTCCTAATCTCTCTTTTCTTGTCTTTCTCTGTTTCTACTCGCTTGTCTATCTATTCCCACACTCTTTATTTCTTTTTTTTCTCACTGTTCTTTTATTATTGAACTAAAAGTATGAAGTTGTACAAGAATGAGAATATGTATTTATGTATTAGGTACTTAAGTACCAGGCTACTGTACTTACTTCTAACAAAAATAAACAAACAAAAAAATATATCCAGGCTACTATTTGGGGGCCTGTAGATGTCCCATTAGGGATGTTTACCCTTACAATTCCTCAGTTCTATCCATACTGACTCTACATCTCCTGATTCTATGTCACCCCTCGCAAGGGACTGAATTTCATTCCTCACCAACAGAGCTACCCCACCCCCTCTGCCCACCTGCCTCTCTTTTTGATAGGACGTATACCCTTGAATATTCAGTTCCCAGCCCTGGTCCTCTTGCAGCCATGTCTCTGTAGTTCCCACAACATCATACTTGCCAATTTCTAACTGAGCCTCAAGCTCGTCCACTTTATTTCCTGAAGTTTGCGCATTAATATAGAACACTTTATCTTCGGTATTCTCCTCTCCTCTCACACCGGTGACTATTGGCCCTGACCTTACTCTCTTATCCCTTCTTGAACTTTCCTTCCCATTAATTCAGGAGTCTTGTGTAACTTTTCCTGTACTTGCTTCCCCTTTAACTCCATCTTCATACTCCCAATTCACTCCACTACTCATGGGGAAACAGTCCGAAGTAGCGCCATCAAATTGCACTGTAGATGCACGTTCTTGTGGAAGGACTGAGTGAGGTTTAGACGACGTGGTGGGCATCCACTTGTCTGCAATAGCTGGTATAGCCATGTCTGCGGACAGAATCGAAAGCTTTTACGCCAATCTTTCTCCAAGTTTGAAACAAACTTCCACATGTGGAACAGCTGTTGAGGAACAACTTCCTGTGGCTCCGGAACAGATCATCGAGGCTCAATCTCATCAGCCAGAAGAAAAACAGCTGGTGGAATTCAGCGGGTCAGGCAACATTTGTGGAGGGAATGGACAGATGATATTTTGGATCACGGCCCTTCAAGCCTCCATTCACCAGGTCAGTTAATGACGACAGCAGATAGCAGAGGTTGGTTGATGATCACCATGGACTGGAATAACACATGGTTGAAGATCCCAAAGGCCAGTCTTGCTCCACGTTCTGCGTGACCGCCCACATCTGGTGCTGGAGAAGCTGTTGAGGAACAAGCTGGTGGGATTTCTTGTGGCCCCGGTTCTCCTCCAGATGGTGTGAAGGGGAAAACCTGAAACATCTGCGGACTGATGTGGTCACCAGCTGTTTGCAAGGAACTTTCCCTCTGAAGACTTGCAGCAAAATGTCACTGGGGTGGATGAGGAGTCAGAGCCAGACGAGTTTGACAAATTTCTTAAACGCCAGTGGATTCCGGTGTGGTCCCCACCAATGTGACTTAAAATCCGATGGTTCTACACAAATGGCACGAGTTCCTGACATTCATTTTATCTGTTTTAGTTAAGTTTACTTAAGTTTAGTTTAGTTTAGATTAATTTAATTTAGTTTAGTTTATATTGTCATGTGTACTGAGGTACAGTGAAAGGCTTTTGTTGTGTGCTATTGAATGTTGTGAGCCCTTCTTGGGGTTGCACAGGAGAATCCACAGCATTTAAGAAATTTGTCAAACTCGTCCAGCTCTGACTCATCATCTGCCCCACTGGCATTTTCCTGCAAGTCTTTGGAGGGAAAATTCCTCGCAAACAGCTGGCAACCACATCAGTCGGCAGATGTTTCATGTTTTCCCCTTCACACCATCTGGAGGAGATCCAGGGCGACAAGAAATCCCACCAAGTTGTTCCTCAACAGCTTCTCCAGCGCCAGGTGTGGAAGGTCACAGAGAACTTGGAGCAAGATTGGCCTTTGGGATCTTCAAGATGTGTCATTCCAGCCCATGGTGACCATCAACCTCTGCTACCTGCTGTGGTTAAAAACTGACCTGTTAAATGTAGACAAGAATGGAGTCTTGAAGGGTCACGATCCAAAACGTCGTCTGTCCATTCCCTCCACAGATGCTGCCAGACCCGCTGAGTTCCTCCAGCTGTTTCTCTTCTTACCGAGGAGATTGAAGCTCACCGATCTCCGACAAGATCTCGGTCTGGAAGCACATCTCGGTCGCGGTCTCTCACGCCATGGTCTTCAAGGCCGGTCACAGAACGGTCCAGGGGCGCTGGGTCTACTCGGAGCCAACCTGACCGAGATGTTTGTGTGTAGCTGGACTTGCGGGGACTTAGCGCCGGTGAGTGCGACCGCGAACACCATCAATGGAGCAGAATGACACAAGAAAGAGACTCCCCGCCCTCACCCCCCTTCATACTCACCCCTCGCTCCTCCGGACAGGGCGGGTGGGAGGGAAGGAAGGACTGACCCCTGAGAGGATATTTTATTCAATTGGGGGAGAGGGGCGATGTCTTTGGTCTTGACCCTTGTTTGTGTCCGGAGCGCAGACCCGGTCCGGCCGGTGATGCCTCGCTGACCAGTGGGATGACCAGAACGATGGATTGTGTCTTGAAGGATCCCTGGCGGGAGCGCGCCGCTGACCACTCGCGCTGGGGGCGCGCGTCGAGGTTCTTCTCCGGCCATCGCCCACGGACACTGCGGACGCTGCCTGGACAGCGCCGCCTTTTATAGACACCGCCATGTCCCGCCCCCCTCGATGACCATTGGACCTCGCTCCGGCCACGTCGTTGGGCCATGGGGTGGTCAGTCCATCCGATTGGCGGAGACCGCTGTCCGTCTGCGCCAAACTTCAGCGCGCGATGGACAGCTCGTGCGAAGCGATTGTCCGCTCGCTCCGGCCACGAGCCCCGCGTGACCCCCCCCCCCCCCCACCCACACACTGGCGCCAAGCCGGACACTGAGGGGAATGAGGGACACTTGAGGAAGATTTTATTGACCATTGGTCACTGAGGGAGTGAAGGACACTGAGGGTCAGTTGGTCACTGAGGGTCATTGAGGGAGCACCGGACACGGACCGAAGTTGAGGGACTGAGGGACACTTGAGTGGATGAGGGACATTGAGGGGATGAGGGACATTGATGGACCATTGAGGATGAGGGACATTGAGTGATGAGGGACATTGAGTGGATGAGGGACATTGAGGGGATGAGGGACATTGAGTGATGAGGGACATTGAGGGGATGAGGACCATTGATGGACCATTGAGGAGATGAGGGACATTGAGTGATGAGGGATATTGAGGGGATGAGGGACATTGAGGGGATGAGGGAAATTGCGGAGATGAAGGACATTGAGGGGATCAGGGACCATTGAGGTGATGAGGGACCATTGAGGTGATGAGGGGATGAGGGACCGCTGCTGATTGAGTGTCTGGTGGATGCTGAGGGAATGAGGCGATGAGGGGCACAGAGGAACTGCGGGACAAGCGGTGCTGAGGGATTTAGGGACATTGAGGAGATGAGGGGCCAATTCCCGAGGGTGACCCCTCGCACAAGGGAAGGTCCACTCTCCCAGGGGGCAACATGAGTTCAGGGAAAAAGGGAGATGTTGGTACTACTGCGTATAACACTAGCAATATTGGTTTATCCCCAAAGAACCGCAGATGCCAGTTTACAAAACAAGACACAAAGTACTGGAGTAACACAGCCGGTCAATCTACAAAAAAAGTACAGAGTGAGAAGGAGTTGTTGCTCTGTCTGGTGGTGCAGATTTCTGTACCTTTCACCTCACAATTGTACCTGCATGCTTACTTTCAGTGTCTGATGAACAAGGACACCCAGATCTTGTTGTACATCCCCTTTTCCTAACTTGACACCATTCAGATAATAATCTGCCTTCCTGTTCTTGCCACCATAGTGGATAACTTCACATTTATCCACAGTAAACTGCATCTGCCCACTCACCCAACCTGTCCAAGTCACCCTGCATCCTAATAGCATCGAGGACATTGGATATTCCTGTGATATGGTCCCTTCGGCTCATTGAGACTACACTGACCATTAATCTACCTCTGTTGAGGTAGTAGATGGGGGAATCAATGGCTGTTGGGCACTGGCATAGAGGAGGAGGTGAGGTTTTGCTGGTGAGCCATGATCATGGTGAAGGACAGATACACTATAGGTTTGAGGGGCCGAATGGCCTTCTCCCATTTACCAGTGTTTTTGCAGCCAGAACCCTACTGCCACCCATTGGCCTGCTGTGGGATTGCGGGGAGCTGCTGGCCTTCACATTTGTAGACAGGAGGTACATGAACTGCAGATGCTGGCTTTAAAAAAAGACACAAAGTGCTGGAGGAACTCAGCAGGTCAGGCAGCATCTCTGGAGAAAAGGAGTAAGTGACGTTTCAGGTTGGAACCCTTCTTCGGACTTTTTGACCCGAAACATCACCTATCTCCAGAGATACTGCCTGACATGCTTAGTTACTCCTGCACTCTGTGTCTATGGTTTAACCTTGCATCTGCAGTTCCTTCAGACACACCATGTCTGGTGATTGCTTTGTGACTCAGGGCATGGAGGCAGAGGTGGAGACAAGAAGTGGAGAGCAGGAGGAGGCTGAGAGGTGATCTTATAGAGGTGTATATATTCATGAGAGGAATATATATGTAGAACAGGGGAATTCAAGAACTTGGGGTCGTGGGTTTAAGGTGAGAGGGGGAAAAGATTTACTAAGAACTTGAGGGGCAACTGTTTTCACACAGAGGGTGGTGGGTGAATGGATCGAGCTGCCAGAGGAGGCCAATTAAACAATTGAGAAAGGACTTGGTGGATCCTGTGGGGTGGTTTCCCCCACGGACTGGCTAAGGCATTTTGCAAGGTGCCTCAGACAGGCAGTATCTCTGGAGAGAAGGAATGACTGATAGACACAAAAAGCTGGAGTGACTCAGTGGAATCTGAAGAAGGGTCATAACCCGAAACATCACCCATTCCTTCTCTCCAGAGAAGTTGATCGTCCCTCGCTGAGTTACTTCAGCATTTCAGAATCAGAATCACAATCACACTTTATTTGCCAAGTATGTTTTGCAACATACGAGGAATTTCATTGGCCAGGTCAGTCATACAATTAAAAGTAACAGATCACTCAAAAACACATTTTAACATGAACATCCACCACAGTGACTCCTACACATTCCTCACTGTGATGGAAGGCGAAATAAAGTTCAAGGCCTTCCTTTTGTTCTTCCTCGGTCGGGGGCCTCGAGCCCCCATTGATGGGACGATCTTGACTTGTAGCCCGTGGCATTCTGGCCCTCCGCTTGAAGGCGTTCAGCTCCCGCATCGGGGGGGGGGGGGGGGGGGGGAGAATGTCAGCTCCCCCGCGGCGGGCGATCGAACCTTACGTCGGAGCTGGTGGAACCTTCTGCGGCGTTGGAGTTCCTGACTAGCCTCTCCCGAGACTGCGAGCTCTTGATGGTCAGTAAGTCTGCAGGCCACGGTGGGAGCGATCCCAGGCAAGGAATCTGCTCTGATGTTAAGTCCGCGCTCCGCGGTGGGGCTCATGACAGTCCGAGGTGGCTTCCAGCTCCAGCGATGGTAGGCCGCAGAGCCTGGAGAATGTGATCCGAAATTCAATCACATCTCCGGGAAGGTAAGAACTTGAAAAAACGTTTCCCCCGATCCCCCCCATCCCGAAGTACAATGAAAACAAACTCTTAACAAACGCTAAAAATAACAAAAGGTGAAAAAACGAACGGACTGCCAGCAGGGCTGGCCATCTCCCCGCCGCCCCTTTCGTGTCTATCTGCAGTTATGTCCTACACTTATGGTGTCCTGCTGAGTCCCTCTTTGTTCTATCATATGTTCATAAGTTATAGGAGCAGAATTAGGCCATTTGGCCCATCAAGTCCACTCCATCATTCCACTAGGGCATGGGGTTCCCAACCTTATTCATCCCGTTTACCCTGGCAACTTTAACAGCACATCACAAAATTATTGAACTTATTAATGAACAACTGATGATGAACAGGTAGACAAAAGTGCTGGAGAAACTCAGCAGGTGCAGCAGCATCTATGGAGCGAAGGAAATAGGCAACGTTTCGGGCCAAAACCCTTCTTCAGAACAGATACCAGTATACCAGAACCAAACACAGTCAGTCAATGAGAAAAAAGATGTACAAATCCAGAATCAACAAATTTGCCCCCTGGATAGTTAAAATTTACCCCAGGTTGGGAACCCTTGCACTAGGGGGAGAGATTGGGTAAGTGCAGTCTTTAGGTAGATATGTTACAAAACTTACCTTCAGTGGCGCTGCAGTTCTGTCACTGGCCGTGTGCGCGACTTTGGCGCCTTTGGGGGGGGGGGGGGGGGGGGTGGGTTAAAATGCGGTTTTCCCCTGCCTGCCAGAGTTATATTTTCTCTGGGTGCGAGCTTTTACTGAAGATTTGTTCCGACTGCCAGTCTGTGAATTTTTTTTTTAAACGCCCTACAATTTCAGCGCTGGAGTAAAATAAAAATTAGCTTCTAATGCCGTGAACGCCAACAACGGGGACAGATTTCACGTACAGGACAGGTAAAGGAAAGACGTTTATTTTACATATAAACGTGCTTTTAGGATGCCTTTAATCCAAATTTCATGTTGCGAAAAGGTGATTTAGGCCCCATACGAACCAGCAGTATTTCTCCTGCGATATGGGTTTTAAATTCACCGCAAATGTAACATTCCAATCCATTGCATTCCACAAAATCTAACTCGCAAGATGATTAAAATGGCCATTAAATTACGGGAATTAAACACTAAATCCCTTCCATTTGGCCTATATATTCATGACAATGAGATTTAAAAATCATGTTATATTGTGAATTCTTGTGTGAATGTTATTTGGACACTTAGGCTATTTAAAAATGTTAATATTTTCTTAAGAAATGGATAGATGTTTAGATCTAGTCATTGAATTTTGTAATTAGCTACAATTCAATTCAATTCAATTCAACTTTAATGTCATTGCACAGATACAAGTATGGGTACAACGAAATGCAGATTAGTGACAGTACGAAGTGATAGCAATATATAGGTAAATACAGATAAATAAATACAGATGTGGAAATCTATCGGCGGGACTCCGAGTTCAGTCAATGCGATGGTGTTATTATAGAAGCTACTCCTCATCCTGCTGGTGCGGGACCTGAGGCTCCAGCCGGGAATTAAACAATAAAACAATTGGGTAACTAATTAATTCTATGCTTTAATTTCAGGTCATCCAAGTAAGATTGTTTCATATTTGTTTCAGAATGCTTCAATCTATAATAACTGACAATTTCTTTCAGTTCTCTTAATTTTTAAGGAAGTTATGGGCTTTTGACTGTCCTCGATCCCAGCTTTTGCGTTAAGTCAATGGAAAAGCAATAGGGAACAAGACGCTAATTTCCGAGTATGAAAATGGCCATAACCTTTTTTAATACTGAAGATATGAAAGTGAATTAGGTGTCAAATTAAACTTCTTTGTGTGTTTTATCTGATGGGATAAATTGCAGACGATTTTTTAAATTTCAAAATTTTGTAGCATTGCTAGTGATATGGGCCCTTTGGCTCATTGAGACTACACTGACCATTAATCTACCTCTGTTGAGGTAGTAGGGGGAAATCAAGGGCTGTGGGGTAGAGGAGGGGGTACAGTATAGGTTTGAGGGGTGGAATGGCCTTTTCCCTTTTGTAACCTGGTTCACCGCCTCAGGTGTGTGAGCTGCGGCTGCAGCTGCGGGCAGGGGCCGCACGGTGGGGGTGTCGGCGGAGGGCGGCGATCGCTCCCCTCCAACGGGCGGGCGGGCGGCGTGAACGGCCCCGCTTGGCGCAGCGCACGCTCCTCGGTCTTGGCGGAGTCCTCCAGGGCGGCGGGACGCGGCGACCGCTCGGTGACGGCAGGTAGGCCGCGGCCGCGGTGTTGGCGCCGCAAAACGCCCGGAATCCACCCACTAAACCCGGGGCAGAGGGACGGCGGCAGACGGGGAGACGCTTTAGCGCGTGTGGGAGGGAGGCCGGACCCGGGCCCGGGCCCGCGCTGTGTTTTAGCCCCCACGCCGGCCAGCGAGGCCGCGCTTCCCGGCAGCCGCGCGGGAAAGGCCCCAGGCCTGGGCCTAGTCGTCGCGCTTCAGGCCTCGGGCCTCGAGTCCGGGCCAGGCCGCTCCCCAGCGCCATCGCGCCCGCTCCGCCAGCCCAGCCCGGCCCGGCCCGGCGGGGGCCGCCGCTTTATCGCTCTTTTTGGAGCTTTTATATTTTCCCCCCATTGTTATAAACCCCGCTCTTTCCCCGCCTCAAACCACCAGTAATATCCCTCTCCCTTTATTCCCCCTCTTCCTTTTAATCTCTCTCTTCCTTTTATTCCCCCTCTTAATTTTATTCCCCCTTTCTTCATTTTATTCCCCCTTTCTTCATTTTATTTCTTCATTTTATTCCCCCTTTCTTCCTTTTATTCCCCTTATTTTATTCCCCTTTTTCTTTTTATTCCCCCTTTCTTCCTTTTATTCTTCCTTTTATTCTCCCTCTTCATTTTATTCCCCCTCTTCATTTTATTACCCCTCTTCATTTTATCCTCTCTCTTCCTTTTATTCCCCTTATGTTCCTTTTATTCCTCCTCTCTTTTATCCCCTTTCTTCCTTTTAGTCTCTCTCTTCCTTTTATTCCCTCTCCCACCATCTCTTTCTTTCCACCACTATATCTTATTTTATTCAATCTTTGCCAGTTTTTCTTTTTTTTACTTTCTTTTCCGCATTCTCAGTTTTTTTCCTCTTCACCACAGTCTAAATCTTATTTTAATCTCTTTACCAGTCTTTCTTTATTTTTGAACCTCTGTCACACTTTCTCATTTTTATAACCTCTTTGCCAGTCTTTCTTATCTTTTAATCCCTTTACCAAAGTATTTCTTATTTTTTAATCTATTTGTCACAGTCTTTCTTATTTTTTAACCTCTTTACCACACTTTCTTATTTTTTTAACTCATTACCAAAGTCTTTCTTATTTTTTAACCTCTTTACCACTCTTTCTTATTTTTTAACCTTACCACTATCTTTCTTATTTTTTTTAACCTTTTTGTCACAATATCTCATTTTCCCCCTCTCTGCCACATTCTCTCATTTTACTTCCTCTTTGCCACAGCCTTTTCCTCTTTCCCAGTCTTATTTCTCCCTCTTTCCTGCAGCTGCACCTCATTTTTTCACTTTTGTTGTTCTCTTATTTTTGTCCTCTTTAGACACTAACTGTGGCAAAGAGGGAAAATGAAAAAAAAACCTGGTGTATTTTGCCTTGGTCTCCAATTTTTCCTCCCTGCTATTTTATCCCTCTGTTACGGTATCTTTTCTTAATCACAGTTTTTCCAATCCCCCCCCCCCTCTATTTTTCTGTCTTTCACACTCATTATTTTTATTCTCTGCCACATTCATCTGAAACTTAATAATTATAACATGTGGAGAAAATTAGATTTTGCTTCAAAGATGGGTCCGGTTGTATTATCTCTCTCCATTTTCTCTGGTGCATTGAACCCTTTTCCCCCAGATGTGTTCATCTGAAGCAGTCACTTTTTTTCACAATAAAATCACCTTTCTCAAATACAATTCCTCCTATGTATTATCTCTATCAGCAATCTCAAATACCTTTGATATTATTGCCTCGTTCCAAGTCTGCTACAATAACCCTTTTTTCAAAATTGAATTTATCCTTTTGTTTTCTGCCACACAAGAAATCTATCTTGGTTTGGTGGCAGGTGATGATTATTTAGAGATACAGCACCAGAAACAGGCCATTCAGCCCACCAAGTCCCCGTGCTTGTGTTGTGTTTTTACTGTCTTCTTTCTCTGAATGCCTTTTCTCAAATGGTTTCCACTTTTACCTGGATATCTATTTCCTGTTTTCTACCAGCTGAATACCCACTTTGTTTCCCATGTGGCCTAAAGCTCTAATTCCTGATATCTTGCGAAAATAAAAAGTCTCTCCTCTGTCCATTTCTCAGCCTGGTTCTGATGGAAGTTCAGACAGTTTATTGTGGCCCCTTCAGCTTTACAAAAGTCCCTTTCATTCCTTTCAATAATGGGGTGTGTGTTTGGAACTCCTGAACTCATGTGGCTTCTGTCTGAGGGTAGCAGCCTTGCACCAGTGGCCAACAATGTTCCAAGCCGCCGCCTCCCTTTGGCATTGAGTATTACATGCTTCATTTGAGGTGCAGGATACGGTGGAGATACCAGGAACTGCAAGTGCAGGTTTTGCAAGTTCTAGGAGAAGAATTAGGCCATTCGGCCCTTGGAGCAAACTGCAATGCAGATTCTAACCTACCATCGCTCTCTCTTGCCTTGTTTCTCAGGTGCATTTCAGCTGAGTTGGACGCTGCCTTCTGAGGGATAAAACATTCTTCTTGCCCGGTGAAGAGTGCAGACAAGACCAATGTGGGGCAATCAATTTCAGTCCGCGTCCAAGTCAGGTGTGTATTTGATCTGCTATTGTATTAACTTGCAATTTTCATCAGTCAATAAACATTCACAGTGTCCTCATCACCATTTGTTCCTCAGTTTCAGTTTTCCCCGTACCCCTAGTTCAGAAGGTCTAGCAGCAGAATAAGGCCATTTGGCCCATCGAGTCTTCTCTGCCATTCAATCACGGGTGATCTATCTCTCCCTCTTAACCCCATTCTCCTGCATCCGCCCCATAACCCCTGACACCCGTACTGATCAAGAATCTGTTAATCTCCACCTTAAAGATATCTATCGACTTGGTTGGATGTGTTATTAAATTCCACAGATTCACCACCCTCTAACTAAGAAATTCCTCCCCATCTCCTTCCCAAAGGTACATCCTTTTATTCTGAGGCTGTGCCCTCTGGCCCTAGCCTCTCCCACCTGTGGAAACATCCTCTCCACATCCACACTATCCAGGCCGTTCACTATTCAAGAGTTCCCCCTTTCCCTTCTGTCACTTTGGCCCCAAGTCAACGTATCCTGTTCCTGATCATCCTCCGCAGCACACCCATTCCCATAAGGGATGTGTCATGTGTGTTTCCTGTTCCTCTTGCCAATGCATCACTCCAGCTGGCATGTAGTTGACAAGCTCTGAAGCCCAGTAATCTGCAGTAACTAGTGTTTCGTGGATACTGGTTACTCAGTTAGTGTCGGGTGTTGGAAAGATCAGTTTCTGAAAAGCAGCGAATATAATCAAAGGCTTGTTCCAACCCGCACATCCCTCCTTGTCCCCGTTCCTGTCGGGCAGAAGATACAGAAGCTTGAAAGCATGCATCACCAGACTCGGTAACAGTTTCTTCCCATCCATTATCAGGCTGCTGAACGGTCCTTCCATAAGTTAGGGTGCTGTCCGGTTCACCTCCACCCCCATTGTTCTCCCTGTGACCTCGTGCGTTTTTCCCGGGTGCTTCGTATTCCTTCCACTCTCCACAGATGTACATGTTTGTAGATTAATTGGCTTCGGTAAAAAATTGTAAATTGGCCCTAGTGTGTGGGATTGTGCCAGTGTGCGGGGCGATCGCTGGTCGGCGTGGACTGAAGGGCTTGTTTCTGTGCTGTATCTGCAGACTAAAAACTACCAATGAACCTTTGATAGACACAAAAAGTTGGAGTAACTCAGCGGGTCAGGCAGCATCTCTGGAGAAAAGGAATGGGTCTGAAGAAGGGTCTCGACCCGAAACGTCACCTGTCCCTTTTCTCCAGAGATCCTGCCTGACCCGCAGAGTTACTCCCGCTTTTTGTGTCTATCCTCAGTTTAAACCAGCATCTGCAGTTCCTTCCTACCAATGAACCTGTGTTCTTTCTCTAGGCTCGCATGGAGGCCAGCAACAGTCGCTGCTTGGACCTGGGCCACCATCCATGCAGCAGGCATTGCTACAGGTAACGTCGCGGGCTGTACTGATCCAGTGTGGGGCCTCACCGAGATTGTGCTGGTGTCTGGGCAGATGTTTCGGGGGGGTGGGGAGGGGGGGTAAATGGGGGTGCTGATAATTATCCCTTGTGGTTGTCACTTGTGTTATTGCTGGTGGCGGCAGTCATTAGGTTGGAATACCAGCAGGGGGTCTTTACGCTGGGACAATTGGCTTGGACCAGTAATGTTGTTGCAGATTCCAGGGGTGGGCATAATACTGGCGTAGGATGTTACTGGAGCTAGGTTACCAGTGCGGCTTTACTTATGGTGGGAGTATCATTGCTGACTGTCAGCTGGAGAAAAATCGGCGGTGAGAGAATAATATTGGTGGGCAGTAACTTGATCGGAATAATATTAGAGGGGTAATCTAAGTTTAAGATAGACATAATAATGTGGCTTGTCGATGGATGGGGTGATGAGGATCAGTTCCTGACGGAGAGGCTGAAATGTTGCCGCTTGGCATGGATGTGTTCGTGAGGGCTGTCGCTTGGTGGGGAATAATGTCACCTGCGTTCTCGTGTGGCAGGCGGATTAATGTCGGAGGGTCATGATACAGGGTGGTAGACAAAAATGCTGGAGAAACTCAGCGGGTGAGGCAGCATCTGTGGAGTGAAGGAAAAAGGCGACCCGAAACGTCTCCTTTTTCCTTCGCTCCACAGATGCTGCCTCACCCGCTGAGTTTCTCCAGCATTTTTGTGTGCCTTCGATTTTTCCAGCATCTGCAGTTTCTTCTTAAACATGTCACAGGGTGGTGTCAGTGTGTGGGGGTTGTCACTTGATGTGGAGAGTCAATGTGGGGATCGGGCCAGTCACTTGTCTGGATATAATTTCGATTAATGAGAGGGAAACGGAGTTAGGGAATACTGAATGAGGGTGTCGACGGGGCCAATATGGAGCAGTGACATTGTGTGTTTTTGATGCTTTCTGATCTAATTCATATTAAATATTGTCGAGCCAGCTCAGGATTTCTGAAGCTTAACAAGCTAAATTGCAATCCTGCTGCATATCCCTGGTTTTCTAGCACCCAGCTGCTCACATCGGAGCCAGATGACCTGGAGTAGAGTACGCATTTTGCATTAAAACATGAGGCGTTCCACATTTCCACACTCTGCCCATGGTTTGCAAATCAGTGATGTGCCCTTTCACTCTCAGGCTTTGTACTGGTTCCCGGTGGAGACACAGTCTTCGCATTTCAGAAGCCCAATCTCAGCATCAGACTCCCGACCCTCACCCGTCCCACCAACTTGGATCTGGAACCAGGGCAGGCCTGAGAGTGAGTCCAGGTGGTGCTTTGGTTCACTCTGGACTTGAATATCATTCTCATGTATTTTAAAATTAACTTTTCTCTTCAATAATTCATGGGCCATCTGGCACCTGCTCTGATTGCTGTGACAATTGTTCTGTTCTCTAACCACCTCACTTGCTTTTCTCTTTCAGCCTTCACTGCTGTTGAGGGTACGCACACAAGGTGTTGCAGGTTGCTTGTTTTCTCAATAAATGCCTAAGATGCCTTGTGATTTCCCTCTTTATGGTGTAGTCTCAGTCGGGCCAGAGCAGCATTGAGGCCCTGCTGTCCGATAGTTTTTAATGTACAAAGTATTTGTCTTGGCAGCTACTTTTCAAGTTGCTGGTCGTTGCATCAAAGCAAAATCACTCGGCACTCGAGTTGCTGCGCCATTCCCTTTCTCACCTCTACCTGTCTCCTCCACCTATGCATCGCACCCATCCCATCTCTGCTGAACTCCTGACCCATGCTTCCTTTAGTTGCATCCAAACCACAGTTCTGTTGGAAGCTCGTCTAAAGCTCCATTTCTTGCATAAAGTCTGCAATCGTCATCGTCGTCCCCTCCCCCCCCGTTCTTCTCCCCCTCCACCCCAACCTCTCCTCTTTACCTCTTGCTGCCCACCTACACTGGCTCGTGATCTGGTGGGAATGAGCGGTGCCTTTGTCTTTGTCACCCCCTTCCCCATCCCTACAGCTCGCTCTAATTCTTGTGTTCCTCAAATTCTGGCCTCGCCATACCCGCCATCCGTCGCTTTCCACCAGTATCTCCAGCCATGTAGAGCCCCGGAACTCTATTCCTAAACCTAACAAATGTCTCTTCATTTAAGAAAATTCTGCTCTAACATGTTATGCAGTTTGCAAATGTTGTCTGACAGCAACCTTTGAAGGTTCTTGGGACACGTTGCTACATTAAAGGTGCTGTGTTAAAGCAAGTTGCTGCTGTGGGGAACTTGCATTGTCATAGCACACCCCCGATGGACGGCCAGTGTTATTATTACAACAGAAGAGGTTTAAGACAGGAAATGTGGCAAACCATTTAGACACAGAAGAATGCTGCAAGTGACAAATTAGCTGATTAAATGGTCAATCTGTATGATGGATGAGTGCTGGCCAGGACACCAGACAGCAGATGGAGCCATAGTTTTATGTCAACTTGCGTGTGGAAGAGTGCAGTGTGAGCTGTTCATTTACCTGGGCAGGCAGGGCTGCAATTACACAGGTCTTGCTCACTACTTGGTCTTCATTGATCATTGCTCTTTATCAGCTGATGGTAACCTTTTGTTCTACACTTCTTGGCGTAAATAATTGACAGCATTATTAGGGTGGTACTTTGAAGGGTGCGGGTGCCACCCATTCATTATAAACCGGATGAGAAACAGGAATGATCAGATTTGATTGGGAGTTCCCTTGCAGTTAAATGCCAGTCTGACGCTTGGCTGGCAAGCTTGTGAGCATAGTGCTTCTGCCCTGAGAAGGTATGCTGCTGGAGATTTGTTGTCCCTTTGAATGATAATGACACTGGTTCTGTTGCTATTGGCAGGACCACCAGCAGTCAGGCCAATCGCAGAAGCAGCGAGTGTTTACAGGAGTGGTCACAAGTCTCCACGACTACTATGGGTTCATTGACGAGGAAGTGTTGTTCCATTTGAAGTAAGTGGTGCTTGAACCAGTAGAGAGTGTAGTATTGGAAGCTCCTCTTAATGGATCCCTTATCTCCCCTCCCTCCCCTCCCCCCACGCTGTTTTGGCCACTGAGCCATTCAGATCCCACTTGCTCCAAGCTCGATTACAAGATTGTGTAATGGCTGACATTTGTGTCCTGCTTAACGGGAGAGTTTTGCTGCGAGATCCTGTCACTGATCTCTGGAAGAGCTTTGGACAGTTCCCACAGTCACCAGCCTGTCAGAATGTGCTGTTCATGCAAACATGGGCACTTTCAAGAACTGCCAAAAGCTGTTGGGCAGTGAGTGGTCCCTGCATCTTGTGACTTCACCCTCCATGCCCTTCCGGCTGTGGTCCTCAGTGTTAATGGGGCATTGTGTCCAGTGGGATAGTTAGTGCCTCATAACTTTGCCCTGAGCGATCAGTCGCCCATGCCCACTTTGGGATGCCCCTATCTTTGGGAGTATTGTATGTTGCGCTGACAGCAGTGGGTGGTATGTGCAAGAGTTGTGATCTGTGCGTGTGTTTGTATTGCAGTGTGGTGAAGGGTCGGATGCCCCAGGTTGGGGAGCGAGTACTGGTGAAGGCGGTGTACAACTCTAGTCACTCAGTGCAATGGAGCGCACTGAAAGTCCAAGTGCAGCCCACTCAGGTACAGGCTTTAGTGCAGTGCCCAGGAACCATGACAGGCAGCTTAGAATACCGCATTCATCTCTTGCAGTTCAGTTTGTATAAAGCCTCCAATGTCCCTTTTGTGAAGGGAATTTATGAGATTTAGACACCTCACCGCTACTAACCCTTCATTTTTCTCCCCATCCCAAAACTTAGGCTCTGTTTCCTTCAGCTGCTCCTCTCGAATCCCCTTTCTTTTTCACTCACCTCTAGATTCTTGAATGCCTCAGAACCGCATCCCTGTCCCTCCAAACTCTTTGTCCTTTTCTAAACACCATGTGCCTTTTGGTTTGTGGCCCCTCAGTGCTGGGTGGCAATGGCTAGTTGTACTTGTTGCATAGTATGATGCTGAGACTGGAACTGAAAGTAGATAGAGTAGTCGGCTGGTCAGCACACACTCGCTCATTGCTTCCTCCCAGGAGCTCCCGTCAGCCGTGCAGTTCGTGTGATACGAGGTTCTGTTCCCATCGATGCTCGTGGCTGTGCAGGGATCCGCTGGAACTGGCGATGGAGGTCTCGCGGCAACACCAGGCACTCTTCATTAATGGCTCCTTTGCTTTGCAGGTTTGATTTGAGCTGAGGTGGTGTAACACAAGGACAATATGCTCTTCTCTACCCTGCCACATCCCACTGGAACCCAAAGCACAACACCCCCCGTTCCCCACCCCCCACTCCACCCCACCCATCTAAACCCAAACAAGGTTTAAACCAGGGGTGTCAAAATACCGTCCCGCAGAGGGGTCCAATCCGGCCTGTGGGATGATTTGGGAGGGGGGGGGGGGGTATATTCACGGCCATTTATTATGTATCTATGGCAATTGCTCTCTCTCGCCGTTGTCTGTGTCGCCTGCTGCCCCGTCCACCTCTCCGTGAACAGCCCGCGGTTGCCAAGGGGATGATTGCCACCGGCAACCACTGTCAAACAGATAAGATGGCAGAGCTGAGCTCCCCCTGGCCTCGGGCTGGATGGCTGACTGACATTCGCGTGTGCACAACTGATCCGGCCCGCGTGAAGTTGCAATTTGCCCAATCCAGCCCGTGACTTAAAATTAGTTTTGACACCCCTGCTTTAAACGCAATAAGCCTCTGCTTGTCCTGTGTCTCTCACCCAGTGTAAATGGCTGAGGTTCCAGATGGCATTTGCCCCCAATACGTTTCTGAGTTTTCCGGAATCGTTTTTCCCCAGCAGAAGCCTCCCTCATGTTGACTCCTTGTGTTGTAATCATTTCTCATTGCAGAACCCATCGCACATGATGTCTGGGCAGAAGCAAGGCATCCTTGGAGCCAAGCCCCAGCCACAGCCTCTGCTCCAAGCGCCACGCATTCCCTCCCTGCTCTCTTCACAGCCACTGCTTTCTCAGCTTCCCCACAAACGTGAGTATCAACACTCGAGCACAACAGAAAAGTGCCTCAAGTACTCACCACTTGACACTGACAATAATCTCATCAACATCATCTCTTACTCATTAGTCCCATGCGGCAAATTGATCTCCACTCAGCTTCACTCCATTGGTCACCTCCCCATTTCACAGTCAGACTTTTGAAGTTTTTGTTCCCCTTGAAGTTTGCACAACTGGGGGCACATTGGGGCAGCGGGTAATGCTGTTGCTGTGGAGTTTGCGAGTTCTCTCTCTGACCGCGTGGCCTACCTTCCAATGCTCCAGTTCCCTCCCGCATCCCAAAGGCGTTCAGGTTTGTAGGTGGTTCGGCCTCTAAATTACCCCTCCTGTGCAGGGAGTGGATATGAAAGTGGGATAACTAGAGTGAATGGGGATCAATGGTTGGCAGGAACTCAGTGGGCTGAACGACCTGTATCCATGCTGTATCCCTAAACCAAACTAAGCTCTAAAGGCCTGCACCCCTGTTTCCATTCATGAGAGATGGGGTCCTGCATTGCCAGGCAACTAGTGCTGCTGGAGGGACTGGACTTCAGAGGGAGCTGCACTGTAGGGTTGGTAGAACTATGTGAATGGTGAGATTGCATTGGGACACTGCATCGCTGGATTGGAGCTGCTGCAGGAGCCACTCACTCTGAATGGATATCTTTTGATTGCGATATCCATTTTTATCATTAAATCAGCTTCACTCAACTGATTATCTGGTCTGTGTCACTTTACTTCTCGTAGCAACTCGCTGTGTACAGCTTGGCTACTATATTCCCTTCATAAAAATAATGCCCGCAGCTTGCTCCTTCATTGGCTTCAAATTGTTATGAGATTTGTTGTGATCGCAAACGTGTTATACCAATGCAAATCTCTCTTCCAATGTATAAGAACAGATAATGTTTAACACACCACAACCAGCCTTGGGTTAGTCTGTTTACCTTTCATATGGGTGAAAAGTTCTAATTGCTCATGTTCTTTTTCCATATCCCCTTCTACATAATCTAATCTTGAATATTGGTAGTTTCACCCGCTCATCCTTAGTGGATTTCATAACCTCGCAGGTGTCTGTTGTGTCTACACATAAATTATGTACATATATGATTAATGTACACCAGTTTTATTGATGTATGTCGCAATTGAAAACTGCTTGCTTCAATCCTTTGCCATACTTTCGTCAGTTTTAGCATTTCTATTGTGATTGGTACCAATTTTTCAATGCTGCCTTGATTATTTCCTTGGGCCAGACAAAATAGTTGTCACTCTAAAGCTTTATTATACCTAAACCTGTCCCCCACTCGCCCTCCTCAGGGCTGATGGCTCCCGCCAGACATTTGTATTATATTCTACACAATGCTGTAAATGTTGTGTGGTCCATACTTGTGGCTTCCAGCATTGTGCCACTGATCAGATTTGGTCACAGATGAAGTGCCAGGAAATGGTGTTGGTAAATATAATTGTGGTCATAGTTGCACACTTTAGAGTTTAGTCAAGGCGTGAAAACAGCCTCTTTGGCTCACCTCGTCCATGCCGACCAGCGATCGTTAGCGCTATTCTGCGCGCTAGGGACAATTTACAGCTAACAGAAGCCAATGAAACTACAAACCTGCACGTCTTTGTAGTGTGGGAGCTAACTGGAGCACCCAGAGATGGCCCACGCAGTCACAGGGACAACATCGAAACTTTTCTTCTCGGGTCTATCATGCTGTAAGGCAACAACTCTACCTCTGTGCCGCCTGGGTTCATGACTCTCTATAAATCATGTACAGCAAAAGCAGAAAGTGATAGAAACTGTTAGCAGACCAGTCAGCACCTGCGGAAAGAGAAACAAATTCCTAAAATCTCCTGTGCTTTCTGAGCATTAAGCCTGTTCCCATGTTTCTAGCTGCTTTTAGCATTTGCATTGCGAATGCCAAACTCTGCCTGTTGAACTTCAGTCTTTTCTCATCTTGGCAGTGTACTGATCACTTTTAGCCCATGCGCAAAGACTAGGGTGGCATGCTAATCCAGGTCATACTTTCCACCATTTCACCTCAACCACAGAGCCCACATAACGATGTTTGGTTCAAACTAAAGTTATGGAAGAAAATAAGAGTTAGACCATTTCTGCATTTCTCGTGTTTTCCATGAGTGGTCTCTGCCCTCGTGCGGTCTGCATTGTGAAAGATTGTGCTTTTTTAACGACTTCTCTCTTTTTACCTCTTCTCTGTTATCTCTGCCCAACCTGACTCCTCCTGCCCTCTGTGTCCCTCTTCCCCACTCTCAAATCCCCACCTGACTCACCCCCCTCTACTCCACCTGGCTCCCTTCCCTCCCAACCCCTGTACCCCACCCATGCACACTCTCCGTTCCCTGTTGTCTCCCCACCCCTCGCCTTCCAGCTGGTTTGCTGCAGCCCCTGGTTCACTTGGGTCCCCATGGCCAGCTCGGTCGCAGGATGGACATGGGAATGCGGTCAATGGGCAGGAATGGCCGCATGGACATGGGTCGCAGAGGTGACAGAAGGTAAATACACTCGCGTTCCTGCAAGTTTGAGAAACGTTTTTTTATCGCCAGGTTCAAAAGTTCACTAGTGATAGGACATAATTAGGCCATTTGACCCATCTAGTCTACTCCGCCATTTAATCTTGGCCAATCTATCTTTCCATCTTAACCCCATTCCCCTGCCTTCTCCCCATAACCCCTGGCACCCGTACTAATCATTTGGCGGTGGTGGTTGTTTTAGTTGGGGCTTTGGGGATCACATTCTTGGAAGTCCCAGCTCATGTAGGCTCAGTGCTGGCAGTGACCTCTCCTGCAGTGTGGGGCGAGGCAGTTGCGAGCCCCGTCTGATACCAGGGTCATGGCATCACCTAATGCAGTGACCAGTCTGGCTCTGAAAGTGAGCTCTCATTGTGCGTTGAGTATCAGTGCGAGTTCACTCTCCGTGTTGCAAGCCTGACTCTCTGGTCTGAGTGTGAGCTTTCAGCACGTCCGCAGGTTTTCGTGTTTCTTCTTTCTCGGTATAGAGGAAAATGTCTTCCAGCTTGGGCGTGGCGTACTCTTTTTCGGTTGTATTGGAGGCATTCCGCCTGATGTTGCTCGTGATCAAAGTTGCCGATTATCTCTCGATGTTTACCCCTTGTTTATTCCCCACACAGGGACAATTATAAGCGGATGGGCCAGGGCTCCCACAAAAGGTATCAGGATATGGCATCCGGGGAAGGGCCCGCCAAAAAGGCACGACATTACATTCCCTCCTACAATGTGCAGTACTCCCGCTTCTGCCTGGACAGGTACCGGGCCCTTTCAATGCTTACATGCTTGTTGTAACCTCTGTCTTTCTGTGTGAACCGTGCAGAATCAGCAGCCTGGTCGCTTCAGGCTCTGTACAGCTCGAGAGTGGTGGCTAAGATTGGCACCATGTCACTCATGAGTATTTGTTGGTTACAGAGCACTGGGCTGGCTGTTGTTCACCTGAGTTGATGAGTGGTGTTGGCTGCCTGCTTGATTATTGAGGCATCAACGGACTGCCGTGCCGTTTCTACTGCTCTTGTTTGCAAAGCTTAGTGACTTGAAATCCCAAATGTGCAATGAGACAGACTATTCACCACCTTCTTGCAGGGTAGTGAGACACATTGTCTGTGAATCGTTGTTGGGACAAGTTGGGCTATGAATTCTTGTCGGAGCCACGGGTTTGGGTGTGATTGCTTGGATGCTCGCTGGGTGATGGATCGGATTGAATCACAGAGTAGTAGAATATGTCTGTGATTCCCATGGGGGGGGGGGGACAGGTGAGACTGGAACACTCACATGCACAGTGGAGGGAGGGGATACTCTAGGTCTGTGGCTCCCCACGTGAGGTTAATCCAGGTTGATCAATCCCATTTGTGGTCCCTCGCTATCTTGCTCTGGAGATTTGGAAAGAAGGCAAACCTGTACTGAGCTTTGTGTAAGAAAGAACTGCAGATGCTGAAAAATAGAAGGTAGACACAAAATGGTCAAGTAATTCAGTGGTTGAGGCAGCATCTCTGGAGAGTGACGTTTCGGGTCTCGGCCTGAAACGTCACCATTCCTTCTTTCCAGAGATGCTGCCTCACCCGCTGAGTTACTCCAGCATTTTGTGTCTACCTGTACTGAGCTTGTCGGCTTAATGACCTGCACCTATATCTATTAAGTGCCATGGAAAGGACCAGTTGGCTGAGCAACACTGTCACCGGTCAATGGAGAATGCCCTCAGTGACTTGCAGTATATTGACAGAATGGCTTTGGAGATCTGCGGTGATGGATTGTCTGTGTGGAGTGTCCTCTGTAGGTTCACGGTGATGGAATGTGAGTGTCAAATTAAGTCAAGAGTCTTTTTGTCTGAAGAAGGGTCTCGACCCAAAACGTCACCCATTCCTTCTCTCTAGAGACACTGTCCCAGCGTTGTGTGTCTACCAAATAAACCAGCATCTGCAATTCCTTCCTACACAATAATATTTTTTTATTATCGTATGCCCTGAAACAGAACAACGAAATTCTCACTTGCAGCATCGTAACAGATTTGTGATCATTGTCCTATAACAACAAGTAAAGTTCGGTATATATATATTTTGTTTTAAAACAATAATAGTGCAAAAATAAAAACAATGCCCCCAAGTCTAAGTAGTTTGGAGCTTATTTGGAGGTAGTAGTGTTTAATAGCCTGATGCTTGTAGGTCCACAGTGACAGATTGCCTGTGAACAGACTTAATGTTAATGTGAACAGATTTCTTCTCGCCAGGGATGCTGCCTGTCCCTCTGAGTTACTCCAGCATTTTGTGTCTACCGCACATTAACAGATGGTCCTCTGCTTCTCCCTTTAGTGCTGCTTGTGATACCATTGAAGTGCAGCGGCGCTACCCGTGCCTCAACATCCCGGACACATTTTTCGATGGCAGGCTGGGCTGGGTGAATACATTCCCATTGACCGAACCTTTTCAGTTAGGCCAGAAGTCTGTTTTCCACGTGATGGAGAAAGGGCTGGAACCAACTGAGGAACAAGATGGTCAAATGGATCCTCCTGATGCTGACTCCACCTACAGTGCCAAGGTGAGCGGCAATGGGGGTTGTTTGGGATCAAACTGGTTTTGGAAGCAGTGCTATTTTTAAGGAACCTATCACTCTAATACTAACTCCATTGTTTCGATTTCATTAAGTCGGTACTAACCCATTCAACAGATTGAAGACTCAACATTTCAGATCATAGTGCGAGCCTAGATTTGGAAGTAAACTAATTATCTTTCACATTCGATAGTAGTGGACAGGGAGATATCCATTTACCAACTTCCATATGACATATGTAAAGTTCTGCAAAAGGAATTGTTAGTTAAAGTTAACATAACTGAAGATAAACTATTGATCTGGTTTAAGATTTGCCTGAACAGCAGTGGTTAGAAACAGGCAGGCAAAGTGTGACTGGAGGTGTCCAGAAAGTATGTTGGGCCATGGTTACCAGCTGTAACAAATAAATCACTGAGCTAATGGGACAGAAAGCCACGTGTTCATCTACCGATAACCATAGTTATGTCACGCTGAATGGTCAAAGTGACCAGGTGACATTTCCAGTGTTTAGTCATTTTGTCATGTGATATAGAAACATAGAAAATAGGTGCAGGAGTAGGCCATTCTGCCCTTCAACCAGCACCGCCATTCAATTTGGTCATCCAAAATCAATACCCTGTTCTGGCTTTTCCCCCATAATCCCTTGATTCCCTCACCCCTAAGAGCTAAATCTAACTTCCTCTTGAAAACATCCAGTGAATTGGCCTCCACTGTCTTCAGTGGAAGACGATTGCACAGATTCACATCTCTTTGGGTGAAGTGCTACGCTCCAGGGATTCCCAGCAATGAAAGCAAGTTTAACTATTCTGGTTAAATACCCTGGCCTTTGCCCTCGTATTTCAGTAGCAGAATAATGAATGTAATTTTCCCATCCATGTGCATGGTTCCCAAGTCGAGAAAACGCGGAAAAATTGCATTTAGGGCAACTGTGGCAATCTCACCATTCTGTTCCATGGACTTGCACGTGCAGTCCCATCTCTCTGCTCCCACACATTGAGAGGTACATTTACCCCCAGCAAATGAGCTTCAACATTTACAGAATGGCCTTGCATAAAATCACATCTTTTGCGGAGGACTTGAGATTAGGATCATTACAGGTTCCAGGATGAAGACAAGTTTTTTTTTGTTTATTGTCACATGTACTGAGGTACAGTGAAAAGCTTTTGTTGCGTGCTAACCAGCCAGCGGAAAGACAACACGTAATTATAATCGTGCCAAGCCAAGAGTTAAGAGAGTGTAACTGTGCTGACTGTGAGACAACAAAGTTCTTCCTGGCTGCAGCTTAACAGGCCTGTAAACTCAAGACACGTAGATAACACATAACAAACACAAATTCAATAAACTTGTTAGCACAGTTTGAAAGGTGAATGATCGAGTGCTGTGACTCCAGTGGATTGTGTCTTATGGAGATGTCACAGCTTGACTGCGGTTCTTTCACTGACATGTCCACTCTGCACTTCAGGTGATACTGCTGTCCTGTCCAGATCTCTTGGACCTGTACCGCCAAACCTGCACAATGGCTGAAGCACCCAAAGAGCGGGCCGAGCCGGCACAGCATGCCACAAAGCTGATTAAGGTAAGTTCCCGTGACGGGTCTTTGTAAAGCAGCTTCCCATTATTTCCCGCCATGGTACACGTCAGTTTGAACTTGATTGATTCCTTCATTGAGCCCGTGGTGACGCTGCAGTAAGCAATGAGAATCAAACCACAGACAACTCCAGCCGCCTTTCTCAACTCATTCCTTCCACTTGTGCCTAGCCCCGAACAGTTACCCTTCTCAATCATGATCGGGCACGGAGCTACCTCCACCCGCTTCTCCCCTCTCTCCACCCCCGCATTCTCCACTTCCTACCTCCCATTCTCTCTTTCCCCCTTTCCTACCTCCCACACTACTAGAGACCACATCACCCCGATCCTGGCCTCTCGCCACTGTGCGGTTCCAAATAAATTTCAAGATCCTCCTTGATGTCTACAAAGCCCTCAATGGGCTTTCCCCCACCTACATTAAAAGTCTGCTCGCCCACCACACCACCTCCAGGTCCCTCAGATCGGCCGACTTGGGGTTGCTGAATATCTTAGGCATAAGCTCAGGGGCGACCGAGCCTTTGCGGTTCCAGCTCCTAGACTGTGGAACAGCATCCCTCTTCCCATCAGAACTGCCCCCTCCATCGACTCCTTTAAGTCGAGACTAAAAACTCATCTCTACTTGCAAGCCTTTCTTGACGTCCTCTGAGCGAGGGCTATATGTATGTAGTGATGTTTGTATTTAATCTATGAACCACTGCTGTTTGTTATACTATTCTTATACCAATGTAAAGCACTTTGGCCAACGAGAGTTGTTATTTAAATGTGCTATATAAATAAAAGTGACTTGACTTGACTAGAAACCCCTCCCACCCCGAACCCCCCTCGCTCATCTCCTCTGGTCTCTCATGTTCTTTTGTACAGTTCTTGGTTGGGATGAAGGGGCAGGAGGAAGCGATGGCGATAGGGGGGAGTTGGTCTCCTTCTCTCGATGGTCCAGGCCCGGATAAGGACCCCAGGGTGCTGATCAAGACAGCCATTCGCACCACCAAGTTCCTGACTGGCATTGATTTGAGCGTCTGCACTCAATGGTGAGTCCCCCAATGCAGAGCGGGGTGGATGAGCGTGGATGCATGTTGACTTGATGGGTGCACAAACGGAAGCTTGCTGGAGAAAGATGGTGGTTAGGGATGGGAACAGTGCGCCGTGTAAAACAGCAGGGGAGAGGTTAATCTTCTTTCCTGGCACCTGCAAGACCTCATTGTTAGTTGGCGTGCTCTGGCACAGGCTCTGGAAACTTGGACCAGGGAAGGGGTTCTCTGCAGGAACAGTGGCATGGGTTGAGGAGATGCACCAGTGAATGAGAAGGCATCTGTGGAGGCACAGTGAGCCTGGATGTCCTTTGCCCCCTGCCTGGCCTGGATCTGACGCAGGATAGCGTTGCGCAGGAGTGACGTGATGTTCAGAGCTACAGAGAGAGAGTCCGGCTCCACTATCTAGCTTGGTTACTTGGTGTATTGTTCCAAAGTGCCCGCGTTGCACGAACTGTACTTCTGGCTGCTGTAGTGTTGGTGCACGCTGAGCTCCCCCCACTTCTGGGGCACCAAGAAATATTACTCTTAAGGGGCCTATCCCAATTACGCAATTTTATATCTCCCAATTACGCGAAATTCTCAAAACGTTAAAAATCCAGCAGAAAAAGGTGCGACTCTCTGGGCGACAACTCTATGGTCGTGAGTAGTCGCCCAAAGAGTCGTGCCTTTTTCTGGTCACCGCTGGATTTTCAAAAACATGTTGGAAATTTTCGGCGACCTGCGGCGACCGGGTGCCTGGGGTCGCGTAAGTGGGACAGGCCCCTTAAGTGTCCCAGAACCCAGGAGCTTTCGTCACAACCCACCATGCAGGATCTCCCCATGTACGGTGAAATACTATTGCTAACCTGTTTGTTTCCGTTGGTTCAATGGATGCACTAATTGAGCCGTACACCTGAGCGTTGTGCCAGAAGGGGGGGATGTTTCGGGCAGGAGTACAGAGTGCTGCCATTGGTTGCCTTGTAGAGTTAGCCTGACGGGTGCTTCTGTGGGGTGGGTGGGGTGGATTTATACTTGGCCCTATGACTGGGGATGATTAATGAAGGTGAGGATCCTGGCCGAGAGGGCTTCTTTCTTCCCCCGTTGTCAACTCATGACAGAGTCTATGGAAGGGAAAAAATGACCAAGGGCTGGAGTAACTCACCAGGTCGCTGTATCTATGTAGAACATGGAAAGGCGACGTTTTGGGTTGAGCCCCTTTTTCAGACTGACCCAAAATGCCACCCGTTCATGTTCTCCAGAGATGCTGTCAGACACACTGAGTTACTCCAGCACTGTGTGTCTTTTGGGTCCATCCTTGTATCCATCTCCGGGAGGTTGACTTGACCTGGACTTGAGGAGACCGGTCGGTGCTTGGAATGGGTGAATGGTGCCTCCTGCTTGTTCTCATCTCCTTTTGCAAAGCACCTTTTCCAATGGGGAATCTGGGATTGCGACTCTGTGCGAGGGTCAGAATGTGTGTGGGGGGAGTAGGGGGTGCGGCGTGGTATTTGAGGTGTGCGGGTGGCGCGTATCGTTGGACTGTGAGCTTTGGCGTTGGTTTTGCGGTGCTGTGTGCTATTGTATCCAGTAACCCTCTTCCCTTGTGACAGGTTTCGCTTTGCTGAGATCCGCTACCTTCATCCTGGAGAGCTCCTTGAGGGGCGGCTGCTCCCAGCCCGTGTGGAGACTGTGGTTGTATTTCTGCCGGATGTTTGGCATTGCCTCCCTACTCGCTTGGAGTGGGACGCACTGTCCCTGGGATACACGCAACAACTGACTGACAGGGAGCAGGCAGAGCACAAGGACACGGACCGAGATGAGGCATTGAATCTTTTTTTATTACTCCATTCTCTTACACACACACACACACTATATACACGCGCACACACACACACACACACCTACATGCACACACCTATATACACACCTTCACACATACCTTCATTCACACACACACACAGATACAAACTCTTTACCCCTCCACTGCCATAGCAAGAGTGACCGATAACTTTCAGTTCAAGTGAGCATTTGCCAAGATAGCATAACCATGAGACTATAAAATGCTGTAGCAGGGAACTGCTGCAGAGCTGCTGGCACTCTTTATGTATGTGAACGGGACTCCACTAATACACTGCCACGTCACAATTCCTTAAACAGAGACGGGGTTTGGGTGGGGGGGGGACAGCAAAAGAGTCGGTGACTAGAATTGATAGTTTGGGGATTGGCCCACTGGTTGTTCAGGGTCTGTGGAGTTGTGGAGCTGGGTGTGGGAGACACCAGCTCGTTCCACAAACCCCCACTTAGCTCCCCTGAGCTTCCTCACTGGGGAATGGGTTGTGCGTCTGTATATCGACGCGGGTGATAATGACACATCAGCGTTTGCTCCTAGTGGGGGAATGAGATGTGCCTTTGGTTCCCCTGTCTGGTGACGAGACGGGTTAGTCTGTGGTCTCCCACAGTGAAGGACATGTTCGCTGGTGATTCCCTTGTGGGTAATAGAAACAAGTCAGCCTGTGCTCCCTCACTGGGTGGTGGGTCTGTGGTCTCCTCACTGGGTGATAGGATGTGGGTGGGTGGTGTTCTTTGTTAGGAGGTGAAATCTGCCTTTGTCATGGGCGCTACTGCTGCTGTGTATTAGAATGAAAGAGTATCCTGTGATACTTGTACCATGGAGTAAAAAGTTACCCCTGAGGTAGCTATGGTATTGGCTAATAGTAAGTTTTTTCCACGCTTAATCTCTCTCTTGAACAAAACACAAAATGGCGGAAGACCTCAGCAGGTCAGGCAGGGAATAGATGGGGGTGACGTTTGCGGGTAGGTCCCTTCTGGAGATGATGAATTCCAGAACAAGGGGTCACAGTTTAAGGATAAGGGGGAAGTCTTTTAGGACCGAGATGAGAAAAACATTTTTCACACAGAGAGTGGCAAATCTGTGGCATTCTCTGCCACAGAAGGTAGTTGAGGCCAGTTCATTGGCTATATTTAAGAGGGAGTTAGTTGTGGCTAAAGGGATCAGGGGGTATGGGGAGAAGGTAGGAACAGGATACTGAGTTGGATGATCAGCCATGATCATATTGAATGGCGGTGCAGGCTCGAAGGGCCGAATGGCCTACTCCTGCACCTATTTTCTATATCTATGTTTGGCTTCATCTCGCTAACTGGCATTGTGCCTGGGGTCACAATGATTAGGTAAGTGGGGAACTGAAGCTGGGAAACACAATCTCTGTTTATAGAAATGTGACGGGGCCACACAGACCATGACCACACTGGTGACACATCAACACTTACACTCTGATTCTCTGACATCCTTTCACCCCAACTGAAACACTGTTTATGATGCATTGTTCCAGACAGTTTGCCGTTCCTTCCCCTGACGGGCTCACATGAACTCCCACGTGTTCCGTATTCTGGTGCTTCAGGGTGCCCTTGCCCTTTGTGTAGCTCACCCCTACTGCGGGTTTCCGTCCGATACTCGTGTCATTCCCATTCCCATATTTGACGAACCTATACCACAATGACAGCTCCCTCTAGGCGATTCCTGCCCCTCACAGTGTGTCCTTTCAGGCCCGAGGTTTTAATGCTGGAGCAGCTATAGAATTAAATTGCATCTAGGCCTGTCCTTTAAAGCAGTCACAGCAAGAGCAGGCCTCCATCTTGTGGGTTGGTGATCTGTTACCGTCCTGGCATGGGGACCCTTGGATGGTCTAACTTCTGCTGGCTGAATCCATGTGTGTTTATCACTGGGTCGTGAAAAGCAGGCCCTATGGCCGTTTTGGGGCTCATTGATATACTTGTCGAGCTAAGACGGGCTGGTGTCATATTGATATCCAGAACTGCCAGTTCCGAACACTGGACATAACCCACAAAATGCTCTACCCCAAGACTACTATAACCCAACATTATCCAACGATAAAGCTTCGCACTTCCTACCCTCGCACAGCTCTGAACCTCAGTGTTATATAGTAACAAGCCAATGTGACCAGTACCTTGTCCCAGTGTCATACAGTAATAGACCTGTTCCCACCATCACTTTGCACCAATGTTAAACGATGTATAAGTAACACAGGCACTATTGCCAAGAATTGTCAGTGGGCAGACCTTTATCCATCTGTACTGAATCCATGTGACATCAGGTACCCCCATGTAGGGCTGTACAGCCATTACTGTATCTCAGTGTAAGGCAATGGTAAGTTTCTACCCATTAACAATCTGCCCAAGGAATTAGTCCAGAGCTAGCCATCATAATATGCCCCACGTTAAATCTACTGTTTATCCTGGGTTCAGGCTCAGTCTGAAATTACTTGCTGCTCCGCATTAAATCCAATACTGAAAGAGACTTGTTAGGTGAGGAACCCCTGTAGTATAGCC
Organism: Okamejei kenojei; assembly: GCA_035221665.1. Classification (NCBI taxonomy): domain Eukaryota; kingdom Metazoa; phylum Chordata; class Chondrichthyes; order Rajiformes; family Rajidae; genus Okamejei; species Okamejei kenojei. The sequence continues at coordinate 17,204,521 of CM069168.1, forward strand.
TTGTTGAAACATTTCATGAAATGATCAGCACAGACCTGTGAAGTCTGTCGACTCTGTTCTCTTACCTCAAAACCTGGTGACGTTGATGCTGTTGGCTGCCTCCTTGAAACAAACGGAGTTACCACCTACAGTCTCGCTGCTGCTGGCTGCGATCATGACCTGGTCTGGCTTGAACCAGCCCACGGGTTAATTAACTAATTTTACTGAAGTGTCCTCGTCTGTGTTCCTGCCTCCACACCAGGAATGTTTGTTCCGTTCAGAGGCAGGCGGGGCGTGGAGGATTCAGCACCTGAATGGTCTTGGGAGCAATTGGCAACTTCTCTGTGTGGAGGCATCAGAGCGGGACATAGGCTAATGGCAGTCCATTGCAGCTGATAAAGCTTTGTGTTTAACCCATGAAACCGCGCTGGGAGTGCTTCATACCAGAGTCTAAAGAGTGCTTTAATCTGTGTAAGAAAAAACTGCGGATGCTGGTAAAATCGAAGGTAGACACAAAATGCTGAAGTAACTCAGCGGGTGAAGCCCATTCCTTCTCTCCAGAGGCCCATTCCTTCTCTCCATGGATGCTGCCTCACCCGCTGAGTTACTCCAGCATTTTGTATCTACCTTCGCTTTAATCTGTATCTGGTTCCACTGAGTGTTTAACGGGACAGCGTAGTAAATATGTCCACCTTGTGTCCCAAGAATGACAAGGCTGTTTTTAGGGGCTTTTGCCTGTGCTTAGCCATGTTAGATCTGCTCTGGGAGTATTGAGTACAGTGTCAGAGGTGAACCAGATATGGCTAACCAAGGAGCTTAAAGTCCAGTGTTAACAGAATACGATGGTGCAAGGATTAAGATATTTACCCCTTTTAATACCCCCCTTTAACTACATTGGATAGGAGGTACAGTAGATGTGGATTTTCAAATGGCAACCTACAAAGTGCTTAACAAAACACAAATGATAAAACATGGCTAGTGAAAGCTGCTGCAGAAAGGACTGGGGATTCGTCTATGTGAGACAGAAATTAGTGGTAATCAGGAAAATCATTTCAATATTGGCTTTTAAAATTGAGGTGGTACTTGAATTCTGGAAGGCATTTAATAAGGCAGATGGCCATGCTCTTTTTCCCAGGGTAGCACAGCTATAAGACATAGGTTTACGGTGAGGGCAGGGAAATTTAAAGGAAGTGGAACTAGCTGCCAAAGGGAGTGTTAGAGGTGGCTACGATTAGAGGGATACGGACCTAACGCAGGCAAATGGGGATGGCTCCTTTCGGCGACTTGGTCGGCATGGACGAGTTGGGCTGAAGGGCCTGTTTCCGTGCTGTACAACTGTCTAAATGGTAGGGTAATGAGACCAGGACAGAACAAGAACATGTGCTCAGAGGAGCTAGTGGGACTCGGAAAATGACGTAGTTTAAAAAAATACACACAGAATTTCTTAGCTGAGACATAGACGAGAAAGGTGGTTATGTATAAAACTCAAGCCACAACTAGATGGAGTTTCATCACCATGTTACAGGAAGGTTGTAAAAGTGCAAAATGGACCTTTAGAAAATTCAAAGGGATGTTGTCAGGGCTGGAGGATTTTACTCATGAGGAGAGTCTTGTTACACAGAGGTGGTTTTATTTGGAAACTGGCGGGAGATTTAACATCTGAAAGTATGTTTAAAATGTTATAAAGGTCTGGACCTATTTCCTGAAAGATTCTTGATGGTAGGGTGATAGAGTTAAGGGAGCGTGTTGAAAGATTAGCGGAGTTGAACTCCCTCTTTCACTGGATGGACAGTGGGATCTGCAACTCTGCCTGAAAAGGTGGTGGCGGCAGAAACCCTTGTTACATTTAACGAGAACCTGGGTCAGCATTTGAGGTGCTGCATCCTGTTGTGGGAGTGGGGTTAGGCTGGGCAGCTCTTACTGCCCTGGCATGGACACAAAGAGCCAAAGCTGGCTCCAGGGGTTGTGGAGGAGAGTCCAGGGAGCGGTGTGATCATTGGATAAGGGGTGCAACTTTGTTCTGCTGCGCTGTGTGTCTCAGTGTGAACTGCGTGTTTCCTAACCTTCCCCTTTTTGTCCCTTTCATTGCCTCTTGCCTCCATGTGTCCTCCCTCACAGGGGAGGAGGATGTGGGCTGGGGACACCTCACTGATTGTTCCAGACCGTTTCCTCCCGCCTGCTGTTAGTGGCACGGTGCAGGCCGCACGATGTAATGACAGACTGCCCATGGAGCCTGGATCGCGACGGCAGCTCGACTGACACTGCAGGTTGCTTGCTTTAACGTGACCCTATTTGTCCTCGCAGGCTGAAGAGAAGATGGAAGAGCAGGGAGAAGATGCACCCCCCACCCCCACCCAGTGGAGTAATTTGGATCTGAAGTCAATGAAAGTAAGAGCTGCTATTTGTACCTGGCGAGACCTGCCTCATGGTCACTGCTCGCCTAAGTGTGTGTCTATAATACGCACCTTTCCGCTTAGTGTCCAGTTAGAATTCAGAATGGAGTTGAACAAGATTGCAAAAAAAACTACTGGAGCAACTCTGCTGGTTAAGCAGCATCTGTGGAGGAAACAGTTGACCTTTCATGTCAAGGCCCCTCCTCTGAACAGACTCCCTGGCTCCACGCACACACTCTCCATTGGAACCATAGCCCACTCTGACTCATTCATGTCTGGCCATCATTATACAGACTGTCTGAGGAATGAGGAAGGAGCAGAGGGTTGGGGTTTAGTCAGACAGCTGAAGCTCAGAACTGCACAGAATGCCAACTGTAAGACTCCACGATTCGCGGCTACTCAGTGGAAACAACAGTAAGTCCAAAATGGATGAGTATCCCTGTTAAAACCAGGCCTGAGATAGAGCAGTGTGAGAAAGAACTGCAGATGCTGGATAAAATCAAAGGTAGACACTAGACCAAATGCTGGAGTAACTCAGCGGGCGAGACGCTAGAGTTTAGTTGGGGACGCTGTCTTCCCGCATATCCGTGCGTGCGCAGTTGGGGAATTCCATCAAATTCTAGGTCATTTGGAATTCTATTTCAGGGGGAAAAAATTGTTGCGGTGTGGAAGCACTGGTGGAGTATGAGATTTACCGTGCTGTAAAAGGCAGTTAGCCCGGGTAAAATTGTTTAATCCTGCTCGATACAAAACCAAGCATATTAAGGCCATGGTGTGACGGGCTCCAATCTTTCCAGGTGGAAGATTTCCGCAGGGAGCTGAAAGCAAGGAATATGAACTGGAAAGGCACAAAGGCTCAGCTTGTGAGCCGACTGGAGAAGGAGCTGGAAGAGGAGACAGCTAAAGAAGAGATAGAGAAAGATGAATCTCCAACCAAGGAGGCAGAGTCGGTCGTGACTCCAGAGCCGAGTCCTGATGAGGAGCAGAAGCAGGTGAGACTTGGGCCAATATACCCAACCATAGGCTGCAAATGGCACAAAACATGCGATTACTGAGGGAGCTGCAGCTGTCAAGTGGACGCGATGGGAAGGTGCAAGGCAGGGGATTCAACTCAAACCTGTGTGGATTATGGGAGACTGAGTTGAGGCACTGTCTTCCTAAGAGTTGAAACTGGGGATGTTTGGGTTTGTTTGAAGTTGGGTCAGATCAACCTGATTAAGATGGGATCCTGCCTTTATCGATGGAGACATGGAACAGAAAAACAGGATATTATGGTGAAGCTTTAAAAATTCCTGTTTGGACTCGGTATCTAATGCAGAGAAGGCCTTGGGGGAGAGGGGGAGTGTTTCAGAGACAATGGCAAAATAGTCCAGAGATGAGACTAGTTTGCTCTGCCATTCAGTAACGGTGGCTGATCTGATGGGTAGCTCGTTTGCACATTCCTCCTGCCTCTCCTCAGTAACCTGAATCAGGCCTGTACCACTGGCTGCTGCTGTGCGGTGTTAAACTGTTGTCTGTTGTGCTGTGCAGGATGCCGAGGGGAAGCAGCCTGAAGAAGCCCCTGCTGCACCCAAGGTGGAGCCTCGATGCCCCCTGCCAGCCGAGCCTGCGGTGATTGTGACCCCCAACGTCGCTGCCATGGGGGGCAACTTTGGATGTGCCGTGCTGTCGCTGAGTAACCTGAGGAGCTACCGCATTGATTCCAAGGGCCACTCCTTTGAGGTACTTGTTGGCAGATTGTCATCTTGCCTGCAACGTAACAGCTTTACAAATGTTATTTCCATGCCTTATGATGATGTTAGCGCCTATATTGATCAGGTACTTAGAGAAGCAGCGTTGAAACAGGCCCACCCAGAACACACCAACCATCGTCTTCTGTGTTATCCCATTTCCTCAACCGGTCCTTACGCACTAGAGCTACTGTACAATAGCTAATAATACACCAGGACACATTAACACACTAGTATAACATGTACAATAGGTCATAATACACACTAACATACTAGTAGAACCAGTACTTGCACACTTCTGTGGTTTCCCCGTTTCTCAATAGACAATAGGTGCAGGAGTAGGCCATTCGGCCCTTCGAACTATTCAATGTGATCATGGCTGATCATCCCCAATCAGTACCCCGTTCCTGCCTTCTCCCCATATCCCCTGACTACGCTATTTTTAAGAGCCCTATCTAGCTCTCTGTTGAAAGCATCCAGAGAACCGGCCTCCACCGCCCTCTGAGGCAGAGAATTTCACAGACTCACCACTCTCTGTGAGAAAAAGTGTTTCCTCCTCTCCGTTCTAAATGGCTTACTCCTTATTCTTAAACTATGGCCCCTGGTTCTGGACTCCCCCAACATCGGGAACATGTTTCCTGCCTCTAGCATGTCCCAACCCTTAACAATCTTGTATGTTTCAATGAAATACTCTCGCATCCTTCTAAACTCCAGAGTGTACAAGCCCAGCCGCTCCATTCTCTCAGCATTACACACTAGATTGTACAATAGGTAATAATGTACTAGTAGCCACTAATACACAGTAACATACTAGTAGAACCAGTCTTTGCGCACTAGTACGATAGGCAATTGTGCGCTGGCCACTTAAGCTAGAAAGCCGCATGTGTGTGGGATGTGGGAGAGACCCGGTGGCGGTGGGTGGTGTGAGTTAGTTTGGTGACGGGGTTCTGGTTTCCCCTCAGGTCCTGTGGCTGGCTGAGATTTTCAGTGAGATGCTGCAGAGAGACTTTGGTTACGCTATCTACAGTGCCCTGCTGGCCTACCCAGAGAAGAAACCAGAGGAGGTCCCAGAGAAGCCAAAGGCAGCCACTGGCAGTCAGGAGCAGGAGCAGGAACAAAAGGATCAGGACATGGAGCAAGAGGAGAAGCCGAAAGAAGCGAAGGGCGAGGGGGAGGAGATGGAGAACGCGGAGTTGAAGGACACAGAGGAGGCGAAGGAGTCGAGCGATGCCCTGGCTAAAACCACAGCCATGGAGGAGGATGACAACTGGGAATGGGAGCTTACAAAGGTATGTCCCGTGGGGAAGGGGGAACCAGATGCTGGAGTGACTCTGGGGCAGGCAGCATCTCTGGAGAAAGGGAATAGGCGAGGTTTTGGGTCGAGACCCATCTTCAGAAACGATGATAGGACCCACCCTAACCATCGGCCACTGTCACTGGTCCGGGTGAATCCTAACATCCAGGGCTTGGCCCACAGCCACCCTTGCTTGGGCAAGTGTTTGGGCACTTTTTAAATGCTGTGTGTGACACTGAATCCAGCGCTCTCTGGCGATGTGTTCCAGGTGCTCGCCACTCCTGCACTCTGTGTCTACGTTTCCCCTTCCAGGAATGCTGCCTGAGAGCTGTGTATAATGCTGCTCTGAGCTGTGTATAATGCTGACGCAGTGAAGTTGGGCCGTGTTGAATTCTGTGCGTGCGTGTGTCTGCGTGTGGTACTGAAACATGTCTTCTCGTTACTGCTCACAGCCAGAAGAGGGAGAAAATAAAGAGAAGGAAACCAAAGGAAAGGAAGCGGATGATGACAGCCTTCTCCAGATGGACGACGTTCTGTTCCTGGAAGACAACGAGGAGGATTTTGGTGAGAAATTATGTCCCCAGCCATCTCACTGCACACTGCAGTTTCTGTTGGACAATGTCCCCACCAAGGCAGCTACAGAGCAGTGTGTACTGTATATGGCTGCTCGTCCCAAACCTTGGGGAACTATTCGTCCTTACAGTGGCATAACATTGGAGAGGCGAGTCTGCAGGTGCGCATAACAAATGATGTGGGAGCTCAGCAGCTCAGGCAACATCTCTGCACAACATGCATAGGCGAAGATTTGGATTGGGGCCCTTCTTTGGACCCTAAACCTCACCTCGCCCTGTTCTCCAGGGATGCTGCCTGAGCCGCCGAGTTACTGGAGCACTCTCTATTCTACACAAGATTACAGCCTCTCTAGTTCCATGTGTCTACGTGTTTAAGTTGTCTAATTCTGACGTGTCCAATTTTGTTCTCCGCAGGTATCGCCAATGCTGGAGAGAAGAAGGCAACTGAGAAAAGCAATGAGGCTGAGAGTGCGTCTGCTAAAGAAACGGTGAGGATGTAGTGAGGGGCTGACGTGGGAGAAATATGAGGTCTTATGCACCACGTCGCTGACCCTCGCTCAGAGTATGAGCAGCATCTGGCAAGCTATGTCAGATGGGGGGGTACAGGATCGGATGGGTTACTGGCCTGGGTTTGGCCTTCAACGGGAGCACTGTGAAACTAGCCTAGAACTAGAGGTGTACTTGGACTCAGTGGTCCGGAAGCATCTTTAGAGAAAAGGGGTGACATTTTGGGTCAGGGCCATGCAGAAGAAGGGTCTCCGTCCTTCTCCAGAGATGCCGCCTGACCCGTTCACTTACTCCAGCACTTTGTGCTGATCTTTGGACAGGTGCGTGGATAGGAAAGGTTGAGAGGGAGATTGGCCAAGTGGGATTAGTGTAGATTGGGCATGTTGGTTGGTCAGAAGGGTCTGTTTCCTCTGCCAAAGTCAGCATGAGTTTGTAGGTTAATTGGCCGTCTGTAGTGCTGAGGGAGTGGATGACAAAGAGGGATAGTATAGAAATGGGTGGTCAATGTGGGCTGCAGGGTTGTTTCCTTCAATGAATCAGCCAGGATAGGGGAGAGGTGTTATTGGGAGTAGGGGGGGGTGTTGCCATACTGGTCAGGACGACAGCAACAACTGTTTTTGGTCTCTACTAGCCGCCGGAGAGGGATGTCTCCCAGATGGTGACCCTGCGCAAGGATCTGCTGCTGGCCTTTGCTTACTTTGACCGCAATCTGTGCAGCTACCTGATGGAGAAGGACCTGGAGCTGATCCTCAGCACCGTGGGGCTACACATCACCAGAGCTCAGGTACGCTGGCTGGCTGGCTGACTGCTGCTAGAGGCACAAAGTGGTGCTGGCTGCCCACTGGCCCCCCTGCCCATCACTGTGCCCACTGTCTCTCCCCTCGCCCATCACTGCCCGCTGCAACATCGCCCATCACTGCCCCGAAGCCCGTCACTGCCCGCTGGGGCAGGCTGGGTTCTGCTCTTGCTCTGGGTACTGAGTGTAGGGAGTGGATGAGAAAGTGGGATAACAGAGGTGGTCAATGGTCATTGCGGACTCGGTGGGCCGAAGGGCCTATTTCAACGTTGCATCTGTAAACTAAACTAAAGCTCCTTCGTTGCTGCTGTCAAACTGCTGAATGGACGGTACATAAACTAGAGGGACCACATCACCCCGATCCTGGCCTCTCTCCACTGGCTCCCTGCGCGGTTCCGAATTAATTTCAAGACCCTCCTCTTTGTCTACAATGCCCTCAATGGGCTTGCACCCACCTACATTAAAAGTCTTCTCACCCACTACACCACCCCAGGTCCCTCAGATCGGCCGACTTGGGGTTGCTGAATGTCCCGCAGTCTAGGCATAAGCTCAGGGGCGACCGCGCCTTTGTGGTCGCAGCTCCTAGACTGTGGAACAGCATCCCCCTCCCCATTAGAACTGCCTCCTCCATCGACTCCTTTAACCATATAACCATATAACAATTACAGCACAGAAACAGGCCCTCTAGGCCCTTCCAATCCGTGCCGACCATTTGTTTTCCCCTAGTCCCATCTACCTGCTCCATTCCCTCCATACCCCTCCATTCCCTTCACGTCCATATACCTATCCACTCTACTTTTAATACCTATCCACTTTACTTTTAAAGTCGTCTAAAAACGTATCTGTTCTCCCAAGCCTTCCTGACGTCCTCTGAGTGAGGGCTATTTGTATATATGTATGTAGCCTGCTTGTGTATACTACTCTTATAACAAATGTAAAGCACATTGGTCAACGAGAGTTGTTTTTTAAATGTGCTATATAAATTAATGTGACTTGACTTGTATTCCACGATCTCCCACACACCTCGTTGCACAGCTTGCAATTTATTTGATCTGTACTTTCTCAGCCTCTGTAGCGTTGTAACGCTGTGACACTATTCAGTGTCATTCACCCTCGAGTCTTTATCACTAAATTTCATTCACCCTCGACTAAATTTTCTTATGTTTTTTGGTAATTTTGGTCTTACTCTGCCATGTGTATAATTTTATATATAATTTATTTTGTCACATGAGCAAAAAACATAAATTAACTAATTTCTTAAGTGTTTATTTTATTCAACTTTTTGAACATCTTAAAAATACGGAGTGAAAAAAAGTTTGATTACCACTGGAGTTGGAAAATCATTCTATTAGGATAATTAAAAAAAAAACATTCCAACATCTAAATGCAGGGCTTCGGCATTTAGTTACTCTCGACCCGAAACATCACCCATTCCTCCTCTCCATGGATGCTGCCTCACCCGCTGAGTTACTCCTGCATTCTGTGTCCACCAGGCAGAGATTGTCACTGTCTCGGTGAACTAAACATGCGACACTAAATACAAGTTGTCTGTGTGTTTCAGATTAAACAACTGCTGGGGAAGGTGTGCTCCCAGAATATGTGTCTGTACCGCACGCTGACCGACGGCTGGGAGGGAGACCTGGAGAAGATGGAGGACAAGAGCCTGGTGCCACCGGACATGGTGCTTGGTAAGTGTGGGATGGGGGGGGGGGGGGGGGGGGGCGGGTGCTGTGTGTGTGAGGGCCGGTGACGGGGGGGGGGGGGGGGGGGGGGGGGTGGACCGAGGGGGGGGGGGGGGGTCGCTGTAGAACGGGAACCTTGGCTGCCCTTTCCCCGTGCATTGCATCCACTGGGACGCAGCAGTAGAGTTGCTGCCTTACAGCGCCAGAGACCAGGTTTCGATCCCGACTACAGGCACTGTGCTGTCTGTACAGAGTTTGGACGTTCTCACCGTGACTGCGTGGGTTTTCCCCGTGAAATCCGGTTCCCCCCCACACTCCAAAGACGTACAGGTTTGTAGGTTAATTGGCTTGGAATGAATGTGAAATTGTCCCTAGGGGGTGTAGGGTTGTATTAATGTGCAGGGATCGCTTGGTGGGCCGAAGGGCCTGTTCCCATGCTGTATCTCCAAACTAAACTAAACCACTGGTCATCCGCTGGGGTGGGACACACACACACACACACAAGCTGTGCTGTGATCCTTGAGGTTACCGCGAGTCCATCGGAGATAACGGGCCAGCGGTTCAAAGGTCACCTCGTGGTCTATTTACAGCCTGATGTTCCCATTCCCAATACTATCCCACGCCGTCCCGCTGAGCTCCCTCCCTCACCTCTCGCTCCCCCGCGTCGCTGCTCTGCTCCCCTCCCCCTCCCTCGCGGTGTCTGTGTCCGTGCCGTGACGCTGCCCTCCTCCTGCAGGGAACCATCACCTGCTGCCCACAGCGGCGGTGGCAGCCGCGAGCAAGGCCCGCCTCCGGTCCGCCGACGGCAGTCTGGTCGAACACAACGGCAACATGGTCAACGTGGGCAACCTGATCCAGAAACTGGAGCGGGACGAGAGGAACCGCGCCGATATGGAGCACAAGCTGCACTCCATCGAGGCACAACTGAGTGGGTGTAGGGGGGGTGTGATAACGGGAGCTGGGGGGTGAAGGGGTTCATGTGGTAGCCCTGTGGGGGGGGGGGGGGGGGCGGTGCAGAATCGGGACAAAGGCTGGGGGTGGGCAGGGGTCGGTGAGAGGGTAGTGTGGTGAGGGGCATGGAGGGGGCGGGGTCCGGTGTGGTTTTGGAGTGCGGCCTGGCCGGGGTGGGCGGAGGGTGTCCGGCGTGGTTTGGAGTGCGGGCTGGCCGTGTGGGGGGGGGGGGGGTGTCCGGCGTGGTTTGGAGTGCGGGCTGGCCGGGTTGGGGGGGGGGGGTGTCTGCCGTGGTTTGGAGTGCGGGCTGGCCGGGTGGGGGTGGGGGGCGGTGTCTGGCGTGGTTTGGAGTGCGGGCTGGCCGTGTGGGGGGGGAGTGCTGAGGGCTGACTCCGTTTACTCTGCTCTCTCCCCTGCAGCTGAAGCAGTGGGGAAAGTTTCCTCCAATGACACGGTGAACAAGTCCCTGACCTGCAAGATCGAGGACATGCAGAAGCAGGTGACTGAGCTGGAGGATCGGGTCAAATCCGCCGAGAAGCTGAAGATCTTCTACGAGCTGCGGCTCCAGGATAACACCAGGAACCTCAACTCCATGCTGGAGGAGATTCAGCGCATAATCAAGAAGGTACATTGTGGCGGTCCATGGTGCGTGCGTGTATGTGTGCGAGTGGCTATGCGTGTGGCTCTGAGTGTGTCTGTATCTGTGTGTGGTCTGGGGACTCTGCATCACCAGGTCTCTCTGACCAGGCATTTGTGTGGAGACTGCCCCTGGGGGTGGGGAGAGGTTCCTGGGGTGGGGGGGGGGGATGCGTCTGTGATGTGTGGGGAGTGGGTGGGTCTGTGGTGTCTAGATGTGGAGACTGGAGGGGGGAGAGGTGTGGGGGGGGTCTCTGATGTCTGGGCATGGAGACAGCCCCTGGGGTGGGGGGGGAGGGGCGTCTCTGATGTGTGGGTGGGGTCTCTGATGTCTGGGTGTGGGTGGGGTCTCTGATGTCTGGGTGGGGGGGGGGTGTGCGTCTGTGATGTCTGGGTGTGGGGGGGGTGTGCGTCTGTGATGTCTGGGTGGGGGGTGTGCGTCTGTGATGTCTGGGTGGGGGGTGTGTGCGTCTGGATGTCTGGGTGGGGGGGTGCGTCTGTGATGTCTGGGTGTGGGGGGGGGCTGTGCGTTTGTGATGTCTGGGTGTGTGGGGGGTGTGCGTCTGTGATGTGGGGGTGGGGGGTGTGCGTCTGTGATGTCTGGGTGTGGGGGGGTGTGCATCTGTGATGTGGGGGGGTGTGTGCGTCTGTGATGTGTGGGTGTCGGGGGGTTGCGTCTGTGATGTGTGGGGGGTGGTGTGCGTCTGTGATGTGTGGGGGTGGGGGGGGTGTGCGTCTGTGGTGTGTGGGGGTGGGGGGTGTGTGCGTCTGTGATGTGTGGGGGTGGGGGGGGGTGCGTCTGTGATGTGTGGGGGTGGGGGGGGGGTGTGCGTCTGTGATGTGTGGGTGTCGGGGGGGTTGCGTCTGTGATGTGTGAGGGGGGGTGCGTCTGGGTGACTGCTATCTCGGCACAGAGGCAGCGTGACATGACCAGCGTGGGGTGTAACCAGTAAGTGTCCGTGCTTGTCTTGCAGAATAATGCTTTGACAGAGAAGGACAAGTGAGGAGGTGCTGGCGATCGAGAGGAAGGAGAGTCCCTGATAGAATCCACTCACCTCCCACCACATATAGTGACCTGCGTGACCCTTGCTTTCCTTATCTTATTAAAGTCCTAACCACCACCAAGTGTCCAACCTGCAAGTTTATCGAAGTGTGCTGTTTGATTTTTCCATCGGCCTGTGCAGGATGTACAATTGAGGAGCAGAGATGGATGTGTGTGTATTGGTGTACCTCTGCTCAGTGGGGCCAGCTCGCTCCCCAATCCTCTCCCCCCCTCCTGTTGTTAGTGCTCCTGTGAGCGAAGGCACCTCCAGGCCCTTCTCCAGCTCCAACAAGCCTCGTTCTTCCCCCCTCTCCGTTCTCAGTGCAGCATTCCTTGCACAGGCTAAAGTCCGGGTGTAGGGTCATTCGCAGGGTAAGTAAGCCCTGTCCCGTTTCTCCCCCGCATTGAGCTCTGTGGCAATGGATCCTCTCTCCCCCTCCCCTTTAGATGCCTTCCTTCTGGACCCTTGACCAAACCCCTTTCTGTCAGGATGTCACTGTTTACAGTATAAAGGTTCTTCACCATTTTTAAAACTTAACAGTGTCTCTCGTGTCTTTTATTGATGGTCGTGTTGTTGATGTTACGACTGAACCACTGACAACAATGTAAGCACTCTTAGAATACAGTACAGCACGGGAACAGGCCCTTCAGCCCGCAAGGTCAGTACTAAACATGATGCCAAGACCAGCTCTTGTATATCCCTCCATTCCCTGCACTAAAACCCCACTATCGTATCTGCCTCCACCCCCAGCCCTGCCTGCGCGTTCCAGGCAACCATCACCCTCTGTTTTTTAAACAAAAACTTGCCCCGCCCCACATCTCCTTTAAACATTGCCCCTCTCACTTTTAAAACTATGCCCTCTAATAGTTGACACTTCCACTCGGGGAGAAAAGGCCTGGGTACCTGAGCTATAGGGAGAGGTGAAAGGGCTAGGACTCTATTCCTTGGAGCGCAGGACGATGAGTGGGGATAGAAACATAGAAATTAGGTTGCAGGAGTAGGCCATTCAGCCCTTCGAGCCTGCACCGCCATTCAATATGATCATGGCTGATCATCCAACTCAGTATCCCGTACCTTGCCTTACCCTCCCCTTAGCCACAAGGGCCACATCCAACTCACTCTTAAATATAGCCAATGAACTGGCCTCAACTACCCTCTGTGCAGAGAGTTCCAGAGACTCACCACTCTCTGTGTGAAGAAGAAAGTCTTTCTCATCTCGGTCTTAAAGGATTTCCCCTATCCTTAAGCTGTGACCCCTTGTCCTGGACTTCCCCAACATCGGGAACAATCTTCCTGCATCTAGCCTGTCCAACCCCTTAAGAATTTTGTAAGTTTCTATAAGATCCCCTCTTAATCTCCTAAATTCCAGAGAGTAAAACCGAGTCTATCCAGTCTTTCTTCATAAGACAGTCCTGACATCCAGGAATCAGTCTGGTGAACCTTCTCTGCACTCCCTCTATGGCAATATGTCCTTCCTCAGATTTGGAGAAAAACTGCACACAATACTCCAGGTGTGGTCTCACCAAGACCCTGTACAACTGAAGTAGAACCTCCCTGCTCCTGTACTCAAATCCTTTTGCTATGAAAGCTAACATTACCATTTGCTTTTTTCACTGCCTGCTGCACCTGCATGCCTACTTTCATGACTGGTGTACCATGACACCCAGGTCTCGCTGCATCTCCCCTTTTCCTAATCGGCCACCATTTAAATAATAGTCTGCTTTCTTTTTTGCCACCAAAGTGGATAACCTCACATTTATCCACATTATACTGCATCTGCCAAACATTTGCCCACTCACCCAGCCTATCCAAGTCACTTGCAGTCTCCTAGCATCCTCCTCACAGCGAACACTGCCCCCCAGCTTAGTGTCATCCGCAAACTGGAGATATTGCCTTCAATTCCCTCATCCAGTCATTAATATATATTGTAATAGCTGGGGTCCCAGCACTGAGCCCTGCGGTACACCACTAGTTACTGCCTGCCATTGTGAAAAGGACCCGTTTACTCCTACTCTTTGCTTCCTGTTTGCCAGCCAGTTCTCTATCCACATCAATACTGAACCCCTAATACCGTATGCTTTAAGTTTGTATACTAATCTCTTATGTGGGACCTTGTCGAAAGCCTTCTGGAAGTCCAGATATACCACATTTCTCCCTTATCCACGCTATAGTTACATCCTCGAAAAATTCCACAAGATTCGTCAGACATGATTTACCTTTTGTAAATCCATGCTGACTTTGTCCAATGATTTCACCTCTTTCCAAATGTGCTGCTATCCCATCTTTAATAACTGACTCTAGCAGTTTCCCCACTACGATGTTAGACTAACTGGTCTGTATTACCCGTTTTCTCTCTCCCTCCCTTCTTAAAAAGAGGGTTACATTTGCTACCCGCCAATCCTCAGGAACTACTCCAGAATCTAAAGAGTTTTGAAGGATTATCACTAATGCATCCACTATTTCCTGAGCTACTTCCTTAAGTACTCTGGGATGCAGCCTATCTGGCCCTGGGGATTTATCGGCCTTTAATCTATTCAATTTACCCAACACCACTTCCCGACTGACCTGGATTTCACTCAATTCCTCCTTTGACCCACAGTCCCCTGCTATTTCAGGCAGATTATTTATGTCTTCCTTAGTGAAGACGGAACCAAAGTAGTTATTTCAATTGGTCCGCCATATCCTTGTTCCCCATGATCAACTCACCTGTTTCTGACTGCAAGGGACCTTTTGTTTTAACTAACCTCTTTCTCTTCACATATCTATAAATACTTTTGCAGTCAGTTTTTATGTTCCCTGCCAGTTTTTTCATAATCTATTTTTCCTTCCTAATTAAGCCTTTGTCCTCCTCTGCTGGTCTCTGAATTTCTCCCAGTCCTCTGGTATGCTGCTTTTTCTGGCTACTTTGTACGCATCATCCTTTGCTTATACTATCCCTGATTTCCCTTGTTATCCACGGATGCACTATCTTCCCCGATTTATTCTTTTGCCAAACTGGGATGAACAATTTTTGTAGTTCATCCATGCAGTCTTTAAATGTCTTCCATTGTTATCCACCGTCAACCCTTTTAGAATTAATTGCCAGTCAATCTTGGCCAATTCACGTCTCATACCCTCAAAGTTACCTTTCTTTAAGTTCAGAACCATTGTTTCTGAATTAACAATGTCACTCTCCATCCTAATGGAGAACTCAGGTCACTCTGCCCAAGGGGGCTGGCTAATTACCCCTTCCTCATTACTCAAAACCCAGTCTAAAATAGCCTGCTCTCTCGTTGGTTCCTCTACATGTTGATTTAGATAACTATCCCGCATACATTCCAAAAAATCCTCTTCCTCAGCACCCCTGCCAATTTGATTAACCCAATCTATATGTAGATTGAAGTCACCCATTATAACTGTTTTGCCTTTGTCGCAACGCATTTCTAATTTCCTGTTTGATACCATCCCCAACTTCTCTGCTACTGTTAGGTGGCCTGTAATGGCTGTTGAATGCTTGACTGCATCTGACCACAGGTGAATGTGGCATCTTATGGAGGTGCACAGAATTATGAGAGGAATAGATCAGATAAATGCAGTCTTTTACCCAGAGCAGGGGAATCGAGAACCAGAGGACGTAGGTTTAAGGTGAGGGAGGGAAGATTTAATAGGAGCCTGAGGACTAATGTTTTTAAACAGGGTGGTGGGTGTGTGGAATGAGCTGCTGGAGGTGGTAGTTGATGCATGTGATATAATATTTAAGATGTTTGGACAGGTACAGATTTGGAGGGATATGGGCCAAGTGTGGGCGGGGGGGGGGGGGCTAGTGCAGATGGGGCTTGTTGGTCAGTGTGGGAAGGTGGGACTAGTGTAGATGGGGCTTGTTGGTCTGTGTGGGCAAGGGGGACTAGTGTAGATGGGGCTTGTTGGTCAGTGGGACTAGTGTAGATGGGGCTTGTTGGTCAGTGGGACTAGTGTAGAGGGGCTTGTTGGTCAGTGGGCAGGTGGGACTTGTTGGTCAGTGGGCAGGTGGGACTAATGTAGAGGGGCTTGTTGGTTAGTGTGGGCAGGTCTGTAGCAGTCGAGACTTGCCTCCCTTGGTGCTACCCATGTATAAGTCACATGGCTGCTCGAGATGAACTGCAACAAAGGGCGGGTCTTCAGTTGTCACGTGTACCGAGTTGTCACCTGTGGTCAGATGCAGTCAAGCATGTACCGAGGTACAGCCAAAAGCTTTTGTTGCGTGTGATCCAGCCTACGGAAAGACAATACATGATTATAATGGAGCTGTCCATAATGTACCGATTCAGGATGTAGGAATAACGTTTAATGTAAGGTAAATTCTGGTCCAGCTAGTCAGATAGTAGTTCAGGACCACTCTCTGGTCTTGGTAAACGCTCTCTGCAAGGAGGTGGCTGTGTGTTATGGGCGAGGCAGCAGGCAGTGGTGTTGAGGCTACAGCAGTTGCATTAAATAATGCACAGACTACTCTTCCTATTGCCGACTCAACTGGTTGTTGGTGCTCTGGTGGCTGATGCGATAGTCTGCAGAGACTTGGATCTGCCCAGAGAGACGTGAGAACATCCAGTGTTTTCCTCTCTTCCCCTGTGCCTCGTGGACAGTCTGTACACCTTTGCCACATTCACCTGTGGTCAGATGCAGTCAAGCATTCAACAGCCATTACTGCATTAAACCTACCCTGGTCTATTTTCCTCGATTCCCCATTCCCATCAGCTGCCCCCTGTATTCTGCCACTCACCCACACACTGGAGATAAGTCACAGAAACTGATTTACTCACCAAAACACGTCCTGGTGAGACTGCACCTGGAGTATTGCGTGCTGTTTTGGTCTCCTAATTTGCGGAAGGACATTCTTGCTACTGAGGGAGTGCAACATAGGTTCACCAGGTTAATTCCCGGGATGGTGGGACTGTCATGATGAAAGAATGGGTCACTGGAATCTAGAAGGATGAGAGGGAATTGTATAGAAACAAAATTCTTAAGGGATTGGACAGGCTAGATGCAGGGGGTGGAAGATTGCAACCTTCACGTGGTCCGCCCTGTTTCGACTAATGCAATCAACTCGACGTGCACAAACGGAAGATCAAATAGAACAAGTTGTCCTACAACTTTAAGAATAAGGGGTAGGCCATTTAGGACTGAGGGAACGTTCGCCCAGAGAGTTGTGAATCTGTGGAATTCTCTGCCACAGAAGGCAGTGGAGGCCAATTCACTGAATGTTTTCAAGAGAGTTTGATTTAGCTCTTGGGGCTAATGGGATCAAGGAATATGCGGGAAAAGCAGGAACGGGGTACTTATTCTGGATGTTCAGCCATGATCATATTGAATGGCGGTGCGGGCTCGAAGGGCTGAATGGTCTACATCTACAATGTTTTCTGTCCATTGATCACCCGTTCACTTTGATTTATCCCACTCCCTGCACAAGAGGGGCAATCTACAGAAGCCAATTAACCTGCAGACCCGCATGTCTCTGGGATCTGGGAGGAACCTGGAGCACCCGGAGGGAACCTATGCGGCTGCAGGGAGAACGTGCAAACTCTGCACAGACAGCACCTGAGGTCAGGATCAAACGTCGCAGGAAAAACATGAAAACTCCAGACCAGGATATAACCTGGGTCACTGACACAGCGTACACCACAGAGTTGTTTGGTACAAGGTCTTGGACAAAGGACTGTCCCAACAAATGTCCAGCTCACCCTAGTTCTGTGTATCCTACTTTCTCATCCACTCCCTACACAATAGGGGCAATTTAGAGGGACAATTAACCTACGAGCCCCTCAAATGTTTGAGAGAGAGAGAGCACTGCGCCCCCATTCCCAGCTCCCACTGTACCCCTGCTGGGCTCTCCGCCACCTTCAGTCAATCAAATGAAATGTGTAAGAAGGAACTGTAGATGCTGGTTTATGCCAAAGTTAGACACAGTCTGAAGAAGGGTCTCGACCCGAAACATCACCCTTTCCCTTTCTCCAGAGATACTGCCCGTCCCGCTGAATTACTCCAGCATTTTGTGTCTACCTGTCACTCAATCAGAGATGACCGATGTAGAACAGTACAACATGGGAACAGGCCCTTCAGCCCACAAGCTCTGTGCTGGAACATGATGAGATAAAACTAATCTCGTCTCCATAACATTGTCAACAAGCAGCACCTATCATGTTCTCCACAGATGCTGCCTGACCCGCTGAGTTACTCCAGCACTCTGTGAAACGTCACCTATCCATGTTTTCCACAGAGGGAGTACAGAGAAGGTTCACCAGGCTGATTCCTGGGATGGCTGGACTTCCATATGAAGAAAGACTGGATAGACTCGGCTTGTACTCGCTGGAATTTAGAAGATTGAGGGGGGATCTTATAGAGACTTACAAAATTCTTAAGGGGTTGGACAGGCTAGATGCAGGAAGATTGTTCCCGATGTTGGGGAAGTCCAGAACAAGGGGTCACAGTTTAAGGATAAGGACCGAGATGAGAAAAACATTTTTCACACAGGGAGTGGTGAATCTGTGGAATTCTCTGCCACAGAAGGTAGTTGAAGCCAGTTCATTGGCTATATTTAAGAGGGAGTTAGATGTGGCCCTTGTGGCTAAAGGGATCAGGGGGTATGGAGAGAAGGCAGGTACAGGATACTGAGTTGGATGATCAGCCACGATCATATTGAATGGCGGTGCAGGCTTGAAGGGCTGAATGGCCTACTCCTGCACCTATTTTCTATGTTTCTATGCCTGACCCGCTGAGTTACTCCAGCACTCTGTGTGTGTGTGTGTGTTTTAGCAGCAGGTTATACAGCATCAGCCACGGTTCCAGCGACACAACAGCTGGCAAACACATCGGACCCGAGTAATCTTGGTTACTGTGGCAACATATCCGTCCACACAGACCAACTGTGCAGGAAGGAACTGCATATGCTGGTTTATGCCAAAGCTGGGGCACAAGATGCTGGAGTAACTCAGCGGGACAGGCAGCAACTCTGGGTTACGTTTCGGATTGAGATGTGATACTCGCAGAGTGATACAGCGTGGAAACAGGCCCAACTTGCCACACCAGCCAACATGTCCCAGCTACACTAGTCCCACCAGGCTGTGTTTGGCACATATTCCTCCACGGGGCCTGTTTCCACGCTTCATCACTCTAAGAATTAAACTAGAGCTATACGCTGCATTCCAGATGTTGCCTCACCATTGTCTTGTAAGAAAAAATTACATTGTTCACTTCATAATTACTTTCCGTTGTATCAAC
This sequence comes from Okamejei kenojei, assembly GCA_035221665.1. Classification (NCBI taxonomy): domain Eukaryota; kingdom Metazoa; phylum Chordata; class Chondrichthyes; order Rajiformes; family Rajidae; genus Okamejei; species Okamejei kenojei. Next base: position 17,223,334 of record CM069168.1, read on the forward strand.
TATCTGAAAAGCAAAATGCTGCATTTGCTGATATTTTGGAGTTTGAATTGAATTACTCAGCAGGTCAGGCAGCAACTGTGGAGTGAGAAACCAAGCGACAGTTCTTCACTCTTCATCAAGTTAACCTCGTCACATTCAGACCATCCACCTGAAGCTCCAACTGTTGAACGTTCCCAACAAAAATAGATGCAAAAAGCTGGAGAAGCTCAGCGTGGACAGGCAGCATCACTGGAGAGAAGGAATGGGTGACGTTTGGGGGTGGAGACCCTTCTTCAGACTGAGAGTCGGTGGGGGGGGGGGGGGGGGGAATGAGAGATGTAGACTGATGGTGTTTGACTCATGGACTGTGATGGTGAAATATTCATTGAGTCATTGATACTGGTGTTGGTTTATTACAATAAAGATATAAACATCCAAGGTCCACAATGAGGTTGATTGGAAGGTTGGGACCGCACCCTTCTTTACCGGGAGGCCGTTCAGTGGCGTGATCATTGTGAGGAAAGAGCTCTTCCTGAATCTGATGGTAGGTACATGCAAACTTTGTTGAACTGTATGAACTTTCAAACAGTATCCTCTGCCTGATGGGAGAGGGGAGAAGAGGGAACGACAAGAGGGTGTGAGTGGTTCTCAACTTTCTCGAGGCAGCGTGAAGTGTAGATGGAGTGGATGGTGGGGAGTTTGGTCTGTGTGATGGGACGGCCACATTCACAACTCTCTAGAACTCCAAGTATATCCGAGCTTTGCCTCTCCCCACCATCCACTCCATTCCTTGTAGTTGCGGGTGATTTCAACTTGCCGAATATTTAGTTTAGTGATACAGCTCAAAAACAGTCCTAAACGGCCCATCCTTTATTCTTAAACTATGACCCCTAATTCTCGACCCCCCCCAACATGGGGAACATCCTTCCTGCATCTAGCCTGTCCAATCCCTTAAGAATTGTATATGTTTCTATAAGATCCCCTCTCATCCTTCTAAATTCCAGTGAGTACAAGCCCACTTAACCCATTAATTCATCAGATGTCAGTCTTGCCATCCCTGGAATTAACCTGGTGAACCTACACTGCACTCCCTCAAAAGCTAGAATGTCCTTCCTCAAATTAGCAGACCAAAACTGCATACAATACACCAGGGCCCTGTACAACTGCAGTAGGACCTCCTTGCTCCTAAACGAAAGCTAATGGCATGATGGCAATGAAGGCAAATATGAATGTTCATATTTAAAACCTTTTAGTTGTTGCATTTTACCACTTGTGGCAATGAAGACCAACATGCCATGAGCTTTCTTCACTGCCTACTGTACCTGCATGCTTACTTTCAGTGACTGATGTACAAGGACACCCAGAACATCGGGTGTCGGGGTTGAACTGGTGACAGCACTCGCAGCCCTGACCCACAGGAGGCGGACATCAGCGGTGACGAGTGTGGCCTTCGGTTCACCAGGGGCGATGACGGATCAGCCGGCTGTCGCCGAGCTTCTCAAGCCAAGAGCCCTCATCGTGTCGGTGGAGAAATTCAGGCCCCTCTCCGCCCTCGACAACAGGAGCGGGGCAGCGAGGGACGCGAAGGAACTCCACCGAATCCTCTACAAACTGGGCTTCCAGGTGGAGCTCAGCATCGATTTCACCGCCAGTGAGATCCTCCAGCTGTACAGGACTGGTGAGTGGAACAGGTGTGGGGTGAGTGGGAGAAATGAGGATGCAGGGGGAACCAGCGGTCACAGTTCCAGAACAAGGGCTAGGCCAGAGAGTTGGTGAGGCCGGTAAAGTCCACTCACGGATAGTCAGAATCACAATCTCACTTTATTCGCCAAGTATGTTTTGCAACATACGAGGAGTTTCATTGGCCAGGTCGGTCATACAATTAAAAGCAACAGATCACTCAAAAACACATTTTAACATGAACATCCGCCACAGTGACTCCTACACATTCCTCACTGTGATGGAAGGCGAAATAAAGTTCGTCCTTCCCTTAGTTCTTCCTCGGTTGTGAGCCTTGACCCCCCGTTGACGGGACGATCTTGACTCCCGTAGCTGGCGGCGTTCGGGCCCTCTACGTCGAGGTGATCCGCTCCTGCATCGGGGGGGGATGTCAGCCCCCCCCCCCCCCCCCGCGCCGGGCGATCGAACCTCTTTGAAGTCCGAGGGTCTTCAAAGATGGAGATAGTAGTTCAGGACTGCTCTCTGGTTGTGGTTTACGGGAATGATCCCAGGGATGAGTGGGGTTAACCTATGATGAGCGTTTGTCGGCACTGGGCCTGTACTCGCTGGAGTTTAGAAGAATGAGGGGGGGGCCTCATTGAAACTTACCAAATAGTGAAAGGCCTGGATAGAGTTGATGTGGGGAGGATGTTTCCACTGGTGGGAGAGTCTAGGACTAGAGGTCGCAGCCTCAGAATTAGAGGAGGTTCCTTTAGGAAGGAGATGAGGAGGAATTAATTTTGTCAACAGAGGGTGGCGAATCTGTGGAATCCATTGCCACAGAAGGCTGTAGAGGTCAAGTCATTGGATATTTTTAAGGCAGAGATAGATAGATTCTTGATTAGTACGGGTGTCAGGGGTTATGGGGAGAAGGCAGGTGAATGGGGTTAGTGGGGAGAGATCGATCAGTCATGATTGAATGGCGGAGTAGACTGGATGGGCCAAATGGCCTAATTCTGCTATTCACTTATGACCTTCTGAAATATCAAGCGTTAGTTGGCACAGCTTTAAGATGAAAGGGGCAAAGTTTAGCGATGTGTGGGGCAAGTGTTTTTACACAGAGGGTGGTGGGTGCCTGGAAACCGCTGCCGGGGGTAGAGGTGGAGGCAGACACGATAGTGGTGTTTAAGACCTTTTGGATAGGCACGTGGATATGCAGGGGATGGAGGGATACGGGTCACGTACGGATAGGTAGAGTTGGTCTGGGCATCATGCTCAGCACAAACATTGTGGGCCGAACGGCCTGTTCCTGTGCCGTTCTATGTTCTAATGAGGGGTTTACTTTTTGCCAGAGTCCGAGAGGAGACATGGAGCCTGCTTCCTCTCCGTCCTGTCCAGCCACGGGGAGGAGGGAGTGTTATATGGGGCGGACAGCAAGGCCGTGAGTCTCAGGGACATTTACTCCATGTTCAGAGCAGAGGCCTGCCCTTCACTGGCAGGGAAGCCAAAGATCTTCTTCATTCAGGTAAATATTCCTGCGTACACAGGATCCGTCCGCATTTACCCCAGGTTGCAGGTTCGCAACCTGGGGTAAATTTCGCCGACCCAGGGGGTACATTTGTTGATTCTGGATTTGTACATATTTTTTCTCATTGACTGACTGTGTTTGGTTCTGGTACACCGGTGTCTGTTCATCATTAGTTGTTCAAAAATAAGTGAAATAACTTGTTATGTGCTATTAAAGTTGCCGGGGGGTAAACAGGACGAGAAAGGTGGGGAACCCCTGGTCCATGTGGACATATTGGGGGTTCAGTATTCATGTGGATAGAGAACTGGCTGGCAAACAGGAAGCAAAGAGTAGGAGTAAACGGGTCCTTTTCAGAATGGCAGGCAGTGAATAGTGGGGTACCGCAAGGCTCAGTGCTGGGACCCCAGCTATTTACAATATATATTAATGATTTGGACGAGGGAATTGAATGCAACATCTCCAAGTTGGCGGATGACACTAAGCTGGGGGGCAGTGTTAGCTGTGAGGAGGATGCTAGGAGGCTTCAAGGTGACTTGGATAGGCTGGGTGAGTGGGCAAATGCATGGCAGATGCAGTATAATGTGGATAAATGTGAGGTTATCCACTTTGGTGGCCAAAACAGGAAAGTAGACTATTATTCTGAATGGTGACGGATTAGGAAAAGGGGAGTTGCAACGAGACCTGGGTGTCATGGTACACCAGTCATTGAAAGTAGGCATGCAGGTCCAGCAGGCAGTGAAGAAAGCGAATGGTATGTTAGCATTCATAGCAAAAGGATTTAAGTACAGGAGCAGGGAGGTTCTACTGCAGTTGTACAGGGTCTTGGTGAGACCACACCTGGAGTATTGGTCTCCAAATCTGAGGAAAGACATTCTTGCCATAGAGGGAGTACAGAGAAGGTTCACCAGACTGATTCCTGGGATGTCAGGACTTTCATATGAGGAAAGATTGGATAGACTCGGCTTGTACTCGCTAGAATTTAGAAGATTGAGGGGGGATCTTATAGAAACTTACAAAATTATTAAGGGGTTGGACAGGCTAGATGCAGGAAGATTGTTCCCGATGTTGGGGAAGTCCAGAACAAGGGGTCACAGTTTAAGGATAAGGGGGCAATTTTCAAAATTCCTCGTACGCAGCAGCTCTACCCGCTGCGCCACCGTGCCGCATCACCGGCTGTCGGTTGTGTTGCCACGCAGGCGTGCCGCGGGCCGGAGCTGGACGGAGGAGTCACCGTGGACATGGTGGAGACGGACAGCTGTGACCAGCCGACAGACTCCTTCTCCCACTACCTGGCGCTGCCCGACGATACAGCCGTCCACTTCTCCAGCTGCCCAGGTAGGTACAACCTGCACACCTGTACCCGCCTGCCCGGGGGGGAGGGGCACTGGGGCAAGGGATGAAGGGGCGGGGGTGGGGGTGGAGAAGAGAAGTGGGTGGGCGAATAAAAAACTGATGAATAAAACTGATTGATTGATTGGGAGGGGGAGGGGAGAGAAGGCGGGTGTGGGTGGGGAAGGAGAGAGGCGGGTGGGGGGAGGGGGGAGAGAGCGGGTGGGGGTGGGGGAGGGGAGAGGTGGGTGGGGGAGAGAGGCGTGGGGGAGAGGCGGGTGGGGGTGGGGAGGGAGAGAGGTTGGGGTGGGGAGGGGGGTGCGGGCACTGGGGCAAGGGGTGAGAGTGGGTGGGTGAGAGAGGTAGGCGAGGGAGGGGGGAGAGAGGTGGGTGGGGGATGGGGGTGAGGTTGGTGGGGGAGCGGGTAGAGAGAGGAGGAGGGGAGAGAGGTGTGGGTGGGAGAGGGGGGTAGGTGGGTCGGGGAGGGGGGATAGAGGTGGGTGGGGATGGAGGTGAGGTTGGTGGGGGATTCGGGTAGAGAGAGGTGGGTGGTTGAGGAGGGGAGAGAGGTTGGGAGAGGGGGGTAGAGGTGGGTTGGGGAGGGGGGATAGAGGTGGGGTGGGGGATGGGGTGAGGTTGGTGGGGGATCGGGTATAGAGAGAGGTGGGTGGTGAGAAGTGTTGGGGAGGGGGGGGGAGAGGTGAGGGGAGGGGGGATGGGTGGGTGGGGGGTCGGGTGAGGGGGGGAGAGAGTGAGAGTGTGTGGAGTGGGTGGGGGGTGGGGGTGCGGGTGAGGTTGGTGGGGGAGCGGTAGAGAGAGGTGGAGAGTGGGGTGGGGGGGAGGGTGGGTGGGTGGGGGGGGGGGGAGAGGTGGGTGAGTGGGGGTGGAGGGGAGGGAAGTCCGTAGTAAGAGATAGACAACCCGGAGAGAGTGGAGTGGGCCAAAGGGCCTGTTTCCGTGCTGTACGGTTCTACGCCACGAGATGATGGGGGTGGTCGCTCCGTGGTCTCAACGCTGGCATCTGACGGACTCTTCCCACACTCCACTCTCTCTGGGTTGCCTTCCTCTTACTATGGCCCCCCACCCTCCCTCCCTGTGTGTATGTGCCGGGACCACAGCCAGCTAGCTCCCCCCGCACCACCTCCAGAGTCCCCACACCGATCTGACTGTGTTGCAAATCTTGGCTAATATGATTATGATTGTGATCTTCAGGGAGATACCATGGTGTCTCCAATGTGGTGGATGGGAGGTCAGGACCACTCTCTAGTTGGTGGTGCGACGGTTCAGTTGCTTGATAACTGTCCCTGAATCTGGAGGTGTGTGCGTCCGTTTTCACACTTCTGTCCCTCTTGCCCGATGGGAGAAGGGAGAAGGGGGATTGGCCGGGGGTGAGACTGGTCCTTGATGATGCTGCTGGCCTTGCCGAGGTGTAGATGGAGTCAGTGTAAGGGGGGGGCGGGAGATTGCAACCTTCACGTGGCCCGCCCTGTTTCGACGAATGCAATCAACCTGGCGTGCACAATCAAGTAAGATCAAACAGAACAAGTTGTCCGACAACTTTAGGCCGTTCACGCCACACGCAAGAGGCAGAAGAAGAAGTGGAAGGGAGGTTGGTTTGTGTGATGGTCTGGCCTGGAGTTTCACCCCAACCTCTCTGGATCTGATTCCATCCCCACAGATTATGGCTCCTTCCTGCACCCCTCTGGCTCGGCCTTCCTGCAGAGCCTGTGTGAGTTGCTGGAGGGGGAGCAGAGACACTGGGAGCTGCTGAGGATCATGACCCGTGTGAACGGCCTGGTCGCCCAGGGGTTTGAGGCTCGGGGCCGATACGCTGGCAAGAAGCAGATGCCCTGTTTCATCAGCAGACTGCGGCACGAGGTCTTTCCTTTCTCCGACAGGCTCTCGGCCGAGGCTGAACCCTGAATCCACCTCAGCCCCCCAACACGTTAACTCTCCAACCCTCCCCCCACACACTCCCAACGCAGGCCTTTCGGCCCTTCACGTCCGTGCTGGTCAAACACGAGACACTCAATGTGCGGCAAGGAACTGCGTAGAAACATAGACAATAGGTGCGGGAGTAGAGGCCATTCGGCCCTTCGAGCCAGCACCGCCATTCAATGTGATCATGGCTGATCATCCCCAATCAGTTCCCCGTTCCTGCCTTCTCCCCATATCCCCGACTCCGCTATCTTTAAGAGCCCTATCTACCTCTCTCTTGAAAGCATCCAGAGAACCTGCCTCCACCGCCCTCTGAGGCAGAGATTTCCACAGACTCACCACTCTCTGTGAGAAAAAGTGTTTCCTCGTCTCCGTTCTAAATGGCTTACTCCTTATTCTTAAACTGTGGCCCCTTGGTTCTGGACTCCCCCAACATCGGGAACATGTTTCCTGCCTCTAGCGTGTCCAAACCCTTAATAATCTTATATGTTTCAATAAGATTCCCTCTCATCCTTCTAAACCCCAGAGTGTACAAGCCCAGCCGCTCCATTCTCTCAGCATATGACAGTCCCGCCATCCCTGGTATGATGATCTAGTCCAGTAGATTGTTTGGTTGCTTACACAGAGAGGAAGCAGATCAAACTTTATTGCCTCCCATCAGTGAGGAATGTGGAATCCACTGTGGTGGATGTTTATGTTAACGTTGATGTGGTTGTGTGTCTAGTTGCTTTTTACTTAGTATGGCTGTATGGTAACTCAAATTTCACTGTACCTTAACCACTATGCCTTAAATGGCACATATGACAATAAACTGACCTTGAAACCTTGTATCGCCAGCGGTGTGAACATTGACTTCTCTACCTTCAAGTAGCCCTTGCTTTCTCTCCCTCTCCATCCCCTCCCCCATCCCAGTTCTCCCACCAGTCTCACTGTCTCCGACTACATTTTATCTCTGTTCCGTCCACTCCCCTGACATGTCTGAAGAAGGGTCTCGACCCGAAATGTCACCCATTCCTTCTCTCCAGAGATGCAGCCTGTCCCGCTGAATTACTCCAGCATTTTGTGTCTATCTTAGGTTAAAACATTTTACCTGTTCCCATTTAAAGAATGTGACATAGAAACATAGAAACATAGAAATTAGGTCCTGCACCACCATTCAATATGATCATGGCTGATCATCCAACTCAGTATCCTGTACCTGCCTTCTCTCCATACCCCCTGATCGATTTAGCCACAAGGGCCACATCCAACTCCCTCTTAAATATAGCCAACGAACTGGCCTCAACTACCTTCTGTGGCAGAGAATTCCACAGATTCACCACTCTCTGTGTGAAAAACGATTTTCTCATCTCAGTCCTAAAAGACTTCCCCCTTATCCTTAAAATGTGACCCCTTGTCCTGGAGTTCCCCAACATCGGGAAACAATCTTCCTGCATCTAGCCTGTCCAACCCTTAAGAAATTTTGTAAGTCTCTGTGAGATCCCCCCTCAATCTTCTAAATTTCCAGCGAGTACAAGCCGAGTCTATCCAGTCTTTCTTCATATGGAAGTCGTGCCATCCCAGGAATCAGTCTGGTGAACCTTCTCTGTACTCCCTCTATGGCAAGAATGTCTTTCCTCAGATTAGGAGACCAAACTGTACGCAATACCCCAGGTGTGGCCTCACCAAGACCCTGTACAAACTACAGTAGAACCTCCCTGCTCTTGTACTCAACTCCTTTTGCTATGAATGCCAACATACCATTCGCTTTCTTCACAGCCTGCTGCACCTGCATGCCTACTTTCAATTGATTGGTGTACCATGACACCCAGGTCTCGTTGCATCTCCCCTTTTTATAATCGGTCACCATTCAAATAATAGTCTACTTTCTGTTTTTGGCCACCAAAGTGGATATAACTTCACATTTATCCACATTATTACTGCATCTGCCCATGTATTTGCCCACTCACCCAGTCTATCCAAGTCATCCTGCAGCCTCCTAGCATCCCTCCTCACAGCTAAACACTGCCCCCCAGCTTTGTGTCATCCGCAAACTTCGAGATGTTGAGCATTTAATTCCCTCGTCCAAATCATTAATGTATATTGTAAATAGCTGGAGTCCCAGCACTGAGCCTTGCGGCACCCCCACTAGTCACTGCCTGCCATCCTGTAAAAGGACCCGTTCACTCCTACTCTTTGCTTCCTGTCTGCCAGCCAGTTCTCTATCCACATCAATACTGAACCACCAATACCGTGTGCTTTAAGTTTGTATACCAATCTCTTGTGGGGACCTTGTTGAAAAGCCTTCTGAAAGTCCAGATATAACACATCCACTGCTTCTCCCTTATCCACTCTACTAGTTACATCCTCAAAAAATTCAATAAGATTTGTCAGACATGATTTATCTTTCGTAAATCCATGCTGACTTTGTCCAATGATTTCACCACTTTCCAAATGTGCTGCTATCCCATCTTTAATAACTGACTCTAGCAGTTTCCCCACTACCGATGTTAGACTAACTGGTCTGTAATTCCCCGTTTTCTCTCTCCCTCCCTTTTTAAAAAGTGGGGTTACATTAGCTAGGCATCACTAAGGCATCTGCTATTTCTGGGGCTACTTCCTTAAGTACCCTGGGATGCAGCCTATCTGGCCCTGGGGATTTATCGGCCTTTAATCCATTCAATTTACCTAACACCACTTTCCGGCTAGCTGGATTTCATTCAGTTCCTCCATCTGATTTGACCCGCGATCCCGTTATTTCCGGCAAATTATTTATGTCTTCTTCTAAGACAGAACCAAAGTAGTTATTCAGTTGGTCTGCCATGTCCTTGTTCCCCATGATCAATTCACCCGTTTCTGACTTCAAGGGACCTACATTTGTTTTCACTAATCTTTTTCGCTTCACATATCGATAAAAACTTTTGCAGTCAGTTTTTATGTTTCCTGCCAGTTTTCTTTCATACTCCATTTTCCCTTTCCTAATTAAGCCCCTTTGTCCTCCTCTGTTGGTCTCTGAATTTCTCCCAGTCCCCTGGTAGGCTGCTTTTTCTGGCTAATTTGTACGCTTCATCTTTTGCTTTGATACTATCCCTGATTTCCCTTGTTATCCACGGATGCGCTACCTTCCATGATTTATTCTTTTGCCATTACTGGGATGAACAATTGTTGTAGTTCATCCATGCAGTCTTTAAATGCCTTTTTCCATTGCATATCCACCGTCAACCCTTCAAGAATCAATTGCCAGTCCATCTTGGCCAATGCACACGTCTCATACCTCAAAGTTACCTTTCTTTAAGTTCAGGACCCGTGTTTCTGTTATTAACAATGTCACTCTCCATCCTAATGAAGAACTCAACCATATTATGGTCACTCTTGCCCAAGGGGCCACGTACAACAAGGCTGCTAACTAACCCTTCCTCATTACTCAATACCCAGTCTAGAATAGCCTGCTCTCTCGTTGGTTCCTCTACATGTTGGTTTAGAAAACTATCCCGCATACATTCCAAGAAATCCTCTTCCTCAGCACCCCTGCCAATTTGATTCACCCAATCTATATGCATATGTGTATCTATATGCATATGTGTATCTATCTGCATATGTGTATCTATCTGTATATGTGACATTACCATTCGTTCTGGAAAGGCTGGAAAATTAAACTGCGATTCTCTGAAACTATCTCTGACGGTTCACAGCGTGCGGTGTAGTGGCAAAATAAAAAATACATTTGCATTGCCCCGTCATAAAGTGCGTTTGTGCACACTTATATGGTTTGTGAACTTGGCCCAGACATCTCGTTCAAACTTTCCCCCTCCCACCCTAGAGCTATGCCCTCTAGTCTTTGCCATTTCCACCCATCTACTTTATCTACACCCCTCATGATTTTATAAACTTCTCTCAGGTCTCCCTTCAGTCTCCGACGTTCCTGAGAAAACCATCCAGGTTTGTCCGACCTCTCCCTGTAGCTGGAAACCTTCAATCCAGGTTGCGTTCCGGTAAACTTCCTCTGCACCCTCTCCAAAGCCTCCGCACCCTCCCATGATGGGATGGCCAGAACTGCACGCAATACTCCGAATGCCATTCGCTATTCCCATTCCCATCCTGGTGGATAACCCAGGATAAAAGATGCACAAGGCACAGACCGACGACATCACAGGTTTATTTAATTCCATTTGGAATGATTCCGTTTCAGGGGCGATGGCCATGGGAGAGTACATGCAACATGCGACATATAACACGTGGCATGTAACGCGCGACACGCACCGTGTATCACGCGACATGTAACACGGGCCATGTATCACGCGACACGTAACACGCACCGTGTAACACGCCACACGTAACACGCACCGTGTAACACGCCGCACGTAACACGCTCCAGCCCCAGGTCACAGACACCATTCCTTTGTAGCAAATTACCGACATTTCCAAACGCAAGTGCAAATCAAAGCGTGCAAGGGTAACGGGGTAGATGGGAGGGGGGGGGGTGTAGGGGCTGCGAATTTCCCAAGGAGGGGGCCATAGACTCTGTTTCCCCCACCCCAGCAGGGTTGGAATGACCGCAGTCAAAGATTCAGTGGTTTCGCCCTCGGGCCCAGAGCCCATCCCTCGTACACCCCCCGCCCATACTCTTACCCCCCCAAAATCACCCCCTTGTACCCCTCCTAAAGACATTTGAGGAAGGACATTCTTGCTATTGAGGGAGTGCAGCGTAGGTTCACCAGGTTAATTCCCGGGATGGCGGGACTGTCATATGCTGAGAGAATGGAGCAGCTGGGCTTGTACACTCTGGAATTTGGAAGGATGAGAGGGGATCTCATTGAAACATATAAGATTATTAAGGGATTGGACACGCTAGAGGCAGAAAACATGTTCCCAATGTTGGGGGTATCCAGAACCAGGGGCCACACACAGTTTAAGGTTAAGGGGTAGGCCATTTAGAACAGAGATGAGGACAAACCATTTCACCCAGAGTTGTGAGTTTGTGAAATTCTCTGCCTCAGAAGGCAGTGGAGGCCAATTCTCTGGATGCTTTCAAGAGAGAGTTAGATAAAGCTCTTAAAGATAGCGGAGTCAAGGGATATGGGGAGAAGGCAGAAACGGGGTACTGATTGGGGATGATCAGCCATGATCACATTGAATGGCGGTGCTGGGTCGAAGGGCCGAACGGCCTACTCCTGCACCTATTGTCTATTGCCCCCCCCACCTCCATCACCCCCTTGTACCCCTCATCCCATCACTGCTCCCCCTCCCCATCATCCTAACATAACTCTCACCCCCCCTTCTCCCCTTCAATCACCCCTCACCCACCCTCTATGACCCATCACTCCCCCCCCCCCAGCGTTCCGTGAGCAGGCAGATCAGACGCAGAGACCCTGGGTTTAGCAGGGATGTAGCGTGGTGCGGGGGAGCGGGGGGGGGAGGGGAGAGGGGTGATGGGTCATACAGGGTGGGTGAGGGGTGATTGAAGGGGTCCGATTCCAGCGAGGCGCAGCAGGCTCCACTTCACATCCACCGATCCACTTCACATCTGCAAAGAACCAGAGAGATGCGGTTAGATCCAGACTGGGGCTGGGGTAAAATCGGCAACAGCCCCTCACCAGCGCGGACTGCACTCCCATCGAGACCCCGCCATTAATCCAGAGTGTCTGTCGTACAGAACAATGAAACAGAGCAAAGCCTAAAACTTACAACAACCCAAAAAATGTCCTTGATTATAATATAATAATTGGGAAAAAAATAAATATTAAAATTTTGGAAAAACCCAACAACCCTCACAATTAAAATGTGGATTATGGAGATGTCGGAGATCTTACACTTGGAAAAAAATTAGACTTATCTTAATTGACAAACCAGAATTATTTGCTAAAATATAGTCTCCATTTATTGATTTTCTGAAAGGGTAAACTGGTCCAGCACGGAAACTTGACTGCATCTTGAATCCAGGATTGGATGAATAGTTACACTTTATAATCTACGGACCCATCTCCAAAATTGTATTATTGGTAATTTTTTTCTTCTCTCTCTCCCCCCTTCTTTCTATCTATATTAAAAAAATAAACAAATAGAAGCTGTGTTAATATGTAATTGATAAACGAGGACCCCAGCTATTTTGATAGCTGGAATCCCAGCTATTAACAATATGTAACTGATAAACAAATTGTGTTTGGACTAGAATATGTATATGCTTCTAATAAAAATATATATTTTTAAAATTAAAAAAAAGAACAGTGAAACACTGACTTACATCAGCACTGCAGGCCGATAAGCACAGTCAGTTATTTAGTTTATTGTGGGCCGAATGGCCCGTTTCTGTGCTGTACTGTTGTGTGTTCTATGTTCTATGTTCCTCTTTCCCCCTGAAATGTTTTGGCATTAGATGCATTTCTATCATATATCACCATCTTATGAATCAACTTTGAGAGCACCGCAACTCATTCAATAAAATTAAATCCTCCTTGCCTTTAAATCCTCCTTAGTTTAGTTTAGAGATACAGCGGAAACAGGCCCTCCGGCCCGCACCGACCAGCGATCCCCGCACACTAACTCTACCCTTCACACACTGGGGACAATTTACATTTATACCAAGCCAATTAACCTGCAAACCTGCTCGCCTGTTGAGTGCGGGAGGAAACCGAAGATCTGGGAGAAAACCCACGCAGGTCACGGGGAGAACGGACAAACTCTACTTATAATAAGAAAGAGAGGGGGGAGGGAGAGAGAGTAGTAGAGGGAGAGGGGGAAGGAGAGAGAGGGGAGAGCTCGAGGAGTACGACTCGGAGGGGGAGAGAGGGGGAGGACGAGAGTAGTAGAGAGTGAGAGAGGAGGGAGCGCAGAGGGAGAGGTTTGAGACACCAACCTTCTGGTCCAGCTGCTGATAGTCGGTGGTCTTTGGCCGTCGAGAGGCCTTTGATCTCCGTCCCTCGACAACAACTGCAATAATCTGTAACAGAGAGGGAGAGATAACTGGGAATCCACACCCTGCGCCCAGCGTGAACACCTCCCAGGTGATGGACACACGTTCCCTCTCCAGCCCCGACATGTACGCAGACTCACTAAACACCCGCGGTGAAACAGTGACCCCTTACCCCCGGCAACTTACTACCGCACGGCACACACATTGAATTTGTAAATCCTCCTTCTCTTCCCTGTCCCGCACCCGGGCATCCCATTCCCCCCTCCCTTTCCCCCTTCTCCAATCCCATTCCCCCCTCCCCTCCACATTCTCTTTTCCCCCATCCTTTAGAAGTTTGATAAAAGCACACCTCCAGATTCAGGGACAGTTTCTTCCCAGCTGTTATCAGGCAACTGAACCATCCTATTAACACCCAGAGAGCAGTGCTGAACTACTAGCTACCTCTTTGGTGACCCTCGGACGAACGCTGACTTTCTCCAGCATTTTTGTCTGCCTCAGACTATCCTTGATCGGACTTTGCTGGCTTTACCTTGCACTAAACGTCATTCCCTTAACATGTAAACGGACAGCACGAACAAAAGCTTTTCACTGTACCTCAGTACACGTGACAATACACTAAACCTTGCCCCTCACTCACTGAAGACAGACACAAAAATGCTGGAGCAACTCAGCGGGACAGGCAGCATCTCTGGAGAGAAGGAACGGGTGGCGTTTCTGGTCGAGACATCTTCTTCAGACTGAGAGTCAGGGGAGAGAGAGTTGGATAGAGGGGCTAGTGGAGTTAGGGGATATGGGGAGAAGGCAGGCACGGGTTATTGATAGCGGACGATCAGCCATGATCACAATGAATGACGGTGCTGGCTCGAAGGGCCGAATGGCCTCCTCCTGCACATATTTTAATTGTTTCTATGAGAGGAAGACCAGAGACTATTCACGGAAGGGTAAAAGTGTCGTATGAAAGGATCAGATTAATTGGGCCTGTCCCACTCTGGCCATTTTCACCGGCGACTGCACCCGGGTCATTGACTGACGTGTCAGGTCACCGAGAAATTAGTAGCTTGCCGACGCGTATTGACCCGCGCGGTGGTTTTTTTCAAGTGTCGCCCCACATTTTTATTTGTCGCCGCTGGGTTTTGAATGTTCGAATTCTTTTGGCGACACTGATATGACGACGGCATTCGCCGAAAATCTAAAAAATCGGCACAAAGTGGGACGGGCCCTTACACCACTCTTAGACCACGCATCCGCTCGATGAACGATCTCCTCTCATCGCTTGATTGTTAGCTGCAGGGGTTAGGAGCCACATAATCAGTAAACCACTAAATCAGGACAGTGATCGACTGCTAAACGATGTCAGACAACTAGGGCGAGGTCACACATTCCATCTCTCCATAGACGCGTGGTTACTCCAGTACATTGTGTCTATCTCTGGTTGTAAATCACCACCTGCAGTTCCCTAGAGAGAAGGAATGGGTGACATTTTGGGTCAGACTCTTACTTCAGACGTCCTCACATACCTTTCCTCCAGAGACGCTGCCTGTCCTGCTGAGTTACTCCAGCACTTTGTGTCTATCTCCAGTAGAAAGGCCCTGACCCACTTTCCCGAGTTACTCACAAACTCTCCCGAGTTTTCCCCTTGATTCGAACTCGGGGAATGTCGGTTATAGCGAGCTCCCGCAGTAGCCCGTTAGCGGCTCGTATCTGCCAGCAGTTGGTAGGAAAATCTCGGTGGCATCAGGTAAGTCGGTAATAAAAAGTATAGCCCCGAGTACCCACGAACAGCTATTACCGTAATTCTCCGAGTTCAAATCAGGAGAGTTCGTGAGTAGCTCGGGAAAGTAGGACAGGGCCTTAAAGCAGCATAAAAATATTTTAAAAATAGGTGTGAGTGTAGGCCGTCCAGCCCTTCGAGACAGCACCGCCATTCAATGTGATCATGGCTGACCATCCAAAATCAGTACCCCGTTCCTGCTTTCTCCCCATATCCCTTGATTCCCTTAGAGCTAAATCTAACTCTCTCTTGAAAACATCCAGTGAATTGGCCTCCACTGCCTTCTGTGGCAGATAATTCCACAGATTCACAACTCTCTGGGTGTAAAAGTTTTTCCTCATCTCAGTCTTATATGGCCTACCCCTTATTCTTAAACTGTGACCCCTGGATCATGAGCCTCCCACCTAAACCTGGCCCCAGCTCCCCGGCTCACCCCGGGTTCTGGGGACTCCACACACACCTGGAGTCCACGCTCCACCCTGGTTCTGGGACTCCCCCCACCCTGGTTCCCACGGGCTCCACCCTGGTTCTGGAATCCCCACCTGGATCTTCCCAGCCCCGCCCTCACATGGTTCATGCGACTCCCCCACTGGAGACCCTGGCTCCAACCACGGATCTGCGACTCCACCCCCACTGGGTACCGCGACTCCACTCACTCACCTCCGCGCTTGTTGATGCGTATCGGCGACGTACAGGCACATAGCCACGATGATGGCAGTGACTCAACCAGTAGGACGAAGAAGGGCTGCTACCGGCACATCATCCTGATCGCGTCTAATGCCCCCCACGGCTCTGCAGACCAGCCCACGTCTCTGCACGCCCCACTAACCGGCTTCTCCTCCTCCGGCCCCACCGACTCCGCTCGGCTCCTCCGGTTCCCCACAGCCATCTCCTCGTCCTCCCGGTCCTCAGACTCCTGGTCGGTTTTCGGCTCGTCAAAGGGTCACCCTGCCCCTCTGGAATGGTGTCCGCCATCTTCTACCGGCTTTGGCACTCGGTCTCCTTGGATGCCTTCGGGCCTTTCGTCCCTCCGGCCTTAGTCTCTTTGATACCTTGGGTGTTCGCGCCTCTGACCTCCGGCATTTGTTCTGTTTGACCTTTGGCTTTTCGCCTCTGACCCTCACCACGCCACTCCCTGACCTCCTCTCGGAACCGTTGACCCTCCACGCCTTTCGACCCTCTTCACGACATTTGACCCTCCGGCCGTCCTGGCTCTAAGGTATTTGGCTTCTCCGCCGCCTTGGGCACCTTCTCCCGGCACCGCTGCGGCTCTCACGGCCCTTTCTGGCTCCTCCGGCCTTTAAACCCTCCTGCTCTGAATGCGGCCCTTGGCCCTCCTTGCGCAATCTGATAATACTCCGGCCCTTCTGACCACTACGGCTCGTCCACTCCCGCACGGTCGCTCTCGATTGCTGGCCGCGGCCCAACCGCCACACCACCTGCCTCTGCACCGCGCCCACCACACCTTGCTTCCTCGGTGGTGCCCGGCTTCCCGGGACATCGGGCCAGGTTAAATTCATTTTTAACCCCCAGCGAGAGGCTCGAAGCGCCTGTTGGTGGAAAGAGAGAGAATATGAAACTAACGGCCTTCTGATGAAGGGTCTCGACCCGCTAACGTCGCCTATTTCTCCAGCATTTTTGTCATCTCCTTTTGGCACAGGAGTCCGAGGAGCGGTATTTCCTGGAGATCAGGGGAAGGGTGAATCTTGTGGACGGCAGACAGTGGACATTTTTATATTGCTCCGCCAAGGCGAAGTTAGATTCTTGATTAGAACACACGTTCACCGACGTTATGGCGGAGAGGCAGGAAAGAGACTTGCGGTTAGGCAGGGAGACGATTAGATAGTCAGCCATGATTGGAATGGCGGAGTGAACTTGATGGGCCGATGGGCTAATTCTGCTCCTCACTCACCGATGAAGATGACCTTACGAACACCACACCGGCGCATCAGTCCCCGAGAGCACCCAGCTGGAGGGCCGCCTCACCTACCCCCGGCAACCCGGAGCTCGATCCCCTCTCCACCCCCCACCCCCGGTGCAGGCAACTCAATCATACGATCCGTGGCCGCTCCCTCACCCGGCGAGTCGCTCCCACCACCCCCACCGGTGGGGGTTCCCTCCCCCGGCTGGGGCGTTCCTCCCCTGGTGGGGCGCTCCTCCTCACCCCCACCCACTTCCCACCCCCCCCACTGACCCCACCTAACCTCCCCTGCCCAACTCCAACTCACCCCAACTATCCCACCACCACCACCTGACTGCCACTAACCCACCACTCCCCACCACTGATCCCCACCACATCCCCCACCCATGACCACCACTCCCCAACACACATCGACCCACTCACCACCCACCCATAGGTCCCCACCCACTGACCCATCCACACCAACCTGACCCACCCCACCCACTCGACCCCAACTCCACCCCAACACCCCACTGACCCACTCCCACACCTGACCCACTCCCCCCACTCGACACACTGTGCCCCCATCACTGTGAACCAACTCCAACCCCCCAAGCCTAACCCCCTCCACTCCCCCACCCCCCCCACACATGGACCCATTTACCCCCCCACAACACCCAACACCTACTTACCCCCACACCACCCCCTCCATCCCACTGAAACACTCCCCCACTGACCCACCCCACCTATAACACCCCCCCCCCTGCGACCCCTCTCCCCCCACACTAACCCCCCCAACACTGATCACACTACCCCACCCCCCCACACCTGTCCCCCCCACACTGATCCACACTGCCCCACTACACCCCCCCACTGACCCCAGTACCAACCACCATGACCCACTCACCCCACTAACCCACCCCTATCACCCCCTCCCTCACTGACCCCCCCGACCCTCCCCACCCCCCACCATGATCCCCACCCAACAAAACTGACCCCCCCAACCCCCCACTCCGCCAACACGGACCAGCAAACCCAACAGTGGGACCACGAGCAGGATCTCCCAGGATCACCACCCCCCCCACACTGACCCTCCCAACCCGGACACTGACAACCCCCACAACTGACCATCCCCCCCCACACGCGACCACCCCCACCACACACTCGCACCACTCCTGACCTCACCCCAACACTGCTACCACCCCCCACACACACTAACCCACACTGACCACACACTGACCACACTGACCAAACTGATCAACCACACACATGTCCCCTAGCATACCACCAC
>CM069168.1:17242117-17410612 GCA_035221665.1 Okamejei kenojei
CCCTCTCGCACACACAACCCGCTCGGCCCGACCCCTCACCGGCCTTCATCCTCCTCAGTCCCCCAGCCCTCGGCTCCCTCCGGTCCCACCTGAATTAGAATAGAAGAAGCAAGAGAAGAGAGTGTGGGGAATTGGGATAAAATGAAAGAGTAGGGGGGGAAGAATTAGAGAAGAAGTGGGCCCTCCGGTCTTTGCTGTGTCGCCTCTGACCTCCGTGACGTACGTCTCTTTGACCTTTGGCTGTTCGGCCCTCTGACCCTCCGGGCCTTTGTCCCTCTATGACCTTTGGGCTTTCGCCCTCTGACCCTCCACCTTTCACTCTCGACCGTTGACCCTCCCACCTTTGACTCTTCGACATTTTCCCTCCCGCCCGTTGGCTTCTCCCGTCTTTGGCGCTCCGCCTTTGGCTCTTCCGCCCTTTGGCTTCTCCGGCCTTGCTCGCCGGCCGTTAACCCTCCAGCATCTGACACGACTCCCCGCCTCTGGCTCCTTGCATCTGAAACTCGGCCCTTGACCCTACGGCTCCCGTCCCTCCGGTCGCTAGCTTTGGCCGCCCAACCCGCCACCCCCCTTCACGGCCACATTGCTCTCCGTGGTGCTAGGCTTCCCGGAACGTCCAGGAACATAATCATTTAAACCCCGTAGAGTGATAGCGCCTGTGTGAAAGAGAGAGACTGAAACTAAACGCCTTCTGAAGAAAGGGTCTCGACCCGAAACGTCGCCTACTTCTCCAGCATTTTGTCTACCTTAGAAGGAGCGAGGAGGAATTTCTGTAGTCCCAGAGGGGGTGAATCTGGAGGCCAAGACCGTGGATATTTTTATATTTATAAAGGCCAGATAGATTCTTGCATCAATGATTAGAACACACGCAGAAGGTTATGGGGAGAATGCAGGAAGAGAGAATGGTGTTAGGAGGGAGCGATGATATCAGACCATGATTGAATGCGGAGTGAACTTGATGTGCCGAGGGCCTAATTCTGCTCCTAATCACCGATGAAGATACCTTCAACGAAACACGGCGCACATTCACCGAGAGACCCATCAGGATGGGCGCTCCCCTCCCCCGGCCCGAGAGCGCTCCCTCTCACCCCCCCCCCCCCTTTGAGGCACTCCATCACTCATCCGTGGCGCTCCCTCACACCCGGCGAGACGCTCCCAACCACCCCCCGTGGGGCGTTCCATCCCCCGTGTGGGGGGCTTCCCTCCCCCGGATGGGGCGCTCCCCTCCCTCCCCCCCACCCACTTCCCACCCCCCCCCACTGACCCCCACAAACAACCTACCCACACACCCACTCCCCCACTAAACCCCCCACACTTGATGCACTAACCCACCCACTCCCCCCACCCACTGACCCACCCACCTCCCCCCCCCACCCACTGACCCACATCCCCAACCCACTGACTCCACTCCCCCCAACCCACTACCCCACCCACTGACCCACTCCCCCCCACTGACCCACCCACCCACTGACCCACTACTCCCCCACCACCACCCACTAGACCCACTCCCACACCACTGACCCACTCCCCCCACTACCCATAACTTCCCCCATCACTGACCCACACCCCCCCTACACCCCCCCTCCACTCCCCCCACCCCCCCACACTGACCACTACCCCCCCACACACCCCACTCCCCCCCACACCCCCCCCACTGA
Source organism: Okamejei kenojei (assembly GCA_035221665.1). Taxonomy (NCBI): domain Eukaryota; kingdom Metazoa; phylum Chordata; class Chondrichthyes; order Rajiformes; family Rajidae; genus Okamejei; species Okamejei kenojei. Next base: position 17,243,776 of record CM069168.1, read on the forward strand.
CCCACTCCCCCCACTAATGACCCCCCTCACTAACCCCCCCCCCTGACGCCACATCCCCCACTAACCCCCCCACACTGACCCAACTACCCCCACCCCCCCACACTGACCCCCCCACACTGACCCACTGCCCCCACTAACCCCCCCCACTGACCCAGTACCCCCACCACATGACACCCTACATCCCCCACTAACCCCCACCCCGTACACCCCCATCCACAGACCCCCCCCTACCCCCCACCCCCCACACGATCCCACCCCCCACACTGGACCCCCCACCCCGCCACACTGACCAGCAACAACATGTACGAGCAGATCTCCAGATCCATCCACCCCCCCAACACTGACCCAACCCAACACTGACCCACCCCCCACACTGACCCACCCCCCCACACTGACCCACCACCCCCCCACACTGACCCACACAGACCCACCCCCCCACACTGACCCACCCCCCACACTAACCCACCACTGACCACACTGACCCACACTGGACCAAACTGAACCGACCCACTGACCCCCGCAACAACAGTGGGAACGAGCAGGATCTCCAGGATCACCCAACCCCCCACACTGACCCTTAACCTCCCCCACTACCAACCCCCAACACTGACTCCAGCCCCACACCACACATGACCCAGCCCCACATCACTGACCCACACTGACCCAGCAGCAACACCAGATCTCCAGCATCTCCAGATCTACCCCCCCCCCACACACACACGACCACGAACTGGACCCACACCCCCACACACTGACCCACACACTGACCCCGCCCCACACTGACACCACCCCCACCCACACTGACCACACTGACCCAACCCCACACACTGACCCACACTGAACCAGCAGCAACACCAGGATCTCCAGCTATATCCAGGATCACCCCCCCATCACACACAACATCTGTCCGACACTGACTCCACACCCCCCACACTGACCCCCCCACACTTGACCCCACACCCCCCCTCCACACTGACCCACCCCCCCCACACTGACCACACTGACACCACACCCCCCACACTGACCCCAGCCACACACAACATCACCCCTGACACCCACACTGACCACACTGACCCACACACTGACGCCACCCCACACACTTACCCAGCAGCAACACCAGATTCTCCCAGCATCTCCAGGATCACCCCCCCCCCCCACACACACACTGAACCACGACTGACCCACACCCCCCAAACTGACCCCCACACTTGACCCAGCACAACACCAGGATCTCCAGCATCTCCAGGATCACCTCCCCCACACACACACACAATGACCACATAGTCGACTGACCCACACCCCCCACACTGACCCACACACAGACCACACTGACACCACACCCCACACACGACCCACTACACTAACCACACTGACCCACACCCCCCACACTGACCCACCACACAAGACCACACTGACCCACCAACCCTCCCACACTTACCCAACCCCCACACTCTTGACCCACACACAGACCACACTGACCCACACCCCCCACACTGACCCAGCCCCCACACACTGACCCCCCCCCACACTGACCCCACTGACCCCCACCACTGACCCCCACACACTGACCCAGCAGCAACACAGGATCTCCAGCATCTCCATGGATCACCCCCCCACACACACACTGACCACACTGACCCACACCCCCCACACTGACCAGCACTGACCCACACCCCCCCACACTGACCCCCACACTGACCCCCACACTGACCCCCACACTGACCCAGCCCCACACACTGACCCAGCAGCAACACCAGGACTCCAACATCTCCAGATCACACCCCCCCCAACACACACACAACCACTGACCACACTGACCCACACCCTCCACACTGTCCCCAGCCCCACACAACTGACCCACACGACCCACACCCCCCCACATGTCCCCCCCACTCTGACCCACACTGACCCTAGCGCAATGATTAGCCCCCCACACACAACTACCAAAACTGACACTCCCCCACTGACCCAGCCCCCACACTGAACCTCACTGACCCCCCACACGACCCCACACACTGACCACACTGACCCAGCAGCAACACCAGGATCTCCACATGCTCCAGGATCACCCCCCCCACACAACAAACTGACCACCACTGACCACACCCCCACACGACCCATCCACACACACTGACCCACAAACTGACCACACGACCCCACACACCTGACCCACCCCACACAACGTACCCAGCAGCAACACCAGGATCTCCACCATCTCCAGGATCACGCCCCCACCCCCACACACACACTGACCACACTGACCCACACCCCCACACTGACCCCCAACACTGACCCAGCAGCAACAACACCAGGATCTCCAGCATCTCCTATCACCCCCAAAAACACACACACCACTGACCACACTGACCCACACCCCCACACTGACCACACTCAGACACACTGACCCACACCCCCCACACTGACCCACACACAGACGCACACTGACCCACACCCCCCACACTGACCCACACACCAGACCACACTGACCCACACCCCCCACACTGACCCACCCCCCACACTGTCCACACACAGACCACACTGACCACACCCTCCCACACTGACCCAGCCCCACACAAATGACCCAGTCTACCCACACTGACCCACACTGACCCCCACACTGACCCCCACAACGGACCCAGCAGCAACACCAGGATCTCAGCATCTCCAGGATCACCCCCCCCACAAACACACACGACCACACTGACCCACACCCCCCACACTGACCACACTTGTCCCACACCCCCCACACGGACCCCCACACTGAACCCCCACCCTGACCCCCACACTGACACCAGCCCACACACGGACCCACAGCAACACCAGGACTCCAACATCTCCAGGATCACCACCCCCCCACACACACACACACTGACCCACACTGAACCACACCCCCCACACTGACACCCACCACCCCACACACTGATCCCACTGGACGCCACACCCCCCACACTGCCCCCCACACTGACCACACTGACCCGCCCCACCACAAGCTGACCCAGCCCCCCACACTGACCCACACTGACCCCCACACTGACCCACACACTGACCACACTGACCCAAGCAGCAACACCAGGAATCCCAACATCTCCCCAGGATCACCACCCCCCACACACACACTGACCACACTGACCCACAACCCCGCCATACACTGACCCACACCCCCCACACTTGACTCCACACACTGACCCATGCCCCACACACTGACCCAGCCGCCACACTGACCCACACACTGACCCACACCCCCCAACTGACCACAAACCCGATCCCCCACACCTGGAAACCCCCCCCCCCCCCACAGCAACACCAGGATCCCCAGCATCTCCAAGGATCACCCACCCCCCCTCCACACACACACTGAACCACACTGACCCACACCCCCACACACCCCCACACTGACCCCCACGACCCCCCACACTGACCCCCACACCCCCCACACTGACCCCCCACTGACCCCAGCAGCAACACAGGAATCTCCACATCTCCAGCATCTTCATCGCGTCCCCGGAGCCAGACGAGTGACGCCGACCCATCGCGGCTCCCCGCAAACCGCGGCGCCGGAGCAGGAGCGGCCGCGGACGGGGCTCCGGGCGCCGCCGCTGATGGGGATCCCGATCCCGATCCGGACTGGGAGTCTGATCCTGACTCCGCGCTTTCCCACCGCCCCGTGTACGTGACCGATGGATACATTGGGCGAGGGTCAGGTGACCGGAAGAAGTAAGTCAGTAAGTTGATTGGCCAAGTATTCACATACAAGGAATTTGCCTTGGTGCTCCGCCCACAAGTAACTACATGACATACAGTGAGTTACTCCAGCATTTTGTGTCTGAGTGGGGGACTGATTTGTGGAAATTTGGGGGAAAGAAATGTCTAAACTGTATTGATCTATTGTACAGCCTCCGAAAATGTCGGATGGATTTTCCGCAAGGTTAATGTATTGTATATATTTATCATTTGAATAAAGTATATTTTGAAATTTAAAAAAAATGTTGTGTCTATCTTCGGTATAAACCAGCATCTGCAGTTCCTTCCTACACAAGGCAGATTGAAACATGTGGCAGAAACACACGGCGGGTCAGGCAGCCTCTGTGGGAGGGAGAGAGAGACAGGCACTGTATCTAGCAATGTTACAACATTTTGAGATTTCAAAAACCAAGTCTGCAATTTATCCCATCAGATAAAGCATAAAAAGAAATTTAATTTGACACCTAATTCACTTTCATATCTTCAGTATTAAAAAAGGTTATGGCCATTTTCATACTCGGAAATTAGCGTCTTGTTCCCTATTGCTTTTCCATTGACTTAACACAAAAGCTGTGATCAAGGACAGTCAAAAGCCCATAACTTCCTTAAAAATTAAGAAAACTGAAAGAAATGTTCCCCGTTAACTTTTTCTTTAAAATTAGGAGGAATGCCTGATAAAAATTTGTTTTGGAGGTTTAACCCCCAAATCTTAAACAACTCACAAGGTTGTACATATTTAAAAGAGCAGATGATGTTCTTCTTTGAGACAAATGATACACCAGATATTTCACCCTCATTATTATGGGAAACTTTTAAGGCATTTATTAGAGGAACTATAATCTCATATCAAGCTTTCCAAAATAAAAAGAATAATACTGAACAATTGCAGTTAGAACAAGAAATTAGACAATTAGATTTTAGAAAATGCCAAAGAACCAACTATAGATAAAACCATAATAAGATAACAATACTAAAATATAATTAAATACAATTTTAATTCGGCCAGAATAAGATTATTTCAAAATGACAAAAACAAGAAAATTTGAATTTGGTGGATAAACCTCATAAACTCCTAGCACGCCAATTGAAAAAAACGGAAACAGAAAATACAATTACTAAAAATTAAATCAGATAAAGGGAATTACTAACACTACTGTAAAGATATTAAAAAAAGATTTGCATCAATTTTGTATCAAAAACTTATATACATCAAAAACCTCAGCAAATAATACTCAAATTACAAATTTCTTAGACAATTTTAATCTTCCAAAATTAAATATGGTGGAACAAGAGGGATTAGGAGCTCAGATTACACTACAGGAAATAGAAGAAACAATAAGTTTGTTGAAGAATGGCAAAACACCAGGACCAGGTGGCTTTAGTAATGAATTCTATAAAAGATTCTACGAGATAATTTCTCCACGGTTGCAAGGTTTATGCATACACGCGTTTAAAGAAAATAAACTACCAGAAACACTGAGTCAACCATTACACTTATACCAAAAAAGAATAAAGATCTAGAAGACCCAGGCTCATATAGAGCTATAGCACTCCTAAATACAGACCAAAAAATATTAGCAAAGACCCTAGCGAGAAGATTGAGTAAATATGTTAGTAAACCAATAAATCTGGACCAAACAGGATTTATACCAAAGAGATACTCATTTAACAATTTGAGACGGCTGTCTAATATAATGTACTCACATAATACTGAAGAAGAACTAGCAATTATTTCATTGGATGCAGAAAAAGCTTACGATCAAGTCGCATGGCAATATTTATTCAAAGTATTGGAAAAATTTAACTTGGGAGATAATTTATCTCATGGGTAAAATATATCATATGATAAAGCCTAAACGGTCTAGAATACTGACTAATATATAATCCCCGAAATTCAATTACAAGGGGCAATAGGCAGGGTTGCGCACTATCGCCCCTGCTATTTCACTAGTGATAAGAGCCTTTATTACTGAAAGTATAAGAAGTCATTCCGAATATTCATGGATATAATACCAAACAAAATAAATAAAATTTCATTATAACAGACAACATATTATTATATATTACAAATTTGCAAATTAGCATACCAAATATACTAAATTTAATAGAGGAATTTGGTTCTTTTTCAGGATATAGAATAAATTGGAACAAAAGCGAAATTATGACGATAAAACCTCAAGAGTCAACACATCTGTTGAAATTCCCTTTTAGAATTACAACAGAAAAATTTAAGTATTTGGGCATCCAAATTACTACTAATCATTACTCAACGCAAACTATATGCCTTTATTATTGAAGCATTCCAAAACAAATATGAAACAATCTTAGGGTACACAAAAAGCTGGAGAAACTCAGCGGGTGCAGCAGCATCTAAGGAGCGAAGGAGATAGGCAACGTTTCGGGCCGAAACCCTTCTTCAGACAATCTTACGATGAAACAATCTTACTTGGATGACCTGAAATTAAAGCATATAATTAGTTAATTACCCAATTGTAGCTAATTACAAAATTCAATTCCTAGATCTAAACATCTATCTATTTCTTAAGAAAAAATTAACATTTTTAAATAGCCTAAGCGTCCAAATAACATTCACACAAGAATTCACAATAGAACATGATTGGTCGGTTACGTGGATTTAAACCCCATATCGGCAGGAAAAATACTGCCGGTTCGTATGGGGCAAACGTAAAATGTAGATTAAAGGCATCTTAAAAAGCACTTTTATACATAAAATAAACAGCTTTCCTTTACCTGTCCCGTACGTGAAATCCATCCCCGTTTGTCGCTTTAGAACTGATTTTTAAATTACACCAGCGTGAACTTGTCGGGCTATTTTTAAAAAAAAAAAAGGTTTTACAGAATGGCAGTCGGAACAGTTCTTCAGCAAAAGCTTGCACTCCGAGAAAATATATTTAGGACAGGTAGGAGAAAACACCGCATTTTAACCCCCCCCCCGCCCCCCCCCCCCCCCCCCCAAGGTGCCAAAGTCGCGCACACGGCCAGTGGTCGAACTACAGCGCCGCTGAAGGTAAGTTTTGTAACATACCTATATAGTGTACTGTGTCTTTTTTATTTTTTTTATTTCAAATCGGTGTATGGAAATTTAATTTCTTCTCTGTAAAGCACTTTGGCTTCAACGCGATTTGATTTAAAATCACGTATATAAATAAAAATTTCTTACTTACTTACTTACTCCAGCATTTTGTGTCTATCTTCGGTATAAACCAGCATCTGCAGTTCCTTCCTACACAAGACAGATTGCAACATGTGGCAGAAACACACGGCGGGTCGGCAGACTCTGTGGGAGGGAGAGACACACGGACGGCATCGGGTTGTGTCCTGTCCTGTCCATGATTGGTAAGAAGCAACTGCAGATGCTGGTTTCCACCGAAGACAGACACAAAATGCTGGAGTAACTCAGCGGGACAGGCAGCATCTCTGGAGAGGATTCAAGAGAATTTATTGTCATGTGTCCCAGATAGGACAATGAAATTCTTGAAGGTGACGTTTGGGGTCAGACTGAAGAAGGGTCTCAACCCGAAACGTCACCCATTCCTTCGCTCCATAGATGTTGCCCATCCCACTTATACGTTATTGCAAATGGTCGTCATATATAGAGTGCCAACAAAGGTACAAAAGTATTTAATATAGTCCTGGGAACACAAAGTGCTGGAGAAACTCAGCGGGTGCAGCAGCATCTATGGGGCGGAGGAGATAGGCAACGTTTCGGGCCGAAACCCTTCTTCAGACTGATGGAGTCTCCCCATTTCAATATAGTCCTGATGGTTCCTACATAGAAACATAGACAATAGGTGCAGGAGGAGGCCATTCGGCCCTTCGAGCCAGCACCGCCATTCATTGCGATCATGGCTGATCGTCCCCAATCAATAACCTGTGCCTGCCTTCTCCCCATATCCCTTGATTCCACTAGCCCCTAGAGCTCTATCTTCCTCTTCCTTCTCCCCCCCCATCCCTCTGCCGTTCCTCCTAGTTCTCAACCGCCTCCCCCCCCACGACGGGTCCCACTTTGTTCTGACCACCGGCACTCACATGGGCGACGGCTCTCCGACAGTCACTCCCTCTCCACCGTTCCTCCTCACTCCCCTCCGTCCCCCCACACTCACCACCGACCCCCTTCCCTCTCCACCGTTCCCCTTGCTTGGCCGCTGAGACTGTCCTCGTCCCTTGTGCAAAAACAGAAACATGGCCCCAAGATCCTAGCGCAATCAAGGCAGTTTGTAGTTCAGAATTTAGAGGACAACTACAGATCCATTGCAGGAAGCATTTTATCAGGAAGCATCACAGCACAGTTTGGAAACAGCTCCATCCAAGACCGCAATAAATTGCAGAGATTTGTAGCCACAGCCCAGACCATCACACAAACTAAACTCCCTTCCATTGGCTCCTTTTATACCTTAGCCTCAGCAAGGCCAGCAGCATAATCTCCTCCTTCTTCTTGCATATGGCGTGCACAGCCTTAAGTTGTAGGACGACTTGTTCTATTTGATCTTACTTGATTGTGCACGCCAGGTTGATTGCATTCGTCGAAACAGGGTGGACCAGGTGAAGGTTGCAATCTCCCACCCAGCAGCATAATCAAGGACCAGTCTCATCCCGGTCACTCCCTCTTCTCCCCTCTCCCATCGGGCAAAAGGTACAGAAGTGTGAAAACGCACAGCTCCAGATTCGGCGACTTTCCTCCCAGCTGTTATCAGGCAACTGAACCATCCTACCAACAACTAGAGGGCGGTCCTGAGCTAGTATCTGCCTCACTGGAGACCCATGCACAATATTTGATTGGACTTTACTGCACTTTATCTTCCACTAAACGTTGTTCACGTTTTTCCCTTTATCCCTGTACACTGTGAATCGCTCAATTGTAATCATGTATTGTCTTTCCGCTGACTGGTGGCACGCAACAAAAGCTTTTCACTGTTCCTCAGCACACGTGACAATAAAGGAATAAACTAAATGGATATGCGGTGTATCGGGTTGAGAACCCTTATTCAGTTTGCATATCAGGCCAATAGATCTGTGGATGATGCAGTCAACCTGGGCCTGCACTTCATCCTACAGCACGAAGACCGCCAGGGGACCTATGCGAGGATCTTGTTTGTTGATTTTAGCTCTGCATCCAACACCATTGTGCCAGAGCTACTACACTCCAAACTTTCTGAGTGGACTGCGCCAGAACCCTTCTGTCGGTGGATCACCAGCTTCCTGACAGACAGGAAGCATCATGTGAGTTTTAAAGAAGGAACTGCAGATGCTGGAGAATCGAGGGTACACAAAAAGCTGGAGAAACTCAGCGGGTGCAGCAGCATCTAAGGAGCGAAGGAGATAGGCGACGTTCGGGTCGAGACCCTTCTTCAGACTTCCCAGCATCATGTGAGGCTGGGAAAGCGCATCTCGGACCCACAAACGCTCAGCATAAGAGCACCGCAAGGCTGCGTATTCTCTCCTCTCCTCTACTCTCTCTACACCAACGACTGCACCTCCACAGACACCTCTGTCAAGCTTCTCAAGTTTGCGGACGACACAGCCCTGATTGGACTGATCCAGGATGGGGAGGAATCTGCCTGCAGACAGGAAGTGTCACAGCTGGTGTCCTGGTGCCGTAGCAACAACCTAGAGCTCAATGCTCTTAAGACACTGGAATTGATTGTAGACTTTAGGAGAGCTCCCCCTCCCCTCACCCCACTCAACGTCAACAACACCACAGTCACATCTGTGGAGACTTCCTGGGATCCATCATCTCCGAGGACCTTCAGTGGGGGGCTACCATCCACTCCACAGTCAAAAAGGCCCAACAGAGGATGTACTTCCTACAGCAGCTGAGGCAACAGGCAATGACGGTCCAATTCTACACGGCCATCGTACAGTCTGTCCTCACCTTCTCCATCATGGTCTGGTTTGGCTCAGCCACCAAGCACGACACCCGGAGGCTGCAGCGAATCGTCCGATCAGCAGAGAAGGTTATTGGCTGCAACCTTCCCTCCATTGATGAACTGTACACTGCAAGGGCCAGGAAGCGAGCGGGCAAGATCATCTCTGACCCCTCTCACCCTGGCCACAAACTCTTTGAATCACTTCCCTCTGGAAGGCGACTCCAGACTGTCAAAGCTGCCACAGTCAGACATAAAAACAGTTTTTATCCACGAGTAGTTGCTCTACTCAACAGCCAAACATCTGTAGCCTCCCTTTGATCTGGTATTTTGTTGGTTCACATGCTTGATCAATAGTGTTTTATCATTAATGTTTTATTATTATTAATTTTTAGTATTTTCTGAGTCATTCGTAACTGTCACTGTATGTCATGTTGTTACTTGTGGGCGGAGCACCAAGGCAAATTCCTTGTATGTGACTACTTGGCCAATAAACGTACTTACTTAATTCAGACTACGTGAAAACAGGCCCTTTAGTTTACACCCCCCACTGTAACACTGAATCACCCCTCACTATCCAGAATCAGGGGTCACAGTTTAAGAATAAGGGGTAGGCCATTTAGGACTGAGATGAGGAAAAACCTTTTCACCCCGAGAGTTGGAAATCTCTGCCACAGAAGGCAGTGGAGGCCAATTCACTGGACGTTTTCTAGAGAGAGTTAGATTTAGCTCTTAGGGCTAACGGAATCAAGAGATGTGGGGAGAAAGCAGGAATGGGGTACTAATTTTAGATGTTTAAGAAGGAACTGCAGATGCTGGAAAATCGAAGGTAGACAAAAATGCTGGAGAAACTCAGCGGGTGAGGCAGCATCTGTGGAGAGAAGGAAATAGGCAACGTTTCGGCACAAAACCCTTAAATGGTGGTGCTGGATTGAAGGGCAGAATGGCCTACTCCAGCACCTATTTTCTTTGTTTCTATGTAACACTCATACACCCCTCACTGTAATATTTTGTGCTGCCCTGTTGCTGTGTTTCTGCAGTAAACCATCTCACTGTAATTCAGATCTCTTGTTCCTGTTGGCCAAAGCTGGAGAGGGGGGGGGGTGTGATTGTTGAGGGGGAGGGGAGGTAGTTAACTACTTAGCTAAATACAATGATCGGGCTGGCAGTCTGCGCCTGTAATTGGGAGGGGAAGGATTAGTTTTGTGGCCTCCTGTGGCCTCCTGTGGCCAGTGTGGAGAAGGGGGCTTTTGTGTCGATGGCACTTGGAGGTCTCACTAATCAATGCCTGTTGTTTAAACGACAAGGGGGGAGGGAGTATTTGGATTGAGCAATTATAGTTGGTGAAGTGAGAATGTGACTCCACATCAGAACACGGAGTACCTCCCTGTCTCTCGCGGTGAGTTGTAGTTACTGGAGACCAATGATCTTTGCTGAAGACAGACACAAAAAGCTGGAGTAACTCAGCGGGACAGGCAGCAACTCCGGAGAGAAGGAATGGGTGACGTTTCGGGTCGAGACCCTTCTTCAGACTGAGAGTCAGAGGAGAGGGAGAGACAGAGATATGGAAGTGTGAGATGTGAAAATGAGACATCAAAAGGGAGGAGGCCCAAGGAATTGTAGAATGCATCATTGTCAGCTGAGGGGAAGGTGATAATGAGGCGACACGTTCTGTAAAATTAATCAAGAGGACCAGTGAAACTAGTTGGAGAAGTAGGGTGGGGGTGGGGGAGACAGAGACAGAGACAGACGGAGAGAGACTTACGGAGAGAGACACAGAGACATATAATATATATACACACACACACACACATATATATAATATAGCTGAAGAAGGGTCTCGACCCGAAATGTTGCCTATCTCCTTCACTCCTTAGATGCTGCTGCACCCGCTGAGTTTCTCCAGCCTTTGTTACACGTGTAACTTGTTAGGGTTGGTGCTGGGGCCGCTACTCTTCACATTGTACACTAATGATTCGGATGAGGGATTGAAGGCTTTGTGGCCAGGTTTGTAGATCATACGAAAATAGGTGGAAGGGCAGGTAGTGTAGAGTAGGTTAACCTACGATGAGCGTTTGTCGACACTGGACCTGTACTCGTTGGAGTTTAAAATAAGTAAGTAAGTAAGTTTATTGGCCAAGTATTCACATACAAGGAATTTGCCTTGGTGCTCTGCCCACAAGTAACGAATATGACATACAGTGACAGTTACGAATGGCTCAGAAAACACTAAACATTAATAATAATAAAACATTAATGATAAAACACCATTGATCAAGCATGTGAACCAACAAAATACAGAATGAGGTAGGACCTCATTGAAACTTACCGAATAGTGAAAGGCCTCCATAGAGTGGATGTGGAAAGGATGTTTCCACTAGTGGGAGAGTCTAGGACTAAAGGATGTTCTTTTAGGAAGGAGATGAGGAGAAATGTCTTCAGTCAGCGGGTGGTGAATCTGTGGAATTCTTTGCCACAGAAAGCTGTGGAGGTCAAGTCAGTGGATATTTTTAAGACAGAGACAGATGGATGTTTGATTAGTGCAGGTGCCAGACGTTATGGGGAGAAGGCAGGAGAATGGGGTTAGGAGGGAAAGATGGATCAACCACGATTGAATGGTGGAGTAGATGGGCCGAATGGCCTAATTCTACTCCTATCACTTATGACCTTATGACGTATCCATGTTCTCCAGAGATGCTGCCGATCCCACCCGAGTAGTTAGATTACTCCAACATTTTGTGTCTATTTTTGGTGTAAACCAGCACCTGCAGTTCCTTCCTACATATTTTGTCTGCTCCACTGTGAGCTCTCCTCAAGGTATGCCTACTTTGAAGAAGTTCTCCTCACTCCAACAAGAGTTTTGCAGCATTCTCTCTTGCTGCTCCACCTCTGCGATTCCTCCTCGTATATTTTCCTTGATCCTTGTCCCCATTTCAGTCTCTTTTTCACAGCTTACCCTTCCTTATCTCTGTGTCTTCCTCTTCCCCGACTCTCAGTCTGAGGAAGGGTCTCGACCAGAAACGTCGCCCAATCCTTCTATCCGGAGATGTTGTTTGGCCCGCTGAGTTACTCCAGCATTTTGTGTCTATATTCAGTCATGGCTAATCTATCTTTCCCTCTTAAACCCCCATCTCCCCACAACCTTTGACAACCTTACTAACTGTGCATACATCAATCTCCACTTTAAAAATATCCACTGACTTGGCGTCCACAGCTGTCTGTGCAATGAATTCCACAGATTCACCACCCTCTGGCTAAAGAAATTCCACTTCATCTCCTTTTATTCTGAGGCTGTGACCTCTGATCCTAGACTCTCCCGCTTGTGGAAACATCCACTGACAATCCACATTCACTCTATCCAGGCCTTTCATTATGCGGTAAGTTTAAATAAGGTCCCCCCTCATCCTTCTAGCGAGTAAAGGGGGGTTAGAGTGGAGTGGGGGAGGAGAGGGGAGTGTGGGGGGATGGTTGACGGGGGGTGAATGGGGGACTGGAGGGACAGTGGGTGAGTGTGGGAGGACTGTGGGGGAGAGGGGGAGTGGATACAGGAGACTGGGGGACAGTGAGGAGGAGAGAGTGAGGAGGAGAGAGTGGGGGAGAGACTGGGGAGGGAGGGTGGGGGAGGGGGGGAGGGGGGAGAGAGTTGTGGGACAGAGAGAGGAGGTAGGGGGAGAGAGTAGGGAGGGGGGGAGAGAGTGGGGAGGGGGAGGAGGGGAGAGGAGGGGAGTGGGGAGAGGAGGGGAGGGGGAGAGAGAGTGGGGAGGGGAGGAGAGGAGAAGAGGGGAGAGAGAGAGTGGGGAGTGAGTGAGAGAGAGTGGGAGGGGGAGGAGAGAGGTAGAGAAGAGAGAAGAGGAGAGAAGAGGAGGAGAGGGGGGGCGGGGAGGGGGAGGGGAGAGGGGAGGGGAGAGGAGGGGGATAGAGAGAAGGGTTAGAGAGAGAAGGTGGGTTAGAGAGAGAAGGGTTAGAGAGAGGGGGATTAGAGAGAGGGGGGAGGTATAGGAGGAGGAGAGGAGGGGGTAGGAGAGGAGAGGGTTAGAGAGGGGTTATAGAGAGAGAGAGGGGGACAGAGGGAGTTGGGGGGCAGATGTTGGAGGAGGGGGAGGAGGGGAGGAGAAGGGAGGGGAGAGGGAGAGGGGGGAGAGAGAGGGGGTTAGAGAGGGGTTATAGAGAGAGGAGAGAGAGAGGGAGTTGGGCAGATGTTGGGTCGAGGGGGCGGGTCCAGTGTGGACTGTGGGCGTGTCTAGAGGCGGGTCCCGCCCTGTGATTGGCGGCGGCGGCGGGCTGTGGGCGGGCCGGGGAGCCGCATGCCGGGCGTGGATTGGCGGGGGCGGCCGTCGGTCAGCGCGGGGTGGGCGGGCCCTCGCCTCCCATTGGCGGCGGCGGGCCGGGGGGCGGGGCGGAGGCCGCGGATTGGCGGCGGCGGACGTCGGTCAGCGCGGAGGGGGCGGGGCCGGGCGGTGACGGACAGGCAGGCAGAGCCCGGGCGGGAGGGTCAGTCGGAGCCGGAGCGGGGCCGGAGAGGGGCCGGAGCGGCGCGATGAGGCTGAGCCGCGGCGTTGGGGCCGGACCCGGGCCAGGGCCAGGACCCGGGGGGGAGCTCGGGGCCAGCGACGAGCTGATCCGCTTCAAGGACGAGGGCGAGCAGGAGGGGGAGCGGGACTTGGCCGACGTTGAAGTCCTCGCTGCTGCGGGAAACCGAGGGGCCGGAGAGCGGCGGCCGGCAGCCCGGGACCCAGGTCAGCCCGGACCCCCTCTCCCCCCACCCCCTCCTCCTTTTCCCCCCTCTCTCCCCCCACCCCCTCATTCTCTCTCTCTTCCCCCCTCACCCCCCTCTTCTCTCTCCCCCTCTCTTTTCCCCCTCCTCTCCTCCCCCTCTCCCTCTCCATCTCTCCCCCCACCCCCCTACCCCCCTCTCTCCCCCCCACCCTCTCTTCTCTCCCCCCCACCCCTCTCTCCCTCTCTCTCCCCCTCCCCCCCACCCCCTCTTCTCTTTCCCCCTCCACCCCCCTTCTCTCCCCCCTCTTCTCTTCTCCCCCCCACCTCTCTCTCTCTCTCCCCCCACCCCTTTTCTCCCCCCCTTCTCCCCGCAGCCCCTTGGTCTGACTGCCTCTTGTGTGTTGCAGGCGGAGCGCGGATCCGAGTCCGAGAAGCGCCGGGATCGAGAGAGGGGTGAGTCAGTGTGTCTGATCCCCAAACCGGACAACCCCCCCCCTCTTCCCACTGGATCGCTGACCACTTCCACTGGATTCCCAGCCCCTTCCAATTTGATTCCCCACTGGATCTGCTGCCCCTTCCCACTGGATCCAAAGCCCGTTTCCACTCGATCCGCAGCACAATCCCACTGGATGGCTGCCCCATTCCAACTGGATCCCTCCCCGCAGATCCCCACATGCCCCTCCCCCCACCACTGGATCCTCGCCCCCTCCACCACTGGATCCTTGCCCCACCACCACTGGATCCCCCCACCACTGGATAAATGCTCCCACCACCACAGGATTCTCGCCCCCGCACTGGATCCCACCGCCCCTCGCACCAGATCCCTGCGCTTTCCACTGGATCACCGTTCCCCCATCCACTGGATCGCTTCTCCCCCCCCCAGTCTGATCTCGGCCTCTCATTAACCGCGACCGCCGCCTCTCTCCCCCGCAGCCCCGAGCCGGGATGGAGGCTTGTTCTCGGCCGCCACATTCCCGCTGTTGTTGATCCCGGAGCCCCAAGGCCTGAGTCCGGGGCCGCGCACGGTGAGTACAAAAAACTTTCTCCAAACTTTTCTCCCAACTTTTCAGCGCGTCATTCTCGGCGGCTGTGTGTGTGTGTGTGTGTGTGTGTGTGTGTGTGTGTGTGTGTGTGGGGGGCCAGTGTGTGTGTGTGGGGGGGGGGGGGGGGGGCCAGTCTGTGTGGGTTTGTGTTTATCAGTATGTGTGTCTGTGTGTGCTTGCGTGTGTAGTTAGCGGCCGGATCTCAGCTCCCTCTCCCATCGGCATCGTCCCACCCCTGAGCTGGGCCTCTCAGGCTTTTGTTCTAGTTCTCCAGCATCACCCCTTGACTCCGGCCCCGCCCGCACCCCCCCCCCCCCCCCCCCCCTCCTCCATAACTCCGCTTCTCCGCCCCCCCCCCCACCAATATCCCTGCAACAAAACTCAAAACTTTGGCACAACTTTCTGCAACGCTCGGGTAAAATTTTGCCAGTGTCGACGGGGCGCTGGATGGGCTGGCACCCGAGCATTTCCAACAGTCTCTGGGGGTCTTGGGGGGAGGGTAGGAGAGCCCGGACTGGTTAGGAGGTTTGTGTGTAGAGTTACTGGGAAAAGCTGACGGTTCAAATGACCGGGAGGTCACTGTCTTCCAGCGCTGGAAGGTTGCGAGAGCGGCGGAGTGTTTCTTGCCCAGTGTTTCGCTCGCTCTCTGTTGATGTGGTCGGTGCTCCCCGGCGGTCTGACAGTTTGCATCTTACATACAGATGCTGTATTTAAATCCTGGAGAGGGTATTGGGGGGGGAGGGGGGGGGGTGGTCTGGCTGCAGTCGCAACAGAGAAAGTATAAAAATTTTGGAAGGAATTTCAAATGAGGATACAAGTTTAACAGGTGAGGTTCAGTCTAGTTTATTGTCACGTGTACCGATGGTACAGGAAGTTCTATTTTAGTTGCTGTGATCCAGCAGTAGAAAGAACAAATACACCTTTTACATTTGAGACATTTTCGTTGTACAGATAATGATAAGGGAATAAAACATTTTAGTGAAGTAAAAGTTCGATCAAATGTGTCGGAAGGAACTGCAAATGCTGGTTTAAATCGAAGGTAGACACAAAATGCTGGAGTAACTCAGTGGGACAGGCAGCATCTCTGGAGAGAAGGAATGGGTGACGTTTGTGGCCTTCCTCAGACTCCGGATCATGGTCAGAGTTGGCTGCCTGTCCGATGACTTACTTCCACATGTTGTGTCTATGCAGGTCGTTAGAGATAGTCCGATAGTAGTTCAGGACTGCTCTCTGGTTGTTGGTGGGATGGTTCAGTTGCCTGATAACAGCTGGGAAGAAACTGTCGCTGAGGTGATTCTTCTTGGGCAGTTTGTGTGGTCGGTGAGCTGGGGAAGGTGGTTGCAGGCGTGTACGGAGTGCGGAGCGAGAGGGTAGAGAGAACAGTGGGGATTACTGTCAGTGTACAAGTGCGGCAGGTTAAGAGGCAACAGCACTTGCTTTGAGCAGTGATCGCAGGAGCATAGCATACACGCCACACACACAAAAAATAAAATTGTAATAATTCATAGTCATACAGCACAGAAACTGGGGGGGGACCTTCGGACCAACTTGTTCCATGAGACCACAAAGAGAGCCCCAGTTAGACAAAAGTGCTGGAGATCATTCTGAAGAAAGGGTTTTGGCTGAAACGTTGCCTATTTCCTTTGCTCATAGATGCTGCTGCACCGTCTGAGTTTCTCCAAGCACTTTTGTTCTACCTTGAATTTCCAGCATCTGCGTTTCCTTCTTTAAACACAATGTATTCCCATCTACACTTAGTCCCACCTCCTGGTTCCCTCCTACACTTTCCTACCCATTTCTCTGTCCGAAATGTTTTTCAAAATTATGCGATAGTCAGCCTCCCAACAAATCTGGATGTGATCCACGCACCCACCACCCTTTGTGTAAAAAGTAGCCCCTCTGATTCCTATTACATATTCTCCACCCCTCCCTTAAACCATGGAACCTCCGGTTTTGTGCCAGGAAGAACTGCAGATGCTGTTTAAATCGAAGGCAGGACACAAAATGCTGGAGTAGTCACTCAGGGGACATGCAGCACATCTGGAGAGAAGGATTGGATGACGTTTTCGGGTCGAGACTTCTTCAGACTGAAGTATTCAGGTCTGATGAAGGGTGAGTCCGAAACGTCTCCAATCCTCTCTCCAGAAAATGCTGCCTTGTCCCGCTGAGTTACTCAGCTTTTGTATCTAGATTGGATGATTAAGCTGTAAAGCTTTTAGTAGAGCATCACTCGGCACTAGGAATTTTTTACATTTATAACAAGCCAATTATCCTACAAACTGTACGATTTGCAGCGTGGGACGGAAACCGTCATGTCAGAGAAAACCACGCAAGTTCAGGGGGAGAACGTTCTAAATCCCCATAGACAGCACCCGTAGTTAGGATTGAACCCCACCCAAAACCCTTGAACCCGGGTCTCCGGCGCTGCATTCGCTGTGAGGCAGCAACTCTACCGCTGCGCCACCGTGACTGTCTATGACTTAAACCAACATCTGCACTTCCTTCCTACATATTACACCTTGTCAGTTTGGTTTGACCAATTTTTGTAAAGATAAATCCTATGGATTATTTTTTTTGCCCTTGGTGCGTGTTCCTCTAATTTGCTAATTTATTCTCTCACAGTTAAAGTTGATAAGCTACTGCCGTTGGCATTTTCTTCCCTTTGTGTAAATTTTAGCCTCACTATGCTTGTTATTGTAGACTTGTACAGCACAGGAACAAACTCTCAGCCCAACTGCTCCATGCCAACCAAGATGCCACATCTAAGATCGCTCGATCATCCCGTATTGGGTCCATTTCCCATCAATTAACCCCCTGGTTTACAGTATTTCTCTTTATGTGTTCTTGTAATCAATGTTTAGTTGATTGTTCAGAGTACCGGGGTACAGTGAAAAGCTTTTGTTGCGTGCCAACCAGTCAACAGAGAGACTATATGTGATTACAATTGAGAATCCACAGTGTACAGATACACAATAAGAGAATAGGGTTCAGTGCAAGGTAAAGCCAGCAAAGCCCGATCAAGGATAGTCCGAGGGTCACCAAAGAGGTAGATAGTAGTTCAGGACTGCTCTCTGGTTGTGGTAGGATGATTCAGTTGCCTGATAACAGCTGGGAAGAAACTGTACCTGAATCTGGAGGTGTGCGTTTTCACACTTCTGTACCTCTTGCCCGATGGGAGAGGGGAGAAGGGAGAGTGGCTGGGGTGCCACTGGTCTTTGATTATGCTGCTGGCCTTGCTGAGGCAGCGTGACGTATATGTCTGCTAATTGTGCCAAGCGTAAACATGGATGATCAAAAGGCAGCGTGTTTTTACACAAATATTTACGTGCAAGATTTATTACCGGGCATTCATTGTCCGGCCCTTCATTGCTCTTAACGAGATGCAACGAACTGCAGATGCTGGAATCTGGAGCAAAGCGTAACGTGCTGGAGTATCTCAGTGGGACAGACATCATCTGTGGAGGGGATGCACAGACCATGTGTTGGGTTGGAACCCTTCTTCAGACTGTGCAAGGTTCAAGATTCAAGAGAGTTTATTGTCATGTGTCCCAGATAGGACAATGAAATTCTTGTTTTGCCTCAACACAACAGGATATAGTAGGCATAAATAAATACAGAACAGATCAGATGTGTACAGCAATTCGTTCTTCCCACGCACTATTAAAGCATGGAACAATCTCCACCAAACCACGGTTGCCCAGCCAGATGCAACTAAATTTAAAGTGGCACTTTCTTCCCAATAACCCTCTCTTGCTAAACCCCTCCCTTCACCACCTCCACTTTAAATTCCAGTTGGAATATTTTGGAGGACCAAGAACCAAGATCAGTGTGACCATATACCAATGAATATTATTTATAAATAACACACACACACACACACACACACACACACACACACACACACACACACACACACACACACACACACACACACACACACACACACACACACACACACACACACACACACACACACACACACACACACACACACACACACACACACACAAATAACAGATAAAGTGCAATGGGCTAATTAACTATCAGAGTTTTGTTTGAGTTGAGTTTAATAGCCTGATGGCTGTGGGGAAGGGGCTGTTCCTGAACCTGGATGTTGCAGATTTCAGGCTCCTGAACCTTCTACCTGAAGGCAGCGGGGAGATGAGTGAGTGGCCAGGATGGTGTGGGTCTTGTTTGTGGTTGCAGTGTGAATGCGGTGGTTTCTAAGGCTTAATGGTAACTTGCTGAATTTCCTTCATCTCCGGTGGAACTAAAAGCGTTGGTGTCTCCCCTTGGCTGTCATGTTAATGCTGTTGGCACCCGACGGATTGTTGGTAATATTAGCTCCAAGGAACTTGAAGCTCTCAGCCATTAAACGATGCAGGAAGTTTTCCTCATAGCAAATATTATGCCTTCACATTCATCGTAGAGTCCAAAAGTAAAAAATGCTAACTGGCTGTACAGCAGGACAGGCAGCATCTCTGGAGAGAAGGAATAACCAGGGATGCTGGATGTCCCGCTGAGTTGCTCTGGCATTTTGTGTCCCGTCTTGGGTGTAAACCAGCATCTGCAGTTCCTCCCTACACATTTTGTCTGTTCCTGGAGAAGTACGTGTTAGATTGATTGAAAGATACAGCATGGAAACAGGCCCTTCGGCCCACCGAGTCCCTGCCGGACCATCCCCCTGGTTTTATGTTCTCCCACTTTCTCGTCCATTCCCTACACACCAGGGGACCAATTAATCCACAAACCCGCACGCCCTTTGGGATGTGGGAGGAGACTGGAGCACCCCGCGGTCACAGGGAGAACGTGCAAACTCCACCGACAGTGTCCCAGGCCAGGATCGAACCCGGGTCTCCGGCGCTGTGAGGCAGCAGCTCTACCTGCTGCACCACTGTGCTGCTGGTAATGTCGCAGTTTGAGACTCCGACCGTGGTATGTAGAAACATAGAAAATAGGTGCAGGAGTAGGCCATTCAGCCCTTCGAGCCAGCACCGCCATTCAATATGATAAAGGGTGATCATCCCCAATCAGTACCCGTTCCTGCTTTCTCCCCGTATCCCTTGATTCTGTTAGCCCCAAGAGTTAAATCAAGTCAAGTCGAGAGTGGTTATTGTCATGTGTCCCAGAGAGGACAATGACATTCTTGCTTTGCTTCAGCACAACAGAATTATAGTGGGCGTGAATACAGAACAGATCAGTGTGTCCATATACCATTATATAAATATACACACACATCAATAAATAAGCAGATAAAGTGCAAATAAACAGATAATGGGCTATTAATGTTCATAGTTTTGTTTGAGTTGAGTTCAATAGCCTGATGGCTGTGTGGAAGTAGCTGTTTCTGAACCTGGACGTTGCAGTCTTCAGGCTCCTGTACCTTCAACCTGAAGGTAGCGGGGAGATGAGTGTGTGGCCAGGATGGTGTGGGTCCTTGATGATGCTGCCAGCCTTTTTGAGGCAGCGACTGCGATAGATCCCCTCGATGGAAGGGAGGTCAGAGCCGATGATGGACCGGGCAGTGTTTACTACTTTTTGTAGTCTTTTGGCCTCCACTGCTTTCCACAGATTCACAAATCTCTGGGTACACCGGGGGGGGGGGGGGGGTGGGGGGGATGCAGAGGTGTGGGGGTGTGGGTGTGGGGGGGGGGGGGGGTCTAGGTGAGTATGGGGAGTAGAGTTTGGGTTTTTTTTGTTGTGATTGTTGTGGGGTCGGTGTGGGATGGGGTGAGGCGCATTGTCCCCGCAGAATCTCAGTGTGTCTGTTGTCTAATTCTGTGTCTGCTTTGAATTTTCCACAGTACCTGCACATGAAATGGCCCCTGTTGGACTTGCAGGCGGCCGGCTCCCTCAAAGACTCACCGTCTCCTGTACATATTGTGAGTAAGAAACATATTGTGAGTTTGTTGGAGTCGGGGTTGGTCTTTGCCTTCTTGGCTTGCATTCGCTAGAATTTCGAAGATTGAGGGGTGATCTCATAGAAACGTACAAAATTCTTAAGGGGTTGGACAGGCTAGATGCAGGAAGATTGTTCCCGATGTTGGGGAAGCCCAGAACAAGGGGTCACAGTTTAAGGATAAGGGGGAAGTGTTTCAGGACCGAGATGAGAAAAACATTTTTGACACAGAGAGTGGTGAATCTGTGGAATTCCCTGCCACAGAAGGTAGTTGAGGCCAGTTAATTGGCTATATTTAAGAGGGAGTTGGATGTGGCCCTTGTGGCTAAAGGGATCAGGGGGTATGGAGAGAAGGCAGGTACAGGATACTGAGTTGGATGATCAGCCATGATCATATTGAATGGCGGTGCAGGCTCGAAGGCCGAATGACCTCCTCCTGCAACTATTTTCTATGTTTCTGACCAAAGGCAGGTGGGGTGGGAGGGGGACGGAGGGGGAGGTCAGTGGATGGGAGGCAAGGGGTCGTGCAGTGTGTAGGAGGGAACTGCAGATGCTGGTTTAAACAGAAGATGGACACAAAAAGCTGGGGCAACTCCGTGGGTCAGGGGCAGCATCTCTGGAGAGAAGGAATGGGTGACGTTCCCGGTTCTTCGGACATCAGTAGAGCACGTGAACAGACCCTTCAGTCCGCGATCTGTGCCGAACATGATGCCAAGACCCTCTCCAGCTGCCGGCACGCGATCCATATCCCTCCATTCCCTGGATGTCCGTGTGTTCGTCCAAGAGTCTCTTAAACAGCACAGCTGTGATGAGGGGGGGATCCCAGGAAGGGCCATGGGTAAAGGTCACCAAGTGCCGGTGGATGGTTCACCGTGTCACGGCACTCGAAGTGGCCGTCCGCGGTTCACCGTCATCCGGAGAACAACATCTGGAACAGATTGTATTGGGGGGGCAATGTCTGGAACAGCTGCACCAGGTGGGGCGACAGCTGGAACAGCTGCATCAGGGGGGGCAATGTCTGGAACAGCTACACCAGGTGGGGTGACATCTAGAATAGCTGCCCAGGTGTGGCAACATCTGGAACAGCTGCATCGGGGGCGACATCTGGAACAGCTGGACTGGGGGGCGCGCACAAACACAAACAAAGAGTGGGGAATGATGATGGGTGGAGGGGTGAGTGGGATCAGGATGGGAGGGGAGGGGACAGGAAGGACAGTCTGATGGTTTCTCTCCCTCTCTCTCCCTCTCCCGCAGGCCACTGGTTTACCCCTGGTCCAGCACCCCCACCACATGCACCCCCTCACCCCCCTCATCACCTACAGCAACGACCATTTCACCCCCGGGAGCCTCTCCCCGGAGCTCGACCCCAAGACTGGTGAGTCCATGCTCTCACCTCTCACACCAGACTGCTGTGTTGGTGCTCGCACACTCTCTCACACTCACACGCGCTCGCACACTCTCCCACAGGCTCACTCGCTCACACTCTGTCTCACACACACACACATGCGCTCGCTCACACTCACGCGCGCTCACACGTTGGCTCACGCGGGCTCAAACACACACTCACGCGCGCTCTCACACACTCACTCACACGTGCTTGCTCACACGCGCACTCACGCGCACACACTGAAACAAGCTCTCACACGCACGCTCGCTCACACACGCTCTCACACACGTGCTAACTCGGACACACGCGCTCTCACACACGTGCTAACTCAGACACACGCTCTCACACACGTGCTAACTCAGACACGCGCTCTCACACACGTGCTAACTCAGACACGCGCTCTCACACACGTGCTAACTCAGACACACGCTCTCTCACATTCACTCTCTGTGCCTCTCGCACGGGGGCTGCGTTGGGCCGGGTCGCTGTGTTGGTGTTCACACTCACACACACACACTCATACTCTCACCGTGTCTCTCTCTTTTATTTCCGGACACTGTGTTGGTGTGAATTGTCCCCCACTGCCTTCTGTGGCAGAGAATTCCCCACACTGCGTCTCTTTCTCTCGTGCTGGAAGCTGTGTTGGTGCGCGGACTCACTGACTCACACTTACACTCTGTGTGTGTGTGTGTGTTGTGTGTGTGTGTGTGTGTCTGTGTGTGTGTGTGTTTGTGTCACTCTCCCTCTCTCTCTCTCTCTCTCGCGCCAGGCCTCCCGCGACTCCGGCACCCGTCTGACTTGGCCGCGTTCTACCCCCTGGCTGCTGGCGGCGTGGGACAGATCGCCCACCCTCTCGGCTGGGTGGTGCCTCCGTAAGTTGTCTACCTTTCCTAACCACCTTGTGTCGGCTGCATGTGGAGTAGCGAATGCTGTTCCGGTCGTCCCCATTAAAGGACGGGCTGCAGAGTGACCGAGCTGTACGGAAACAGGCCCTTCGGCCCACCTTGTCAATGCTGACCAAGTTGGCTTACTGGGCTAGTCCCATTTGCCTGCATGTGACCTAGAGCCCTATAGATCCTCCCTGTCCATATATCGGTCCAAGTACCTGTGATGAAGTCCAGAGGTAGTAAGTCATGTGGCAGAAATAAACAGTAGAATTTGGTGTTATCAGATTAAAATATTGTCAACTTTATCTACAATAATAACACTCCACCCCCTCGGTGTGATGGGACAGGATAGAGGGGGCACCTTCCGTTCTGGAGGCTCTGGTGTTGACCCCAGTGTAGGGGACAGTCGGCAGCTGAGGGATGTCCAGAGCGGCCGGATGTCCAGAGTGGCCGGTTGACCGTACGATGGGGGAGACGGGAAGTGTGACAAAGTGATTCTGCTCTAGAGTGGGGAGGGGGATGGGGGGTCCTTAGTGGTGGTGATGAGGAGCAGGTTTTATGGGTGGGGGGGGGGAATGCTGAAGGGCAGGTCTGGTTTTGCCGGTGGTTCTGTGTGTGTGCGTGTGGTGTTTCTCGCTGTAACCCGGGCTCTGTGCTCCTGTTGTGTCCCCCTTTCAGGCCCAGTCCCTCTCTCTACTCCATGTTGGCACCAGGCTTCAGACCGGCCTACCACACCGCACTGGCAACCAGCCCCTCTGTCGCCAGGTGGGTGACTCTCCGAGCACTGGGGTCCCAACTGGCCCAGAGCACGTCTGCACTGGGTGGGAGAGGGGAGGGGGGAATGATTGGGAGGGGGGAGTGTGGGGAGGGGAGGAGCAGGGGGCGTGGTGGGGGGGGGGGGTGCAGAGGGTGTGTGGGGAGGGGAGAGTGATTGGGGAGGGGATGAGGGGAGGGGAGGGGGCAGGGGGTGTGGGGGGGGGATTGAGGGGGGTGCAGGGGGTGGGTGGGGTGGGGAGCAGCGAGAGAGAGTGCTAACAGAACTCTCGTCGGAGAGAGGAAGAGAACATCTTCAAAATAGACATACCGTGAGGAGATTTTTCGCAGTGGAGCAGATGAAGTGAGTAGGGAGGAACTGCAGATGCTGGTTTAACCGGGAGACGGGCATGAAAAGCTGGAGTAGAGAAGGAATAGGTGACGTTTTGGGTCGAGAACCCTCTATGTATTTCCAGAGAGTGAGCTGCTGTTGGCGGTCGGGATGGCGTTTCTGCTGCCTGGGGGGGCGGCACTCGGTTCCTGGTCCTCCCTGACCCATGTCTCTTTGGCAGGTTCTCTCCGCAGATGGTCTCACCGCCACATGGAATCCCTCATCCAGCCATCGTAAGCACAGGTATCAAACAGGAGCCGACGCACAGCCAGCCCAGCCCAAGCCACGTCCCGTAAGTCATGTTGTCCATTCACTGCCTTGGTCAATAACAGGAGCTGCTCGGTCAACGGCCGGCGCGTTGACTTTGATTCACAGTTTCACGGTTGCTTTATTATCACATGTACAGATAAATGGTGCAGTGTTTGCTCTGCATGCTATCCAGTCGAATCTCACTATACATGAGTATACAATAGAAATAACATATGCTGGAGTAACTCAGCGGGTCAGGCAGCATCTGTGGAGAACATGGATAGGTGACGTTTCACAGAGTGCTGGAGTAACTCAGCGGGTCAGGCAGCATCTGTGGAGAACATGGATCGGCAATGTTTCGGGTCGGGACCCTTCTTTAGACTGATTGTGGTCGCAGGGACGGTGGGGAGATGCTGGAAGAGATGAAGGAGGCAACAAACGGACATCCCTTTACCCGCCTCTCTATCCGGCAGCCAGCCAGCACTTTGTACCTTGGAAGAGAATGAGAAAATGTTTGGTTCTTTGGGACTGATAGCAATGGGAGCGATTGGGAATGGTGGAAACCATTAGGACTGTACTATGGGAGTGGGTGATAAAATGTTTTAAGCAATGGACAATAGGTGCAGGAGTAGGCCCTTCAGCCCTTCGAGCCAGCACCGCCATTCATTGTGATCATGGCTGATCATCCCCAATCAGTACCCCGCTCCTTCTCCCCATATCCCCTGACTCCGCTATCTTCAAGAGCCCTATCTAGCTATCTCTTAAAAGTATCCAGGGAACTGGCCTCCAACGCCCACTCAGAGGCAGATAATTCCACATACTCACAACTCTCTGTGCAAAAAAGTGTTTCCTCGTGTCCGTTCTAAATGGCTTACCCCTTATTCTTAAACTGTGGTCCCTGGTTCTGGACTCCGCCAATATCGGGAACATGTTTCCTGCCTCTAGCATGTCCAAGCCCTTAGCAATCTTATATGTTTCAATAAGATATCCTCTCATTCTTCTAAACTCCAGAGTGTACAAGCCCAGCCGCTCCATTCTCTCAGCATATGACAGTCCCGCCATCCCGGGAATTAACCTTGTAAAAATTGGCTGCAACCTTCCCTCCATTGATGAACTGTACACTGCAAGGGCCAGGAAGCGAGCGGGCAAGATCATCTCTGACTCCTCTCACCCTGGCCACAAACTCTTTGAATCACTTCCCTCTGGAGGGCGACTCCGGACTGTCAAAGCTGCCACAGCCAGACATAAAAACAGTTTTTATCCACGAGTAGTTGCTCTACTCAACAGCCAAAAATCTGTAGCCTCCCTTTGATCTGGTATTTTGTTGGTTCACATGCTTGATCAATGGTCTTTTATCATTAATGTTTTATTATTATTAATGTTTAGTATTTTCTGAGTCATTCGTAACTGTCACTGTAAGTCATGTTGTTACTTGTGGGCGGAGCACCAAGGCAAATTCCTTGTATGTGAATACTTGGCCAATAAACGTACTTACTTACATAAACCTACGCTACACACCCTCAATAGCAAGAATGTCCTTCCTCAAATTAGGGGACCAAAACTGCTCACACTACTCCAGGTGTGGTCTCACTAGGGCCCCATCAAAACTGATTGCTGAGGAGTTTGGTTTCCCTGGGATTCTGTCCACTGGGGAAGGGTTGGGTGCATTGGGACTGGGTCCAAGGGGCTTGGCTTTGAGGCCGTGACTGCGGGTGGTGCGGTTCCTGACTACCGCGCTTGCCTTTGTTTCAGGAGACCTCCGTCCATTAAGGAGGAGGATGAGAAGAGGAAGCCACACATCAAGAAGCCTCTGAACGCCTTCATGCTGTACATGAAGGAGATGCGAGCCAAGGTGGTGGCAGAGTGCACGCTCAAAGAGAGCGCGGCCATCAACCAGATCCTGGGGCGCAAGGTAAGTCCGCACGCAGCGACACGAGGGCTTGCAGGTGTGACAGGACCGCTGGAACTTTGGTTCAGTTTAGAGATACAGAATCAGAGACACGGACTCAGGCCCTTCGGCCCACTGGGTCCGTGCCGACCAGCGAACCCCCGCACGTTTACACTATCCTACACGCACTAGGGATATTTGTTACATTTGTACCTACAAGCCTGTACGTCTTTGGAGTGTGGGAGGAAACGGAAGATCTCGGAGAAAACCCCACGCAGGTCACGGGGTGGACGTACAAACTCCGTACAGACAGCGCCCGTAGTCGGGATCGAACCCGGGTCTCCGGCGCTGCATTCGCTGTGAGGCAGCAACTCTACCGCTGCTCAGTTTAGATCACTAGTTTAGTGTCGAGATACAGTACGGAAACAGGCCCTTCTGCCCACCACATCTGCGCCGGCCAGCGATCACCCGAACACTAGTTTAGTTTAGAGTTACCACACCAACCAGTGATGCCCATACACTAGCACATCCCTACACACTAGGGACAATTTACAATTTTTTTTTTTTTACTGAAGCCAATTAACTTGCAAACTTGTACGTTTTGGGGATGTGAGTGGAAACTGGAGCATCTGTGGAAAACCCACACGGTCACGGGGAGAACGTACAAACTCCCTACGGAGAGCATCTGTAGTCAGGATCGAACCCGGGTCTCTGGCGCTGTGAGGCAGCAACTCTACCGCTGCACCACGATGCCTCCACGCTGTTAGTTGGATCTCTTGTGACTTGTAGATGCTTTAGTAAATGTTGGGCGAATGTTAAGTTGGGTTTGGGTTTACATAGAAAGTAGGTGCAGGACTAGGCCATTCGGCCCTTCCGGCCAGCACCGCCATTCAATATGATCATGGCTGATCATCCACAATCAGTACCCTGTTCCTGCCTTCTCCCCATATCCCTTGATTTCTTTAGCCCGAAGAGCTAAATCTAACTCTCTTGAAAGCATCCAGTGAATTGGCCTCCACTGCCTTCTGTGGCAGAGAATTCCACAGATTCACAACTCCTCCAACATCATCTTCTGTAGTATCTGTTCCAGGCGAGACCAAGCGCAGGCTTGGCGATGGTTTCGCTCAGTCACAGAATCACAACTCTCTGGGTGAAAAGGTTTTTCTCCATCTCGGCCCTAAATGGCCAACCCCTTCTTCTTAAACTGTGACCCCTGGTTCTGGACTTGCCACCAACACCGGGAACATGTTTCCTGCATCCAGCTTGTCAATCCCTTAAGAAATCTGTTTATGTTTCTATAAGATCCCCTCTCAAATTCTGGTGAATGTAAGCCCAGTCGATCCATTCTTTCATCAAAGTCAAAGTCAAAAGAGTTTATTATCATGTCCCTGATAGGACAATGAAATTCTTTCTTTGCTTAGCACAACAGAACATAGTAGGCATTCTCTGCAAAAAAGATCAGTGTGTCCATATACCATTATATACGTAAATACACACATGAATGAATAAATTGATAAAGTGCAAATAACAGATAAAGGGGTATTAATGTTCAGAGTTTTGTCCGAGCCAATAGACTGCATCTATTGTCTATCGTAGGCCAGGGTGTGGAGTAGCTGGGATGAGCTGGGATCTCCTTACTGCTGGGGTCAAGTGTCCGTGCTGGGTGACTGGTTCAGTCGGAGCTGGGAGGGAGGGAGGGTGTGAGTGAGTCTGTGCTGCCCAGTGAGTGACCCCTCTGCCTGTGTCCACAGTGGCACGGCCTGACACGTGAGCAGCAGTCCAAATACTATGAGCTGGCGAGGATGGAGAGGCAGCTGCACTCCCAGCTCTACCCCGGCTGGTCGGCGCGTGACAACTATGTAAGTATTCTCCAAGTCTAGTCTAGCCGCGGTGACTCCCGTCTCTCCGCCAGACGTGTGGACCCAAGGGGAGATGGGGTCTAGTGGTGCAGAACACATGGAGACCCGAAACGTCGCCTATTCCTTCTCTCTGTAGATGCTGCCTCACCCAGAGTTTCTCCAGCATTTTTCGTCCTCTTTCACTTGTCCGTGCCTAGTGCCTGATCTTGTACACCTCGATAAGGTCGATCCAGCCTCTCCCTCTAACTCAAGCCCAACTAACATCCTGAATCATTCTGCTTGGTGGCTGAGTTGTGACATTGAGAAGGAGGGGGGCTCTCAATGGGCAGGGAGGGGGTCAGGGCTCATCGGATGACCCCTTGGGTTGGTCACAGTTTGGTTTTCGGGGGTAGGGGGGATGGTGGGTGGTCAGTCGAGTGGTGTGGGGGCTGGAGGACTGTACCGGGTCGGTGAGGAGTCAGTTGGTCAGGGGGTGGTCGGGTGTGGGAGGTGGGGGGGCCAGAGCACTGTACTGGCTGGGTGAGGGGGCAGTTGGTCAGGGGGTGGACGGGTGTGAGAGGTGGGGGGGCCAGAGCACTGTACTGGCTGGGTGAGGGGGCAGTTGGTCAGGGGGGTGGTCGGGTGTGGGAGGTGGGGGGCCAGAGCACTGTACTGGGTGGGTGAGGGGGCAGTTGGTCAGGGGGGTGGTCGGGTGTGGGAGGTGGGGGGCCAGAGCACTGTACTGGGTGGGTGAGGGGCAGTTGGTCAGGGGTGGTCAGTTGAGTGGTGTGGGGGCCGGACTGACTTGGTTTCCATTTTTCAGGGGAAGCGGAAAAAGAGGAAACGAGGCAAACAGCCGATGTCCGAGGAGAGTAACCCAGGTGTGTCCTCTGACCCCAGCGTCAGCCGGGGTTCTCTGCAAGGGTTCACTGGGTTATCGCAGGTCGGCTGGGGTTGACTGTGGGTCACCGGTGGGCTAGGCTGAGATGGATGCTGCGGGAGGGTGTGGGGGAGGGGGGTGATGGGGTTGGGGATTTGGTACTCAAGGGGGTGGGGGTGGTTTGAAATTTCAGTCCCTTGTTTCACAGCGCAACGGGTAGAGCTGCTGCCTCACAGCACGATATATCCCGGTTCGATCCTCGACTCGGGTACTGTCTATGTGGAGTTTGCTCCGGTTTCCTCCCACATCCCATAGACGTGCGGGTTTGTAGGTTAATCGGCCCCCAGCGTGTAAGGAATGGATGAGAAAGTGGGATAACATAGAACTATCGTGATTATAAGGATGGAGTTTAGAAGTATGGGGGGGGGGGGGTGAAAGGCCCGGATAAAGTGGATGTGGAGAGGATGTTACTACTAGTGGAAGAATCTAGGACCAGAGGACACAGCCTCAGACTAAAAGGACATATTTAGCCAGGAGATGAGGAAAATGTTGTTTAGTCAAAGGGTGGTGAATTGTTGGAATCCGTTGCCACAGACGGCTGTGGAGGTCAAGTCATGGGTATTTTTAAAATGGACATTGACAAATTCTTGATTAGTAAGGTGAACGGGGGTTATGGGGAGAAGGCAGGAGAATGGGGTTGAGAGGGAAGGATGGATCAGCCATGTTTGAATTTGTAGACTTGATGGGCCGAATGGCCTAATTCTGCTCCTATCACTTATGACCATGAGTGAATAGAGGAACGACGTCTGGAGGGTTCACAAGTTAGAGGAGTTGAATTAGGCCATTCGGCCCACTGAGTCTACCCTGCCATTCGATCACGGCTGATCTCTGCCTCCTAATCCCATTTTCCTGCTTGATCCCTTCTTCTCGCGTATGGCGTGCGCAGCCTAAAGTTGTAGGACAACTTGTTCTATTTGATCTTATTTGATTTGTGCACGCTGGGTTGATTGCATTAGTCGAAACAGGTCGGACCACATGAAGGTTGCAATCTTCCACCCTTGCCTGATCCCCATAACCCTTGACACCTGTTCTGATCAAGAATTTGTCCATCTCTGCCTTAAAAATATCCACCGAGGGTGGTGAATCTGTGGAATTCATTGCCCCTAGTGTGTGACCGTTCGGCCCACTGTGTGCATGCTGACCCACTCTGTGTGTGACTCCCTAATGATGATCTCCTTCTCCCACAGATGCGTCCGTGCCCGTTGCCCATCGGCGGGTGAGGAGTCGCTCGGTGCACGTGGACGGGATCTACTCCCTGCCCCTCTCTGCCTCGGCCAGCGTCCTGGACTCCCCTCCGTCCCCTCCCGGCCGAGACCCCGACCAGTCGCCGCCTCCCTCGCTGACCGCCAGGCCGGACTACCCGTCCAAACCCCGGCCCCCCAGCTCCAGCCCGGGCTCCCGCTATCTCTCCCAGGCCGCCACCCCCACCTTCCTCCTCACCCCCCCCTCCTCGGTCGAGGCTGCCACTCACCCTCACTACGCCTCACAGACGCAGCCGTTGTCCTTGGTGACCAAGTCCCCAGTGACCGCCGACCCCTGACCCCCCCCCACACCCCCTGCTCAATCTGCCTCTCTGACACCTGACCTCCCGGAGAATTTTTAAAAGATGTTCTTTGAAGCTGGTCAATATTTGACCCCATTTTTTTATATTGATACCTGTAAATAACTTTTTTATAACGTTGTGGCTGGAGGAAGGCGAAGGAGGACCTGCAGTGGGTGGGGAAGACGGGGGGTGGAGGAAGGGGTGCCTGCATTAACACCACAACCTGGGCTGCAGCTTGGGGCATCTTCACCAGGGTTAGTGGAGGTGAGCATCACTGGGCTGCCCGTTAAGATGGCTGGTCCGCAGGGTGGAGGCGTAGGGCGGTGGGTCTGTTCCAGAGCTGTTCCAGATCCCTGGCGCGGCGTAGAGGTGGTGAAGGATCCAACTTGTCACCGAGCTTGTGGGGGTGATCGCCTACTCGCTGGGCAAGGATGCCAGCCTAAGTGCGGCACCCTCAGTCAGTAGACAATCAATGACGCTGAGACTCTTCCCTCCCCCACCACCCACACCCTGGGAACAGCATCACTCGTTGGCCCAGTTAGTAGGGTTCTCAATTCTGCATTCTAGGTGAGGGGACTCTGTCCCGGTGCTGGGGGCAGGTTCTGGCTTTGCCCAACCCCTTGCTTGTGTAGAGTGCATTGGCTTCTCACTCGGGTCCGTCACCTGCGCTGTTGGCTTGTCCAGGAACTGCTCCTTCTCTGCCCAAAGGTGGCAGGGTTGGGGCATGGTTCCCTCATGGTTCAGTGGCCGTACGAAGTCTTCCACACACCGTCTACCACGTGGCTGGGTAAAATCTCCGAGCCAGCCAGAGTTACTCTCCCTGTCTGTCGGACCAGTCAGTGTGAGCGAGCTTCCATCGGACCCATTGCCTTGACTTTTGTTGCCGTTTAAGACCATTCCATCCCCCATTTCTCATCCATTGGTTTTATTTTTGCTTTGTTTAAAACATGTATAAATTTCTGCATAAACATATTATATAAGAAAAATTATAGTTTACAGCTTACATTTTATTTTTGTTCTCTGATGAGATTTTGAGATTTGAGATTTTCTTTTGGAGAGAGGAGCGCTGAACACAAACTTTGAAGAAATAGTAGCGGGGGGGGGGGGGCATTTAATTATTAGTTTGCTGCTTCATCCCCAAAGCTTCAGCTTGTAGAATGAAAAAGTTGAAGAAGCCTCACAGAGCGTATGGAACAAGCTGCCAGAGGAAGTAGTTGAGGCAGGGACTATTCCAACGTTTAAGAAACAGTTAGACAAGTGCGTGGATAGGACAGGTTTGGAGGGATATGGACCAAATGCCATTTAGAACGGAGATGAGGAAACACTTTTTTTCACAGAGTAGTGAGTCTGTGGAATTCTCTGCCTCAGAGGGCGGTGGAGGCGGTTTCTCTGGATGCTTTCAAGAGAGAGCTAGATAGGGCTCTCAAAAATAGCGGAATCAGAGGATTTGGGGAGAAGGCAGGAATGGGGCACTGATTGGGGATGATCAGCCATGATCACATTGAATGGCGGTGCTGGCTCGAAGGGCCGAATGGGCTACTCCTGCACCTATTGTCTATTGTCTAATGCGGGCAGGTGGGACTAGTGTAGCTGGGACATGTTGGCCGTTGTGGGCAAGTTGGGCCGAAAGGCCTGTTTCCACACTGTATCACTCTATGACTCAAACTATGCATGAGTGTACACTAGAACACACAAAGTGCTGGAGTAACTCAGCGGATCAGGCAGCATCTTTGAAGAACATGGTTAGGTGACGTTTTGGGTCGGGACCCTTCTTTGGAGTTCTTGTTCCAAACTCCTCACCTTTGCATCTGATTAACACTCAGTCCCCAGAGATGCGGCCTGACCCCACTGAGTTACTCCAGCCCTTTGAGGCATGAAGTGTAGGTGGAGTCAACGGAAGGGAGGTTGGCTTGCGTGAAGGTCTGGAATGCATCCACAATTCTCTGCAATTTTCATGCAGTCTTTGCACGGAGCTGTTCCCAATCCATGCCATGATGAATCCCGATAAAATGTTTTCTACGGCGCACCTGTATCTGTATCTTGACGTACAATTACCATCACTGGTTGTCGCTGTAGACGTTGGTGAGAGTTGTTCTCAATAGATCCAGGGATCTAGGGACAAAGGCAGGGCAATGCATCTGCCTGCTCAGCCATGGTTGAATTAAATAATCTCTGAGGGTCAAGTTCTTATATTTTCCAGGGGATGTGGGACTAAAGCTGTGAGACGGACAAATGGACGCTCAGGGTTAGACAGAATGAAGGCGTCTGTTAGAATCTGTCACCCCTTGTTTCTCTCCAGTGTAGAGGAGACTACACGGTCCACGTTGCAGTTGGAGAGGCAGAGACTGCACACGGTGGAATCGAGAGCAAACATCAAACTGCTGGAGGGACTCGGCGAGTCAGGCAGCATCTGTGGAGGCGAATGGATGGTTGATGTTTCGGATCGAGACCCTTCATCGCCTATCTCTCTGCCTCCACGGATGCTGCCTGACCTGCCGTGTTCTTCCAGTGCTTTGCCTTTTGCACCTCATTCATTTTTTTTTCCTCTCTCCACTTTCCTCATTCATCTGCTCCACACCATTTCAAATTCACTGCCATCGATTGACCAATCATAACGCTCCATCCCATGTTGTCCCGCCCCTATCAGTGAAGGGCACTTGACCTGACCAATCAGTGTCATAGAAACATAGACAATATGGCCATTCGACCCTTCGAGCCAGCACCGCCATTCAATATGATCATGGCTGATCATCCAAAATCAGTACCCTG
Organism: Okamejei kenojei; assembly: GCA_035221665.1. Classification (NCBI taxonomy): domain Eukaryota; kingdom Metazoa; phylum Chordata; class Chondrichthyes; order Rajiformes; family Rajidae; genus Okamejei; species Okamejei kenojei. Next base: position 17,277,705 of record CM069168.1, read on the forward strand.
TTCCTGCTTTCTCCCCATATCCCTTGATTTCATTAGTCCCAAGAGCTAAATCTAACTCTCTCTTGAATGCATCCAGTGAATTGGCCTCCATTGCCTTCTGTGGCAGAGAATTCCACAGATTCTCTGGATGAAAAAGTTTTTCCTCATCTCAATCCTAAATGGCCTACCTCTTATTCTTAAACTGTGACCCCTGGTTCTCGATTCCCGTAACATTGCGAACATTTTTCCTGCATCTAGCCTGTCCAATCCTTTAAGAATTTTATATGTTTCTATAAGATCCCCTCTCATCCTAAATTCCAGCCTAGTTGACCCATTTTTTCATCCTACATCAGTCTCGCCATCCCGATTATTATCCTGGAGAATCTACGCTGCACTCCCTCAATAGCAAGAATGTCATTCCTCAAATTAGGAGACCAAAACTGCACTTAAAACTCCAGGTGAGGTCTCACCAGGGCCCTGTACAACTGCAGTAGGACCTCCTTGCTCCTAAACTCAAATCTTCTCGTTATGAAGGCCAGCATGCCATTAGCTTTCTTCACTGCCTGCTGTACCTGCATGCTTAATTTGAGTGACTGATGTACAAGCACACCCAGGTCTCTTTGCACCTCCCCTTCTCCTAATCTGACACCATTCAGATAATTCTGAATAAGGGTCTCGACCCGAGGTGTCGCCCATTCTTTCTCTCCAGAGATGCTGCTTGTCCCGCTGAGTTTCTCCAGCATAAGCATCATCTGCATTTCATTCCTACACCATTCAGATAATAATCTGCCGTCCTGTTTTTGCCACCAAAGTGGATAACTTGCATTTATCCACATTATAGGGAGACAAAAATTCTGGAGAAACTCAGCGGGTGCAGCAGCATCTATGGAGCGAAGGAAATAGGCAGTGTTTCGGGGCAAAACCCTTCTTCAGACTGAAATTATCCACATTATAATGCATCTGCCATGCTTTTTCCCGCTCACCCATCCTAATCCAAGTCACTCTGCAGTGTCATAAAGCAGCAAAATCAGATGAGGAAAAACGATTTCACACAGAGAGTTGTGAATTTGTGGGATTATCTGCCTCAGAAGGAGAATTTTCCCCCCTGCGAAAGTATCGCGCACCAAACACCAACCTGGACACACTGAAGCAGAGCCACTGCCGATCGAAACTCATGATATATGTACTTTTATTCTTTATTTCTATTTATTTTTTACCGCACACTGGTTGAGAAACGTTTTTTTGTTTTCCTCTGGGTATGTAAGTACTCAGAAAAATGAATAATAAAGATATACATTATATACAGTGGAGGCTGATTTACCGGATGCATTCAAAGGAGAGTTAGATAGAGCTCTCAGGGGTAGCGGGATCTAGGGATATGGGGAGAAGGCAGGAACGAGATACTGATTGTGGATGATCCGCCATGATCACATTGAATGGCGGTGCTGGCTCGAAGGGCCGAATGGCCTCCTCCTGCACCTATTGTCTATTGTCTGTATCTAAAGAGCTGGCGTAACTCAGCGGGACAGGCAGCATCTCTGGAGCAATCCCGCCTCCACACTATGATTGGCAATAGGCCGGGCCAATCACCTCCGCCTATCCAGCAGGCACCCGCCCACCTTCATGATTGGCAGCAAACTGGCCCAATCAGACCCCTGCATCCCGCGATGTCCCGCCCACCCCTCCGGTGATGGGCACCGGCTCGACCATTCAGCGCCGCCGCTCGGCCCCAGTGGACCAATGAGCCAGGGGAGGGGCGTATCCTCGCTGCAACAAGTTGGTGGACCAGTTGCCATCTACTTTTTATAGTTTTGTATTCGCTCTTAAAGAAATATATATTAAAAAGTCAACGTTTTGGAATTAAGCCAAACAGTCTTTATCTGTGTGTTCATTTACAATGGTCCTAGACAATAGGTGCAGGAGGAGGCCATTCGGCCCTTCGAGTCAGCACCACCATTCAATGTGATCATGGCTGATCATCCCCAATCAGTACCCCGTTCCTGCCTTCTCCCCATATCCCCTGATTCCTCTAGCCCTATGAGCTCTATTTAACTCTCTTTTGAATGTATCCAGTGAATTGGCTTCCACTGCCCTCTGAGGCAGAGAATTCCACAGATTTACAACTCTCTGTGTGAAAATGTTTTTCCTCATCTCAGTACTAAATGGCCGACCCCTCATTCATAAACTGTGGCCCCTGGTTCTGGACTCCCACAACATTGTGAACTTGTTTCCTGCCTCTAGCGTGTCCAAACCCTCAATAATCTTATCGGGAGGTTTCACGGCAGTCGAGTCACGACCCATGACCCGTACTGTTGCTACGTTACGCCAAGTGGAGTACACGCGATGAACTGCAGGTAAGCACTTGCCATTGTTTCGAGCGTAGCGGACCCGTTAAAACCCGCCGATATTGTCAATTTTTGCGCTGTAAATAATTATGGAAATCGGGATAAGCGTGAGAGACATTTAGCCTACTTCAGAATTCCAAAAGTGAGGAGAAATGACGGTAGATAGAAGCGAGAGCTGAAGGGACAGCAACAGCCAGAGTGCTTGGTGAACATTGGCCGTTTGCTCACTACATTTCATCAACATTATTTGTGTTTTTTCTTGATTCCTTTGGCATCTAAAAAGTTTCAAAAGTGATCAATCTGGCTGTAAAATTTTAAAAATCGCCCATGGTTCTCAAGTGCGGTTTTTACATACAAAAAGAAAACGCCTCTGAAGCAAAATTTACAGCCAGATTTATCAGTTCTGAGACTTTTTAGATACCAATCAAGAAAAAAACTGTTGATGAAATGCAGTGAGCAAACGCGATAATTCCAATATTTTCAATTCCGATATCTGCGTGGCCAATGTTCGCCAAGCACTTTAGCTGTTGTTGTCCCCTCAGCTCTCGCATCTCTTTACCTTCATTTCGCTTCACCTTTGGGATTCTGAAGTTGGGTACATGACTCTCACACTTACCCCGACTTCCACAATTTTTTACAGCGGAAAAATTCAACATTTTGGCGTTTTTTAACAGGTAGGAAAGTACGCGTTTCTTGCATTAATAACATATACCGGAAGTTACGGATGTCCTCCAGATGGATTGAGCGGCTCCGTGTGTCAAGCCCTGTGACCTGGTGACCTTACGTGCAACCCCCCATATGTTATATTATGGAACAGTCTCTATGTGATTCCGAGGAAGGGTCTTGACCTGAAATGTCACCAATTCCACGTACACATCACCCCCTACACCACACGTTACACTGTTATACTACTCGTGTGGACTGCTGCATGTCACACACGGATCTTTTGTACTAATGCACCTTGCATTGCCACTGTGCATCGTTGCATGCCATGCATTGCCCATGGGCACCATCCGCTGGGCACTGTCGCATGAGCTGAACACCATTGCATGCCCTGCGCTCCCCTATGCACAGTTGCATGTCACACAATGTCCCTGGGCACAGTTGTAACCCATGCACTGGGGCACACGGGCACAGTTTCATGCCATGCATCGTCCCTGGCTAACATTGCCATACATGCATTGCCTCTGTGCACCATTGCACGCCATGCATTGCCATGTGCAGTTTCATGCCATGCATTGGCCCCGTGCAACGCTGCATCGTCCCATGTGAACAGCTGCATGACATGCATTGCCCCTTTGCACGTCATGCATTGGCCCTGTGCACCATTCCATGTTGTGCATTGGCCCTGTGCACTGTTGCTTGCCATGCATTGGCTCTTTGCACTGTTGCTTGCCATGCATTGGCCCTTTGCACATGCACTGCCCCATGTGCAACATTGCATGTCGTGCATTGGCGCACGTGTATCGTTGCATGCCCCCATTGCACGCCATGGGGGCATGCAACCATGATGTACTGCCCCCATTGCACGCCATGCATTACTCCCTGTGCACCATTGCACGTCATACATTGCCAGCAGTGCACCATAGCATGCCCCATGCATCTCCCCGTGTACCGTTGCATGACATGCACTGCCACCTTTACACCGTTGCATGGCATGCATTGCCACCTTTGCACCGTTGCACGACATGCATTGCCACCTTTTCACCGTTGCATGCCATGCATTGCCCCATGCGCACTGTTGTATGCCGTGCACTGCCACCTTTGCATGCCGTGCACTGCCCCATGCACTGTTGCATGCCGTGCATGGCCCCGTGCACCGTTGCATGCCGTGCATTGCCCCTGTGCGCTGTTGCATGCCGTGCATTGCCACCTTTGCACGACATGCATTGCCCCCTTTGCACCGTTGCATGCCGTGCATTGCCACATTTGCATGCCGTGCATTGCCACATTTGCACCGTTGCATGCCGTGCATTGCCCCCTTTGCACCGTTGCATGCCGTGCATTGCCACCTTTGCATGCCGTGCACTGCCCCATGCACTGTTGCATGCCGTGCATGGCCCCATGTGCACCGTTGCATGCCGTGCATTGCCCCCTTTGCACCGTTGCATGCCGCGCCTTGGTCCCACCTTGAAGCTCACACCTGCGGATCCGCTCCGCCGTGAGCGCATGCGCGCCGCCCGCCTTTGTGACGGCGCGGGTGCGCGGCCCCGCGTGACGTCAGCGGAGACGGGAGCGGCGCGAGTCTGGGGCGCGCGGCCGCGGGGATGGCGCACCGGCGGATCAACAAGGTAGGCGGGAGCGCGCGCGCACGGGCACCCGCACCTGGGGGGAGAAGGGTCAGTCGGGGGGGGGGGCGGCCTAGTGATGGCGAGTGGTCAATTAGAGGGGTCAGTGGTGAGTGGTCACTGATGGGGAGGGGGGTCAGTGAGGGGTCTGGTGCTGATGGGTCAGTGGACGGTCAGTGGTCAGGGGGTCAGTGGGCAATAGTGAGGGGACAGTGGTGGGGAGGGTCTGATGAGGGTCAGTGATAGTGGTGGGGGTCAGTGGAAGGTGAGAGGGCTCTATGTTTCTATGTCAGTGATGAGTGGTCAGTGCTGAAGGGTCAGTGGTGAGGGGTCAGTGAACAAAGGTCAGCAATAGTGAGGGGTCAGTGGAGGTGGTGGGGTGAGGGTCAGTGGTCAGAGAGAGAGGGGTCAGTGACATTCATAGAAACATAGAAAATAGGTGCAGGAGTAGGCCATTCGGCCCTTCGAGCCTGCACCGCCATTCAATATGATCACGGCTGATCATCCAACTCAGTATCCTGTACCTGCCTTCTCTCCATACCCCCTGATCCCTTTAGCCACAAGGGCCACATCTAACTCCGTCTTAAATATAGCCAATGAACTGGCCTCGACTACTTTCTGTGGCAGAGAATTCCACAGATTCTGCGTGAATTTTTTTTCTCATCTCGGTCCTAAAAGACTTCCCCCTTATCCTTAAACTGTGACCCCTTGTTCCCCAACATCGGGAACAATCTCATAGAAACATAGAAACATAGAAATTAGGTGCAGGAGTAGGCCATTCGGCCCTTCGAGCCTGCACCGCCAGTCAATGTGATCATGGCTGATCATCCAACTCAGTAGCCCGTACCTGCCTTCTCTCCATACCGATCCCCTTAGCCACAAGGGCCACATCTAACTCCCTCTTAAATATAGATGCAAGGTCAGCAATAGTGAGGGGTCAGTGGAGGTGGTGGGGTGGGCTGACCCCTCACTATCTCCTTGCATCTAGCCTGTCCAACCGCTTAAGAATTTTGTAAGTTTCTATAAGATTCCCCCTCAATCTTCTAAATTCTAGCGAGTACAAGCCGAGTCTATCCAGATTCAAGAGACATTTAATCGGGCACAGGGAATGGAGAGAATGGATCATGACAGACGGCCCCTTCACTGCCCCCCCTCCACCCCCTTGGTTCTTGGCGACCACGCACCGGGTGGCTCTCAGTAGCATGGGTCTCTCCTCGCTACCGTGGGCCGCCCGCTGGTGACACCCGGCTCCATCACGCCTCGCGTTTGCATGAGCCACGGCTTGCCGGGAAGAGACCAACCCAAAATGTTACATGTCCATGTCCTTCAGAGATGCAGACTGACCTGCTGAGTTACTCCAGCACTTTGCGTCATTTCTTGTAAACCAGCATCTGCAATCCCTTCACCCCCTCCTCTGTTCAGCATTCGCCTCAATTTTGACAAATCTGTCTAGAGTCGTAGACCTCATCAACACTAATCCCACCTGCCCGCGTTTGGCCCATGTCCCTCTAAACCATTCCATTGCATGTATCTGTTCAAGTGTCCTTTAAATGTTGTTATAGTAGGTGCTTCAACTATCTCCTCTGGCAGCTAGTTCCAGATATCCTCCACCTTGTGTGTAAAATGTTGCCCCTAGGGTTCCTATTAAATCTTTTCCCCCCTCATACCTATGGTTCTTGATTCTCCTACTCCTATTCTGGGTAACAGATTATTTGCGTTCACCCTCTCTATTCCCCTCATGATCTTATACACCTCTATAAGACCACCCCTCATCCAAGTTGGCTTTTGCAGATATAAGGATAAAACAAGTTAATGTACATTTGGACTTTCACAAGATTTTTGAGAGGAGTATTGAGTATAGAATCCATATTCTCCAGAGATGCTGCCTATCCCACTGAGGAGTTACTCCAGCCCGCTGCGTCTTGCTTGCAAACCAGCATCTGGTTCCTTGTGCCTTTGGTTAACATGCCGGGTCAGAGCACTTTCATCAGAACCAGAGATCGTGCCACAAGGCTCCCATTGCAGCCATCCAGGGAAAGCTGGGACAACACTCAAACACTATGAAGGGTCCCGACCCGAAACATCACCTATCCATGATCTCCGGAGATGCTGCCTGACACGCTGCATTACTCCAGCATCTAACTGAAACACCAAACAAAATCTTGCTTGGCTGGTGATGAGAATGGTCCTGCTGCACATCTAGCTAGTCTGCACACCCACTGTTTGCTGCCCTTGGTGGCTGCACCAGGGAGGATTTCTGGAATGTGTACCAACTCTGTGGGCTGTTGGCTAGTCAGACACTGCTACAAACTTCAACTGAAACCCAGAGAAAGGTTTCCATCACTAACCCGAAACCTACTGACTTATCATTACAAAGAAATGTCGTAAGCTGACACACACCGTTGTTTAGCACTGAAGATATGCAGGCACGAAGTGCTGGAGTAGCTCAGCGGGTTAGGCAGCATCTCTGGAGAAATATTTTCTCCAGACTTGCCCCATTGAGTTTCTCCAGCACTTTGTGTAAATCGTTGGTATAAACTGGCATCTGCAGTTCTTTATTTCTACATGGTTGAGCACCAGTTGAGCAGACGCTGCGAGGGTTTTTATTTTAAGTGGGGCTCCGGACCTCCCATGGTTGCACAGTGAAGGACTGGAACCTATTTAAAACAAAATAAAGTCTGTTTGCTCGAGGGTTCTGTGTACAGGAATGTGTTGACATGCTGACCTAATGTGAATGGAATGATGCGGCTGTTACTAAGAATGGCCACACGTACTAGAAACATATTTGCAAATGTTCACTAATGAAATATTTTTTGCGAAAAATCTGGAAGTGGTCAACAGGCATAATCGGTGGCAAGAATGACTTGGCATTTTCAGGACAACGATGGGAAAGGTTAACTCTTTCCGATCTTTCATCAAAGTCCTTGTTCCCCCGTGTACTTCCAGCAAACGCTTTCTCATATTTTCCTCAGATGCCTTTTCGCTTTTCGATCTCCAGGGAGATGTCCTCGGCCCGACATCTGCAGTAAGCATCGCTGAGCTCTCCGAGCAAAGCCTCCTGTCTTAGTTACACAGACCCTCAGCCGCAGTTAGTTAGCTCTTTGAATAAACCATTACTGAGTTTCCTGTGTGAGGGGGTGGGAGAGCAGGGAAGGCAATTGAGGGTACACAAAAAGCTGGAGAAACTCAGCGGGTGCAGCAGCATCTAAGGAGCGAAGGAGATAGGCGACGTTTCGGGTCGAGACCCTAGGCAATTGAGGGGCTGGGAGTTAGGAAGGAGTTATACGCCGTCTCTCAAAAGACGGCGGAGGACAAACACAAAGTGTTGGAGTAACTCAGCCGGTCAGGCAGCATCTCTGGAAAAAAAGGATGGATGATGTTTTGGGTCGGAACCTCCTTCAGACGGGGTATAGAAGGGGTGGGGTCCATCCTGGTAATATGCTCATGATTCCAGCATCCTTGTGTTTCTACCGTGGTTCCTTCTACAGCTGGCATTCCTAGACACTTTGTTTTCGAGTTATCTCTTTAGACGGGGCTGTGCACAGCAAAGATCATAGAACGGAGCTCATAGAGCGGAGCTCTATAATATTTGGTGCACAGTGCTACATTGGGTGTATGATCACATTAAATGGCTCGAAGGGCCAAATGGCCGATTCCTGCACCTATTGTCTATTGTAGACGGGGCTGCATTGGGTGTACTGTCGATGTGGCTGTGCATGGTGCTGCATTTGTTAGACTGCAGTGGGGGCTGCGTTGAATGCATTGTCGAGGAGGCTGCACGGTGCAGCATTGGGTGTATGCTCACATTAAATGGCGGTGCTGTTTCAAAGGGCCGAATGGCCCACTCTTGCACCTATTGTCTATTGTAGACGGGGCTGCATTGGGTGTACTGTCCATGGGGCTGTGCATGGTGCTGCATTGGTTGGACTGCAGACGGGGCTGCATTGCATTGAATGCATGGTCGAGGGGCTGCACGGTGCAGCATTGGCGCAGATGTGCATCCTTGCCCTGGCGGCCAGTGACGTGAGCAGGTCGTGCAGTCAGCGGCAATCATCAGTGACGCAGCACGCCGGGCGGGGCGGCCGTCAGTGACGCAGCACGCCGGGCGGGGCGCCCGTCAGTGACGCAGCGCGCCGGGCTGAGCAATCGTCAGTGACGCAAGGCGCCGGGCGGAGCGGTCGTCAGTGACGCAGCGCGTCAGTTACACAATGCGCCGTCAATAACGCAATACGCTGGGCGTCAGTGACGCAGCGCGCCGGGCGGGGCGGCCGTCAGTGACGAAGCGCGCCGGGTGGGGAGACCGTCAGTGACGCAGCGCGCCGGGTGGGGCGGCCGTCAGTGACGCAGCGCGCCGGGCGGGGAGACCGTCAGTGACGCAGCGCGCCGGGTGGGGCGACCGTCAGTGACGCAGCGCGCCGGGTGGGGCGGCCGTCAGTGACGCAGCGCGCCGGGCGGCGAGGCGAGGCGAGGCGGGGGGCAGGCGGCGGCGGGCGGGCGGACGGACGGGGATGGCGAAGAGGCGGATCCTGAAGGTAAGCGGGCTGAAGCGGGGTCTCCACCCGAAACGTCACGCAGACCCTCTCTCCAGAGACGCTGCCCGTCCCGCTGAGTTACTCCAGCATTTTGTGTCCTTCTTCGGAGAGAGAGGAGGACGGCAGCCGCCCACGGCGCGGCCCCGGGCCCGGACACCCTCTTCCAGGCAGCACCGGGGGCATCTGATCAGCGTGTCTGGGGCGGCAGTGGGCACCGAGAGGAGAAGAGGGATGTGGGCCCAGAACCGGGGTGGTGGGGGGGGGATGGGGGGAGACAGAAGGGGGTGGAGGGGGAGATGGAGATGGAGATGGGGGGGAGTAAAAGATGGGGTGAGGGGGGAGGGTGGGTTGGGTGTGAGGGGAAGGGGATAGGGTTGGGTGAAGGGAGGGGGTGGGGGAGAGGATGGGGAGATGGTGTGAAGGGGTGAGGGGAGGTGAAGGGATGGGAGTAGGCGGCGTTGGGGGACTGGATGGGAGATGGCTGGGGAAGGGATGGAATGGGGGGGGGAGAGGGGATGGGGAGAGTACTGGAGTAACTCGGATACGTTCTTCAGAGAAGCTGCTTGAACCGTGGAGTTCTCCATCACTTTGTGTATTTTTATAGTGAACAGCTTGGCCATCAAAAGTAGTGTTTGGGTTGGGACTGAAGAAGGGTTTTAGGTTTTGGGTCTGAAAAAGGGTCCCAACCTGAAGTGGCACCTATCCATGTTCTCCGAGATGCTGCCTGACCTGCTGAGTTACTCCAGCATTTGGTGTCTTTTTTTTCTCAAGAACTCGGTGCCTGAGAGTGCAGTAGAGGCAAAGTTAAGATATATTTGATAAGCACTTGAGAACTGTGCATGCAACACTACAGGCCCCTATTGGAGACTTGGATTAAACTGTGTAAAGGACCAAATGATGATCTCTATTTCATCAGTTTAGGATGGCTGTACAGAGTAGCAATGTGATGATGATCAGATAATCTGTAGCTGCCGGTTAGGGGATAAATGTCCACTGGGACACCTGGGGAACATTTAATTGGAAACGGCGTACAGCGATCTGATCTGTTAAATACAGGTTAATACAAAATTGAAACTGAAAGTTAAGCGAGTGCTACATAATGCATGTAGCTTGTCACGGGTTTATTGAACAACATTTTAGTCATATGTCCTTGTGCCTCCTTTGGTCTGGTGCCAAATCTTGCCTAATGATGCTCCATGTAAATATCTTGGGGCATCTCGGATTTAAAGTTTAAGAAAGAACTGCAGATGCTGGAAAAATCGAAGGTAGACAATAATGCTGGAGAAACTCAGCGGGTGAGCCAGCATCTATGGAGCGAAGGAATAGGTGGCGTTTCGGGTCGTGACCCTTCTTCAGACCCAAAACCTCACCTATTCCTTCGCTCCATAGATGCTGCCTCACCTGCTGAGTTTCTCCAGCATTTTTGTCTACCTTCATTGGATTTAAAGGTGCGTTTCCAACACATTGTTAATGGATGTTAGAAGAAAACTGCGGATCTTAAGTCTACCAGTTAATATAGAAACAATTAAGGATTGTGTAAAAAAGGGTAACATCTCACATGGTTAAAAGAGAGGTATATTATTGTTGACGAGAACCACGGTTCAGTGAAAAGGTTTTGTTTGCGAGCTATCCAATCGAGTCAGATAATCCTTTACATGAATACAATCTAGCCAAAACACAATGGGTAGAGCGATGAGAAATATACCAGAGCGCAGAGTATAGTTCTCAGCATTGTTCCAGAATAAAGAGTCGAATATCTGCATGAGGTATGTTTGAAAACTGGGACAGTACCTGAACTTCTGGAAGGACCGTTCAGTGGCCTGATAACAGAGGGCGAAAAACTGTTCCTGACTCTGGTGGTGCGTGCGTTCTGACCTTTGTACCTTCTGTCGGATGTGAGCAGGGAAAAGGAAAGACCGGGGTGGGACAAGTCTTTGATTATGTTGGTTGCTTTCCTGTGGCAATGTGAAGTGATGATGGGGTCTGTGTGGTGCACTGTGTGTTGACTATACAACATCCACTACTCCCAGCAATTTCTTGCGGTCTTGGGCAGAGCTGTTCCCCAACAAAGCTGTGACGCAATCTGACCGAATGCTTTCCGTGGTGCACCTGTAAAAGTTTGTAAGAGTCGTTGGAGACATGTCAAAGAGAGTTTAGTTAGACAAAGTGAATATATGAAGATATTATTTTATTTGGGATGATTGTGACCAAGGGATTTTGTCGTGAAGTGCTGTACGGAGCATTAAATAAGATCAGAGGCATTGTTACAGATGCTTGTAAGAGGAAATTAACCCAAGCAGGAAGTTATTACTGGGAAAATCTAATGCCAGGCAAAACCATAAGTAATTAAAATAATGATTAAAAAAATTAAGTTGGACAAAGACCAAAGCAATCCATGGGGTGAGATAAATCCTAAAGAATTAGGATTGCAAATAAATGCAGCACTGAATTATTGCGTGTAAAGAAGTTGTCATAAGGATGGTACTTGTTCAAGGAGGCTTTAGGACTCAAACTGGAACCTTTCCTGTCATTTCCCTGCGATGTAGGCCTGGAATAGGGTCTGTTTTTGGTAGTTTGGTGCCGTGAATGGTCATCATGTGGTCTGCCCATCAGAGACGGTCAGTGTGATTGGGGCATCTGCCGCAGGGGTCTTGGCCCAATAGAGGACACTGCCCTTGGTTTGAAAGGATTCTGAGCATTTTGCAGAGTTGGTGGTATCTCACCAATGTCTGCAATGGTGGTAGTCCCGAAATCCTTCAGGATGCAGGGATCACTTCTTCCAGGGAGACATTAACTTTATGTGGGATTTGTGTTCCTGGTCTTCAAATACTTTTCCCCAGAGGAGTGTGGTTGTGCTGTCACAATGAGGTGAGCTTCAGTGTCTGCTTTCAGTGGCAGGCAGCTGCCACGCAATGGGAAACCAGCCACATTTCCCGGGGCCTTGTCGTGGCCCGTTATTGTCAGAGTATGGAGTTGTTCGAGATTCAAGAGAGTTTATTGTCCTGTGTCCCAGATGGGACAATGAAATTCTTGCTTTGCTTCAGCACAACAGAATATAGTAGGCATAAATAAATACTGAACAGAACTGATCAGTGTGACCATATACTAATAGATATATATATATACTATATATATATATATATAATATATCTATAACACACACACACACACACACACACACACACACACACACACCACACACACACACACACACACACACACACACACACACACACACACACACACATATATACATATATATATATATATATATATATATACACATACACACACACACACACACACACACACACACACACAATAAACAGATAGGGACAACAGACATTGATTGAAGATCTGCGTTTAGCAGATATTAGAATAAGACCCATCCTCTCATATTCTTCAGTTGAGGTTAACTGGAGCTTCTGAAATGGATACCATTCGGTTCCACCTGCAGTCCTAAGCCAACACACCAGTTCAAGATGACGGTAAAACTGCACTGTTGAAGATGTAAGGTTACAGATAGCTACTTGGAATCTTCTGTGACTTGTCCTATATTAGCTGTTGATTATTTCTAAAATTAAATTGTGCTTTATTATGCTCTACCTATTGTTGATGTTGCTAAAATAGATAGGTTAGCCATGCTGTGAGGACAGAGCCTGCGATGGGAACTTGCATGTGGGGTATAATGTAGGAAAAGGTGAGGTTATCCATTTTGAGAAGGAAAACAAAAAAGGGGATTATTATTGAAATCTTCTTCCTCTTGCGTATGGCGTGCACAGCCTAACGTTGTAGGACGACTTGTTGTATTTGATCTTATTTGATTGTGCACGCCAGGTTGATTGCATTTGTTTAAACACGTGACGGTTGCAGTCTCCCACCACATTATTGAAATGGAGAGAGGCTTCAGAATACAGTACAAAGGGATGTGGAGGCTCTTGATGGGTGATGCTAGGCTGAAGATTCAATCAACATGTTCCGTGTTTATTATTGTGTTTAAGAAGGAATTGCAAATGCTGGAAAATCGAAGGTGGACAAAAGTGCTGGAGAAGCTCAGCGGGTGCAGCAGCATCTATGGAGCGAAGGAAATAGGCAACGTTTCGGGCCGAAACCCGGAGCCCGAAACGTTGCCTATTTGCCACCGCCCGAAACGTTGCCAATTTCCTTCGCTCCATAGAAACATTGCCTATTTTCTTCACTCCATAGATGCTGCTGCACCCGCTGAGTTTCTCCAGTATTTTTGTCTACCCCATGTTTATTATTGTCCTGTGACCGAGGCCCGATGAAAAGCTTTGTTTTATATGCCATCAAATCAAATAATAATATCCTTAAATACAAACAAGCCAAACTCAAAGTGCAATGGGAAGCATACAGAGTGGAATATATAGTTCTCAGCTTTGTGGCGCATCAGGTCCAGAGACAAAGTCCAACATCCTCACTGAGCTAGAGGCAAATCGGAGAGTACCCCGGCTTGTGGAAGGACCATTCAGAAGCATGATAAGCAGGAGAAGAAGCTGTTCCTGAGTCTGGTTGTGTGTGCTTTCAAACTTTTGTACCTTCTGCCATAGGAGCGGGCAATGCAGCTCAAAGGCTTCTGTTTCTTCTCATGTGCAATCTGTACACACCTCGACTTTGCCGGCACTATTCTGCTGAAACGTCAACTCTATATTTCTCTTTCCACAGATGCTGACTGACCTGATGAGTATATGCACCATTTTTGTGAGAGTTGTAGCAAAAATGATCGTCTCTGGGCCCCAGATTGCGGAGTGTTTTATATTAAATGCCTGCTTAGCTGAAAGGGAAATGAATGGTGGGGGTGTGGGGGCATGGGCAGGGAGAGAGAGGGGGTGTGGCTCGGGCAATGAGGGAGTGGTGGAGTGGATGAGGCCAGTTCGGCGGGGATGGAGACACTGTGGGGGTAGGACAATGGGTAGGGTGGCTGGTGGGGTTGCTGGGGAGCGGGAGACTCATGCCAGTGGCCTCCGTCCCCTTGGCTCTAGGTTGAGGTGGTGTTGGGGGTAGAGCAGGGAGAGTGAGGAGGACGGTGGGTAGGGGCAATGAGGGTTTGGTGGGAGGAGGGTTAGGGGGACTGAGGACTATGAAGAGTAGGGGTCGAGGGATCAAGTAGGTGTAGTGAGGGGGCAGGGAGACAGAAGAAGGGAGGGGGGAGGCAGTGGAGAGAGGCCGAGAGTGAGTTAGGGGGACTGGGGTGAGGGGGGGGCTATGGGGACTGGTGGTGGGGTAGGGTAGAGGGGATGTGGTGGGGGGAGGGGTAGGAGGGGATTGGTTGGGGGGGAAGGGGATGTGGAGGGGGAGAGGGATGGGGATGAATGGGCTGGGGGGAGGGTGTGTGTGTGTGGGAGGGATGTGTGGTCTGGGGAGAGGGGATGAGTGTGTGTGGGGGGAGAGGGGATGTGTGTGTGTGTGTGTGCGCGGCATGGGGGGATGGAAATGAGTGAGAGGGGAATGTGGGTGTGTGTGTGGGGGGGGGTAGGATGAGTGTGTGTGTGGGGGGGTAGGATGAGTGTGTGTGGGGGGGAGGTGGGATGAGTGTGTGGGTGTGGGGGGGCGAGGGGATGAGTGTGTGGGGGTGGGTGGGATTAGTGGGGGGGGAGAGGGATGTTGTGTGTGGGGGGGTGCGATGGAGTGTGGGGGGGAGAGGGGATGTGTGTGATGTGGTGGGGGGTGGGATGATTGTGGTGGAGCGGTGGGATGGGTGTGTGTGGGGGGTGGGATGAGTGTGGGTGTGGGGGGGTGGGATGAGTGCGGGGGTGGGATAAGTGTGTGTGTGGGGTGGTGGGGGGTGGGATGAGTGTGTGTGGGGGTGGGATGAGTGTGTGGGGGGTGGGGTGTGGGGGGGTGGGATGGGATGAGTGTGTGTGGTGGGGTTGGATGAGTGTGTGGGGGGGTGGGATGATGTGTGGGGGGGGAGAGGGGATGAGTGTGTGGGGGGGAGAGGGGATGAGTGTGTGGGGGGGGAGGGGGGATGAGTGTGTGGGGGGAGAGGGGATGAGTGTGTGTGTGTGTGGGGGGGTGGCGATGAGTGAGTGTGTGGGGGGGTTGGGATGAGTGAGTGTGGGGGGGGAGTGTGGGGTGTGTGGGGTGGGATGAGTGAGTGTGTGGGGGGGAGAGGGGATGAGTGTGTGTGTGGGGTGGGATGAGTGTGTGTGTGGGGGGGGATGTGGAGAGGATGAGTGTGTGTGTGGGGGGGTGGAGATGGTGTGTGGGTGTGGGGGGGATGAGTGTGTGGGTGGGGGGTGTGTGTTTGTGTGGGGGGGTGGGTGTGGGGGTGGATGAGTGTGTTGTGGGGGTGGGTGAGTGTTGGGGGGATGAGTGAGGGGATGAGTGGGTTGGGTGTGTGTGGGTGGGATGAGTGTGTGTGTGGGGGGGTGAGTGTGGGTGTGTTTGTGGGGGTGGGTGAGTGTGGGGCAGGGGTGAGTGTGTGTGGTGGTGGGGTGTGTGTGTGGGGGGGAGGGAGGATGGGGTAAGTTGTGGGGGGGGGGGGAGGGGATGTGTGTGTGTGGGGGGTGAGTGGGGCGGGAGAGTGTTTGTGTGGGGTCTCGGGGGGAGGGGAGAGAGGGGGTGGGGGGTGGTGTGGTGGGAGGGGATGTGTGTGTGTGGAGGGGTGAGGGGCGGGAGGGGGTTGAGTGGGGGGTAGATGTGTGTGTGTGTGTGTGGTGGGGGGGAGGGGGTGAGTGGGGGGGATGTGTGTGTGGGGGGGGGGAGGGGGGGAGGGCTGTGTGTGTGTGGGGGGGGGGAGGGGTGTGAGTGGGAGGGGTGTGTGTGGGGGGGGGGTGAAGTGGGGGGGGAGGGGGTGAGTGGGGGTGGATGTGTGTGTGTGTGGGGAGGATGGGGGGATGTGTGTGTGGGGGTGCGGGGGGGGGTGTGTGTGTGGGGTGAGTGTGTTGTGTGTGGGGGGGAGGGGGGATGGGTGTGAAGGCTGTGTGTGGGGGGGAGAGTGTGTGTGGGGGGGGGATGTGTGTGTGTGTGGGGGGGGATGTCGTGTGTGTGTGGGGGTGGGGGGTGGTGTGTGTGTGTGTGGGGTGGGGGGGATGTGTGTGTGTGGGGGGATGTGTGGGGGGGGGTGGGATGTGTGTGAGGGGGGTGAGTGTGGGGGGAGGGGGGGATGTGTGTGTGGGGGGGGAGGGGGGTGTGAGTGTGTGGGGGGGGAGGGGGGGGGTTTGTGTGTGTGTGGGGGGGGGTGAGAGTGTGGGGGGAGCGGGGGGGTGAGTGGGTGTGGGGGAGGGGGGGGGGATGTGTGTGTGTGTGTGTGTGTGTGGGGGGGGAGGGGGGGATGTGTGTGTGTGGGGGGTGAGTGTGTGTGTGGGGGGGTGAGTGTGTGTGTGTGGGGGGGGGGGGGGGGATGTGTGTGTGTTGTGGGGGGGAGTGAGTGTGGGGGAGGGGGATGTGTGTGAGTGGGGGAGCGGGGGTGGGTGTGTGTGGGTGTGGGGGGGGGGGGGGAGGGGGGAGGATGTGTGTGTGTGGTGAGTGGGGGGGGGGGGAGGGGATTACTGTGTGTGTGGTGGAGGGGGGGTGGTGGTGTGGGGGGGGTGATGTGTGTGTGGGGGGGGGTGAGGGGGGGGGGGGGAGGGGGGATGTGTGTCGAGTGATGGGGGGGGAGGGGGGATGTGTGTGTGAGGGGGATGTGTGTGTGGTGTGTGTGTGTGTGTGTGTGTGTGTGGGGGGGGGGGGGATATGTTGTGTGGGGGGGGATGTGTGTGTGTGGGGGGGGTGGTGGTGTGGGGGGGGGATGTGTGTGGGGGGGGGATGTGTGTGTAGTGTTAGGGGGGATGTTGTGTGTGTGTGTGTGTGGTGTGTGTGTGTGGGGGGGGGATGTGTGTGTGTGGGGGGGGGTGATGTGTGTGTGTGTGTGTGTGGGGGTGGATGAGAGTGTGCTGGGGGGGGAGGGGCGAGCAGACGCGTGTCCCCCCCCCACACTGCGCCTGTGCCGGGCCTGCAGTGCGCCTGCGTGCGCGGGCCGAGTGCGGGGCGGAGCGGCGGCGGGGCCGGGGCCGGCGGGGGATGGCGCTGAGGCGGATCCAGAAGGTAAGCGAGGGCGATGCCGATACCGGCCTCCGAGGACAGGCCCCATCCGCCGCCCGCCTCATCGCCACAGTTACCGGTGATCACAGTGGACCGAGCCGAGGCCCCGGGCCTACGGCGAGCGGAGAGCCGCGGCCTCAACCCAGGCGGTCCGCCGCCTCCAGCGGCTCCCGGCCCGGACACCCGCCGCTGCCCCACCGTCTCCCTGTCCTCCTCCTCCCTTCACCTCCTCTAGCCTCCCCGAACCCATCTAATGTTCTCCCCAGCTCTTACCCAATGTCCCCCCCCGGACCCCGACCCAAATGTCCTCCCTTCACCCCTCTCAATATCCTTCCTCATACCTCTCTCTTCACCCCCCCGCCAAGATCTCCAAATGCCCCCTGCCCCCCCCCCCCCAGCACCCACACCCGTCTCAATGTCCCCCACCCCCCCTCATACTCCCTTCACACCGTTCTCAATGTTCCCCACCCCCTCCAAATGCCCCCCACCCCGCCCGTCTCAATGCCCCCACTCCCTCTCAATGTCCCCCCCAACCCCCTCTCAAAGCCCCCCCATGTCCCCAAACCCCTTCAATGCCCGCCTGGCCCCCCCTCTCAATGCCCCCCCCCCCTCTCAATTGTCCTCCCTCTGCCCCCTCTTCTCCCACCACCCCCTTCTTCCTCCCACCACCCAACTTTCTACCTCAAGGGATTATCCAATCTTCCCCCACTAGTTTGTCCACTACTTTCACTCTTCAAAATATTTTTCCCTACGGTGTATGCTAGTGTGATAGTATTTAAAATGTTTAATATGTCTACCATTTTTTCTGGATAATTAATTCCCCTTGTGTCAACTTTAAAGGGACTGCTATTTACTTTTTTCTCTATCTCAAAAACTGAATGGAAAAGTACAACAACACTCCAAACAACTGTTTTCTCTCCCTTGTTCATATTCTATTTTCCGTCTTTATAATTATTTTCAATTGTCCATTGAAGTTTTTCCAAATATCCACTGTTCTCAGACTCCACTATTCCTAGCAGGTTCATAATAAGCCTCTTATTTCAGTGTTACCCTCACTACAACAGTAGACAATGAAGATTTGGTTAAGTGTCATCTAGTAGTAAAAGGTGTGCCAGAATGAAGATGAGCTTGGGTATATGAAGCTTCTGGACTGACGTAACAGACCATCTATTTTGTTAATATTCTTAAATAAAGTAATCTTGCCTTTAACCAGGCACATCTGAATGTGACAATTAGGGAAAAAGAATGTTAAAAGCCTTTTGGTTGTGAAAAATAACTGCAAGAGGATAATGGATAGTTATGAATCGGCAGGTAAACTGGCATTGATTGAAGCATAGAATACAGATATGGCAGAGTTACACCCAGCCTGGTCAGTAACAGGGAATGAAGAATTGAAATGGTCAATAATATTTAGCAGATGGAGAAGCACTTGTAATCCTCAATATTATCGGCTGATCATGCTGAGCTAGCAACTTTTACTGAGGCGTTTGTTGGTCCTAGGTTTATGCAACACAACCATTTCCAGGCCTTTGTGTGTATATACCTTTTTTTTGTTCAGTCCTTACAGTAGAGTGTTACGTGGGGATGTAATCATTGGTGTCACTGATGCTTAATAGAACACCGGTCAAGCCACATTTGGAAAACTGTGAGCAGTTTTGGGCCTCATATCTGAGGAAGAATGATCTGGCATTAGAGAGGGTCCTGAGGAAGTTTATGCGAATGATCCCCAGGATGATTGGGTTAATAACATATGAGAAGCATTCAAAGGCTACAGGCCTGTATTCACTGGAGTTTAGATGGATGAGGGAAGATCTCTACTGAATAGCGAAAGGCCTAGATAAAGTGGATGCGGAGAGGATGTTTCCAGCAATGTCTAGAAACCAGAGGGCATACCCTCTGAAGAAAATAATGTATCTTTAGTCAAAGGTGTCGAATTTGTGGAATTCAATGCAATGGAGGCCAAGTCAGTGGGTATTTTTAAAACGGATTGGTTAGTAAGGGTGACAAAGGTTATGGGGAGGTGGCAGGAGAATGTGGTGAAGAGGGAAAGTTAGGTCAGTCGTGATTTAATATAGCAGAGTAGACTTGATGGGCCGAATGGCCTAATTCTATTCCTATGACATGAATAGAATGAAGATGGAATTTCTTTAGCCAGAGAGTAGTGAATCTATGGAATTCATTGCCACAGACAGCTGCCAAGGCATTGCGTATTTTTAAAGCCGGGATTTATAGGTTCTTGATTAGTATGCGCGTGAAAAGTTACTGGGGGAAGGCAGGAGAATGGGGATGAAAGGTAGAGATAGATCAGCCATGATGGACTGGCAGAGCAGACTTGATGGGCCAAATGGCCTCATCTGCTCTTATGTCTTATGGATCTTAGTCTGATTTTGTGATTTCAAAGACTGAAATGTGTGACAAGCCTACTTTTAATTTACATTCCTTTAATCATATTTAATTTAAACATTTAATGAACCCCTTGGCATCCAAAACAGTGTTTTACTGACACTGACCCAATGTTCTGTCGCTGGTGTACAATTAACGTTACTTGCAGCCTTCTGATTGGAGCTACCATATGGACTTCTGTTGGTTGTTCATGCCTCACCGTCCCATTTGTGGAGCATTCAGCACGGAAACAAGCCCTTTGGCCCAATTTGTCCATGACGATCAAGATGCCCCCCATTTTCCCACGTTTGGCCCATATCCCCCCTACACCTCAGATAGACACAAAAAGCTGGAGGTTGACAAAAATGGCGGCGAAACTCAGCGGGTGAGGCAGCATCTGTGGAGCGAAGGAATAGGTGACATTTTGGTCGAGACCCTTCTTCAGACTGAAAGCTGGAGTAACTCAGCAGGTCAGACAGCATCTCTGGAGAAAAGGAGTAGGTTATGTTTCGGGTCAAGACCTACACCTTTCTTACCCATGTAGATGTTCGGACTAGTCTGACCTTCCCGCTTGATTCTGCTGTTTCCTACCGCATTTTGTATTATTGTATCTACTTCATTGATGAACAAACTTCACGTACATTTGACAGCTGCATTCCTAAGAAGAGGTTTCTCCCCCCCCCCTTGGTACATGTCTAAATCTGGAGAGCTGAGAATCAGCAGGCCGACTCGGTAGTATTTGCAGCTTCACATGTCACAGATAAAATGTCAGGCTCTTCAGCCGCAATCCATTGCTAAGCCTTATCTCACTTGCCTCTGGCCCACTGGAGGTAATAGTACTATGGAATACAGGCAGGAAGGAGTGAGTGGGCTTTTCATTATTGACTTTGAATCTCGTGGAGTCATCATTTCACACACGGGCTAAAATTGCCGGATGCCATCTTACACAAGCTGATAGTTGATGCTCTTCCAAAATTGGAAGAGCCACTGAGATTTAAGTCCCCAAAAATGTTTGGTGGGAGTCTTTAATGTCCACTAATTCTGTCCAGCCAGCACAGATTAAACTGAATGCTGAAAGACATAGCTTCCAGGATGTGTCTCCATGTGTTGAATGAACCAACACCTAAAATAAACCTTGACCATGTGCATACCAGTTGCAGGTATAACTACGTGTGGCTGTGTTGTTGCAGGTAGATGGTGGCATAGTTGCAGGTACAACTAGGTGTTGATGCAGGTGTATGGCTACATAGTGCCATGTCTAGCTAGGTGTTGGTGCAGGTATATGGCTGCATAGATGCAGGTATAACTAGGTGGTGGTACAAGTAGACACAAAGTGCTGGAGTAACTCAGCGGGTCAGGCAGCATCTCTGAAGAAAAAGAGTAGGAGACGTTTTGGGTTGGGACCCTATATGTCTGTGTTGGTGCAGGTATATGGCTGCATAGTTACAGGTATAACTAATTATGGCTGCATTGGTGGGAGTGATTACTATGTTGTCCTTGTGGGAACAAAATTCAATGTTCACTCCCGGGCATCCTCTAGCATGTGACAGTGAACCTCCATTTGGTAGAGATATGATCGACTCAGTGGATTGAACAGGACCATTTCTGCTGATGGGGCACCAAGTTGTTGTGGTCCAATGCGATGTGTAACGTCCAGATCCAGTATATCTCTCGCCATTCCCTCACATTCAAGCGGGATACTAATTGACATTTAATAAAGTGTAGCGGAGCTAGCCAGGAGTGGTGGCAGCTGTAACATGCCAAACAACAGCTTGCAATGGAGAGCGACGTGATCTCCAAACCACTCACTGCTCTGCTATTAAAGCAAAGGAAACTTGTTTATCTCCCGGTGGTACTAATTCATCTTGTCTTGTTATGAATGTTTCACATTCAAACCCGTCAGTGTTGGTGTCACTATATTTTACCCACTTTTGATCCTGTTTGCGGCTGCCTTCTGTCTATTACATACTCCGTCCCTGTCTCTCTGTTTACCATTGTCCATTTTACTGCATTGCACCACTATCTTACTTTCCAACCCCCCACCTCCCCCAACCCCTCACCTCTCTGGCTACAGCTCTAGTGACTTGGTTTGACCAGCTTGAATCTAGTGACGTCCACTCCAAGGAACAGAGTCCTCTTCTCAATATAGACACAAAATGCTTGAGTAACTCATCGTGACAGGCAGCATCTCTGGAGCGAAGGAATGGGTCGAGACTTTTCTCAATACTGGTGCCAATGCCCCGCGATTTAAAACCTTTTTGATTTTCACCTCTCTTTGAGCGACACTTTCAACTGTTCTGTTTGACCCTGTGCAAGTCTGTAGGTGACTTAAGTAACAATCCAGAACCTTCTCACATGTGCAGAATTACTTTCATTGTTAACTTATGTCAATGGTTCCAAACAACTAGATCGCTATCACATTACCTTTCAGTCCTGCATTCTGAATGGTCTAATTCCCTGTACACCCCACATGCAGGCAGACAATACCGTTCACTTATTAGGCAAGGTGGCCATTCATATCCGAAGCAGTCACATCTTTCTCTGCCTGAGCCAATCTAGGCTAAGTTAGCAGTGCCTACACTGTGGGTCACGCTCTCAAATAACTTCCCTGCTTGTATACCAGATCATCTGCAACTGAACTACGCCAAACCAAGGTCCTCATGCTGCACAAGAGAGCGCAGATGCTGACATCTGGAGCGTGAAACAAACCACTGGACAACCCCCCCCCCCCCCCCTGCAACTGAGACAGTGTCTCGACCCAAAATGCCCGCCATCTCATAAGATAGGAGTAGATTTAGGCCATTCGGCCCATCAAGTCTACTCAGCCATTCAATCATGACTGATCTGTCTCTTCCTCCTAACCCCATTCTCCTGCCTTCTCCCCATAACCTCAGACATGCATACTAATCAAAACTATATCTATCTCTACCTTAAATATATCAGCTGACTTGGCCTCCACAGCCTTCTGTTGCATCTCTGAAAACAACAGATATTACCTGGCCTGCTGAGTTCCTTCAAGTTTGTTGCTTTTACTGTTTGTTTTCATGCTGCAGTAGCTCACTGTAGAGGTAGTTGACGAGGTTTTCAATCATTCCCACCAGTGCTCACGTGTCAAGAATGTTTAAATGTTAAATCCGACGGCAGAACAATGACATTTTTACTAGCAGCAACAAAATAGTTCTGTAAGCACAGTAATCGTAGAGCAACTATAATAAACACAGAATCAATAAATTATTGAACCCCTATGGGGCACCCCCTAAAAATCCAGAAATCCTTAGTGCAACCAAAGACAGTCCATAGTTTGTGTTGTGTAGTGTCCAAGAGCCTGATGGCTGTTGGGTAGAAGTTTTTCCTGAATTTGGTGGTCATGGTTTTCAGACCCCATCATCAGGCCACAACCTGTCATCTGCCCTTCCGTCACTATCAAATCTTTACATGTTGCGGCCCGAAGGGCCAGTTCCTGCTCTGCTTTTCTATGTATTGAATTAGTTTATTTCTCTATATTTCTCGCCTGTACTACTTCCTTCCTTTCACAACTTAAGTAACACATTAGCTTACAGTAAATATTTCATATACATTTCAGAAAGTGACGAGCCACCTTGAGTATTTGGGCTGGTCAAATCAAGTAACTAGAACTACATACATAAAGTAACATCTGATGGAGTCATAGAGTGATACAGCATGGAAACAGGCCCTTTGGCCCAACTTGCCCACACTAGACAACATGTCCCAGCTACAGTAGTCATTCCTTCCTCTTTTGTAACAGGTTTTCATGCTCAACGAATCCCTCAGTTTTTAACTGTTCATATTGAACTCTGCAAGCAGACAGTTGCTGATCTATGAAACTTCAAACCTCCACACGATGGTTGCAGAGCAATGTATCTACTGAAGGTCCAATGGGTATTGGAGGATGTGGCTTAAAGGAGATACATTGGATGAGGTTGATAATTTCTGCTGATGGCAGGGAATTGTGGACGCAGCCCAAAACATTACACAAACCAACCTCCCTTCTATTGACTCCATTTATATCTCACGTTGCCTTGGCAAGGCCAGCAGCATAATCACGGAAGAGTCACACCTGGCCACTCCCTCTTCTCCCCTCAGGCAAAAGGTATGGAAGTGTGAAAACGCACACCTCTAGAGTCAGTTCCCAGCTGTTATCAGGCAACTGAATCATCCTACCACAACCAGTGAGCGGTCCTGAACTACTATCTACCTCATTGGTGACCCTCAGACTTTCCTTGGTGAACTTTACTGGCTTTTCCTTGCACTAAACATTATTCCCGTATGTACCTATACACGGTAAATGGCTCGATTGTAATCATGTATTGTCTTTCGGCTGACTGGGTAGCACGCAACAAAAAGTTTTCACTGTACCTCGATGCACGTGACAATAAACTAAACTGAACTGGCCAAGCTGGATCAAGAGGGCATTGTAGCTTCCTCAAGCTTGTGTTCTTGAAGCCAAAGGACACTGCAGCTTGCCAACAACGACTGGGGCACCTGTAACTGAGCTCTGTGTTCCACAGGATGGTAAGGTGGAGATGCAAATAATAGATGCAAAATGCTGAATACAGCTCCTTGGAAGCGTAGGGTGAAGCAGGAAGGTGGAGTTCAACAGATGTTATCTTGATAATGCAAAGGAGAATCGGACTAAATATAACTCGTTGAGCAGTGTAAATGGAGGCAGGATTGACAAAGGAGATTGGAGAATAGATTGGGAGCCAATGTAAAAGGAAATCCCAGAGCTGGAATAATGATCCAGAAATGAGTCCGACCACACGTCAGCTGGTGGCGCTTCTGAATATTCCCAGGTGGAATTTTATGATTAAACTGTTCCTCTTGTGAACCAGAAAGCTCCGTGAAATGTACATCCACATTCTCAAATCCTGCCAATAAACTGCAGAATCTTCCAGCTTTAAAAACAGGACACAAGTTGTAATGTAGTCGAAATAATTAAACTGAGAGGGGTAACGTTTTCACCCAGAGGGTGGTGGGTGTGTGGAACGTGCTGCCAGAGGAGGTAGTTGAGGCAGGTACCTATAATAACATTTAAAAAACATTGGACAGATACATAAATTGGAAAGGTTTAGAAAGATATGGCCAAACACAGCAGGTGGGATGAGCGGAGATGGGACATCTTGATCCTCATGGACGTTGGGCCGAAGGGTCTGTTCTGTACTGCATTACGTCCTAGGAAATAAAATCTACGATTTTTATCTGGTTTGCATGCAAGGTTAGACCATGAAAAATATATTTGACTACAAACTAATCTGAACTGGCACAGCAAGCCATCAGTTGCATCAAAGTACCACAAAAACAATGAGAAAAAAATCCAGCAAACAGCTCAGCTCAACCTTGGGCAACTTTAGTTGGGGAACGAGAAGATGCTGAGGAGTGATTCATGCTGGGTTTGTTGCATCATCCCCACTACGTCAAAGACAAGTATGGCGCTGTTCTCCTCAGACAGTGGAGGAGTTGCTATTTTGAATTTGTTGAGAGTTTTTGGGGGGGGGGGGGGGGGGGGTGGGGGTAACGAAGGTGATTTGCCAAAGAACAAAAGAAAGAACAGGCTGTAGGTAAGAACTAAAGACCTTTAACCTGGGTGAGAATTAATATTAGGCTGGACCTCTTATTAGCTGAGGATGTGCTCCTAGTTGCTCCAATTCTACCCGGTGTGGCGTTACAGAATAATGAAAGGCATAGATGGAGTGGATGTGGAGAGGATGTTTCCACTGGTGGGAGAGTCTAGGACCAGGGGTCACAGCCTCAGAATTAAAGGTGCTCTTTTAGAAAGGAGGTGAGGAGGAACTTCTTTAGTCAGAGTGTAGTTAATCTGTAGAACTCATTGCCACAGAGGGCTGTGGAGGCCAAGTCAGTGGATATTTTAATGGCAGAGAAAGACACATTCTTGATCAGAAAGGTTGTCAAGGGTTATGTGGAGAAGGGAGGAAAATTGGATTTGGAGGCAGAGATCGGCCATGATTGAATGGTGGAGTGGACTCGATGGGCTGAATGGCCTAATTCTACTTCTATAACTTGTGAACTTGTGATAAACCAATGGCAGTCAACCCAAGCCAACCACACACATCCTAAATGATCACCTCTGGATCATCTAGTGTGTCCATGGAAATGATAGTTTGTGAACTGAAATCCTTGGTTGGTGTACTGTGTTGTGCAAGATAGAGCCCCATCTTGTTTCAAAGAACGTATCCTCCCATGTTCTGCGGCAAAATTATGAATTTAAAAGGATAATTTGTGCACGAGTAAAGTTATTCTATTTAAGAGAAATTATTTCTAAGAGGAAAGTAAGCGAGATACAAACCTATGCTGTTGGTTTCAGAAAAATTCACCTTTCCCCACCCACAACAAGTACTTTTAACAACATGAGTATAGGCGATGCTCATGCCGTCGTCTGCAGGATGTTTTGAAACCACATTAATGTGGAAAAGCAAAATACTGTAGACACTTGTCTGAGATAAAACACAAATTTCTGACCATACTGCAGTCAGTCAGCATCTGGGAGGAGAGAATTGGTCAACATTACAGATTCCACGAGCTTTCATCTAACCTGAGGGGAGATAGAGAAGCTTTAAGATACAGATAAAGCAAAAGTTGATATGTGATGGGATGAGATTAAAGGGTAAAAGAGCCATGTGAGAGAGGGATGTGGGCCCCATATCTGAGGAAGGATGTGATCGATCCCAGGGATGTCCGGGTCAACGTATGATGAGCGTTTGACGGCTCTAGACCTAGTACTCGCTGGAGTTTAGAAGAATGAGGGGGGACCGCATTGAAACTTACCAAATAGTAAAAGGTCAGCATGAGTGAATGTGGAGAGAATGCTTCCACTAGCGTGAGAATCTAGGACCAGAGGGCATAGCCTCAGAATAAAAGGACATACCTTTAAAAAGGAGATGAGGAGGAATTTCTTTAGTCAGACAGTGGTGAATCTGTGGAATTCATTACTACAGACGGCTGTGGTGGCAAGTCATTGTGTATTTTTTAATACAGGGGTGAACAGATTCTTGATTAGTGAGGGTATCCAGGGTTATGGGGAGAATGGGATTGATAGGGAAAGATAGATCAGCCAAGATTAAATGGCGGAGTAGACTCAATGGGCCGAATGGCCCAATTCTGCTCATGTGATTTGCAAACATGAGTGAATAGAAGGAAGTCTGGAGGAGGTATAAATGAGGAAGAATAATTATCAGAAGATTCCAAAGAAACATTAGTTTGCTGGGAATGTGAAATGGAAAAGCCGGATTTATTGATTACCTGAAAGTGTTGAGATCAAGATCCAGTCTGGATCATTGAACGAAGGAAGATGTGGAAGATATTCTTTGTGATCCCGTTGAACTTTGTTGCAGCATTGCAGGAGGTTAAATGTAGAGATCAGAATGGAATTGAAACGAAAGTGAGAGTGGAATGGAGGTTTGTGGTTGGTTTTGTGGTCGACTAACGATCTGCACAGCAATTTACAAATCTGCCCTGCAGAGGAAACCACATTGTGGGCAATTGGGCGGGGTGGTGGGGGGAGATTGTGGGCAACAGTAGCAATAGGGAGGGAATACAGATTAATACTTTTTTCACTTGGAGGTTTTTGTTGAGATCTGGCAGGGAGAAGGGAAAGAGGGAGCTCTGCATCTCTGGTAAGGGGAAAAGAATTAGAGGGGATGTATGGGAGACCATCTTCATCGGGAGAGTGCTGAGTACCTGGAATGCACAGCCGCCTGAGAATAGATTACTGATCTTCATACTCTTTCCATGATCAGCCACAGATATGAGAGGCATATTCCAGAGAGCATAGAATAATGCTATTGCATACCATCCTTTTCCCATTGATAACATTGTGATTTTGAGTGCACTTCAAATTATGGTCGGGAATTGGAAGTCTGCTTTGTGTAAAGAATTGATACGAGTTCATAAACGTTATAAAGGGCCTGTCCCACTTACACGATTTTTTTCAGCAACTTGCCGGCACCCGTCATAGTCACAGCGGGTCGCCGAAAATTTTCAACGTGTTGAAAATCCAGCGGCAGCCAGAAAAAGGTACGACTCTTTGGGCGACTACTCACGACTATACATGTCGACACGTGACGCCTGTATGGTCGTGAGTAGTCGTCCAAAGAGTCGTACCTTTTTCTGGTCATCGCTGGATTTTCAACGTTGAACATTTTCGGCAATCTGCTTGCTATTGACGGGTGCCGGCAACTCGCCAAAAAAAATTGCGTAAGTGGGACAGGCCCTTAACTCAGTGTATCCGTTTGGCTGCTTCACTTGGTATGAATTAACCGTCAAATAAAATATGGCAGAACTCTTGAGAGTTCCATCAAAATGCAGAGAGTGTGGCTTACATTTGTTTTTTATTGTCCCATCAGGAATACCAGGACTTGGAGCGTGATCCTCCAGCACTGTGTTCAGCAGGTCCAGTAGGAGATGATTGTAAGTGGATAGAAAGATGCAGCCCGGTTCCCACCCGCTGTTAATCCCGGGCAAGACCACAGTATGGGAATGTACTTGATGACACTTTCTTGTTTATTGCGTCTCGACCCGAAACGTCACCCATTCCTTCTCTCCATAGATGCTGCCTTACCCGCTGAGTTACTCCAGCATTTTGTGTCTGCTTAGAAATTTGTGAATATTGGATGTCAACATTGGTGTTAACATGCTTCAAGCAATTAGGAACGCAAATTGTGTGTTATATTTAATTGTGAGATTTGGAGAGTAAGAGAAAGGAAATCCTGCTGGTGTTATGTAGATCGCATCGTAGAGTATTCTCTGAAGTGTTTTGTCTCCATACCCAGAAAAGGACATTTGTGCCTTGGGAGTTAGTGCGGGATATTCACTGGATTTGTTCCTGGGATGAGAGTGTTTTCCCATACAGAACAACCCAGTAGGATTGCCTTGTGCACAGTTCTGCTCTGTAACATTGCCCTTAAGGTGCATCCAGAGAATATTGTGTGGTATAGAGTCTTGAGGGGAGATATGTTCTGTCTGAGTCAAAGCATTGGTCATTTTGAGAGCGAGTAGAAAACAGGAATGAAGAAAGTAATTGCAAACTTTAAGAAAAAGCAATTGACACTCTCCTCCTTCCGCAGATTTTCATTGGCAAGCTACTATCATGGGGCCAGTAAGTATCGTCTCTTTATACAGAGTCCATTTCGCTGTCATTACCAATGTTATTGCTGACACCTTGTGTCTTGTTTTGCTGCAGAGTGACAGCCCTTACCAAGGTGGGGTCTTCTTCCTGAATATACACTTCCCTTCCGATTATCCTTTCAAACCACCCAAGGTAAAAGCCACGTGATGGGTCATTGAGCAGTGTTTGTAATGTACTTTGCAGATGGAGTAATAGTCTGTTTGCCCTCCTCCGCAGGTTTCATTTACCACAAAAATCTATCATCCAAACATTAACAGTAATGGAAGCATTTGCCTCGATATTCTGCGCTCACAGTGGTCTCCAGCTTTAACACTATCGAAAGGTATGGGGAGCATTTAACTCAGTTTATTGTATCGTGTGCTGAGGTGCAGTGAAAAGCTTTCCAGCGTCCATTCGCCCGTTGGGGTTTTGGTTCAGGTCAACTTTCTTGAGCCTGGTGGATGCAACTACTGGCTGATGTATGGTCTCGTCGTTCCGACTGGAAAGATTCTTCACTCCAGTCTGTGTTTGGCTGATCTCGGCAGGAGCACGTTTCAGATCGGTGCTTGGTCCTGGTTCTCGATTGTTGCCCAGCTCACTTGTTCCAAGATGCTGGCTGGCAGTCCATTTGTGCACAGCTTGACTGGTTTACCTGCCTGTGACCTCCCTTCTTGCGTACGGCATGCGCAGCCTAAATTTGTAGGACAACTTGTTCTATTTGATCTTACTTGATTGTGCACGCCAGGTTGATTGCATTCGTTGAAACAGGGTGGAGCACGTGAAGGTTGCAATCTCCCACCCCTGCCCTCCCTTCATGACCATAGACTAATCTGGTAACTACCACTTAGCTAGAATAGATAGTGCACGGTCAGAAACATAGGTTAGACCAGAGCTTCTTAAACTATTTCAGTATCATTCACCCTTGAGTCTTTAGCACAAAATTTAATTCACCCTCAACTAAATTTTCTTATGTTTTTTTGATAATTTTCGATATTTGATAGATGCATAATGCTGGTGTAACTCAGGATTCCTTCTATCCAGAGATGCTGCCTGTCCCGCTGAGTTACTCCAGCATTTTGTGTCTATCCGGAATACAATATGCAGTTTACTAACCTGTTTTTCCATCCTGTTCCCACAGTTCTTCTGTCTATCTGTTCACTGCTGTGCGACCCAAATCCTGATGACCCTTTGGTACCAGAGATTGCGCATACCTACAAATCTGACAGGGAAAAGTAAGTATTTAGGAACCCCCCTTGGCTTGATCAGTGTGTACTCTATGTATCGAGCATGTGCCATTTGAGACACAGGAAACTGCAAATGCTGGAATCTTCAGCAAAACACAAAGTCCTGGAGGAACTTGGTGGGTCAGGCAGCATCTGGAGAGGGAATGGACAGACAACGTTTCAGGTGAGGGCCCTTCGGACTCCGACCCTATTTCAGACTGAAAAGGGTCCGGACACAAAACGTTGTTTGTCCATTCCCTCTCCAATGCTCAGATGCACTTGACTGGGGGAAAGTTAACCGACAGTGCTGCATGGGTGAGGAGATTGTGAGGCCTGACCAGAGTGCGCCAGGGTTTGGTCTGTCATGTGAATGTCCCAGCTCTGCGGGAGAGAACATGACTGAGAAGAGGTTTTGGGACTTGGCTTACATGTACAAAAGGTTCTCAGGTTGCGTGGAGGGCGTGGTGAAACTCTGGGGCAGGAGGGTTATTCTAGTGACGCATGAGTGTTTTGTTATGTACCGACTAGGGAACAATGAAATTCTTGCTTGCTGCAGAATAACAGGTTTGTAGTATACGTAGATAATATATCTTTTAGCTGGAGCAGGGGAATCAAGAACCAGGGGACATGGGTTTAAGGTGAGGGGGGAGAGATTTAATAGGGACGATCGGGTGCCTTTTTCAACAAAGAGTGGTGGGTGTATGGAATGAGCTACTGGAGGAGGAGGTAGTTGAGGCAGGTGTTATCGCAATGTTTAAGGTATGTTTAGATAGGCACATGGATAGGACAGGTTTAGAGGAATATAGGCCAAACGCAGGCAGGTAGGACTAGTGTTGATGGGGTATGTTGGTTGATGTGGGCAAGTTGGGCTGAAGGGCCTGTTTCCATGTTGTATGACACTGATTCAATGAATTCAGAGGATCTGAGTGGGTCGAGCAGCATGTATGGAGGTAATGGAACAGTCCAACTTCGGGTCGACACCTTGCATTGGGACCGGGTTAATTTGAAGCCGGGTTTTGGGTCGTTGGGGGTTGTGGGAGTCTGGATCTGGGCCCAGGCTGGTAACTGAGGCAGCAGTCCATTGTTTGAGGGATGGTGGAGCACTGGTAAAGATGAAGGAAGTCATGCCGGACTGCAGAGTAGGAGGCATGAAGCCAGGAGGTGACGAGGGAATTTTGCAGCAACCTCCTCCATTGTGTTTAGACAAAAATGCTGGAGAAACTCAGCGGGTGAGGCAGCATCTATGGAGCAAAGGAATAAGTGACGTTCTCGACCCGAAACGTCACCTATTCCTTCGCTCCATAGATGCTGCCTCACCCACTGAGTTTCTCCAGCATTATTGTCTACCTTCGATTTTTCCAGCATCTGCAGTTCTTTATTAAATAAATCCTCCATTGTGATGAGCCTGGTTTATTACATGGGGAGCAGAGCCAGTGGCACGGCTGATCAGCCGCTTTCATCTGAGTTTGATTAACACCACGTTTAGAGCGCCAGAGACCCAGGTTCAATCCTGACGACGGGTGCTGTCTGTTCAGAGTTTGTACGTTCTCCCAGTGGCCGCGTGGGGTTTCTCCGAGATCTTCGGTTTCCTCCCACAATCCAAAAGACGTACAGGTTTGTAGGTTAATTGGCTTTCTTTAAATGTAAATTGTCCCTAATGTGTGTTAAATTGCGGTCGGTGTGGACTCTGGGCCGAAGGGCCTGTTTCCGCGCTGTATCTATAAAACATCTTGAAGCAGTGGGGAGAGTTTGTGAATTGCAACTAAAGTAATAATTGTCATTCTCTCTTTCTTTCTAGGTACAACAAACTGGCCAGAGATTGGACAAACAAATATGCAATGTAAAAGTGACAAAACAAGAAACAGAAACTCCTTTACATAATCTGGAATGCAAAAATAAAAGCTGGCTGCAGTTTTATGGATTCACCTGTGCCGTTCCCAATGAATTTTATACTTGGTGAAGGGTGAGGAGTTCTCTCTGGAAGCTGAGGCTCTGGCCTTGGTTTGAGCAGTCAGCCTGCCATATATGGATGTGCATTTTGAAATATACATATTATATAAATAATATATATATTTCTTTTTTATCGCCAGTGTCTGTGACAGCAGTCAGTTGTGCGCTGGTGATCCAGCGTTGTACCGGTCACAGAGGGAAGGGAGGCAATAGCAACTTTGTAAGTGTTTTGTTTTGGAAATGTGATGCTTGTTTCCCTAATCTATTTATGCTGTCTGCAGTTCATCTTGTAGAGTGAGTGTGCTTTTTTATATATAGATTATATACTTGTGTCTGTATATACACATATAGAACTCAGCCTCCCCCGTAGCACAGTTTTAGTGAATATTGTGACTCGTGGCATGGTCGACTCGGTTGCTCTGCGTCTTCTGAATCTCATTGGAACTGGAGGTTCCTCTGCAGGTGCAGCCTGGTGCAAAGCTCTCGGCCGGCCACCCACCTACATACCCAACTTTCTTTGGATTCCGCTGATGCCAACACTTTGGTTCTGTCCCAAGCTGCCACTCGGTCGTGTCCTGCCCCACCCTCGTTCTCCCAGTGCATGTTTCATGCCGGTCGTTTCTCCCCCTTCTCAATCCACTTGAAAGCCCTTGTGCGGCTGGCCAGAAACGGGAGCCAAAAATGTGACCCGGGATTCTTTTTTCTTTAAGCTTCTGCCACACCACCCACTAGGGATGGACAGTACGCATTTGGTTGGTTTCTTCATTATCAACATGCCATCAACAAAAAGGCATGGCTTCAGATGTATCAAGGTCCTGCTCCAGACGGTAGAGGTCCTCCTCCAGATGATAGAGGTCCTCCTCCAGATGGTAGAGGTCCTCCTTTGCATGGTGGAGGTCCTCCATCGGATGGTAGAGATCTTCCATCTGATGGTGGAGGTCCTCCATTGCATGTTATTGGTCCTGTCACTGTGGTGGTACTGGTGTGAGATCCATGTCTGGCACTGCAGTCTCAAGCTCACGTATGTGGACTGGAGCAGTACCTAGCCCATTAGAAACTGCCCTTGCAAGTGGATGACAGGAGCTGCTGGCCCTTTACTCTGGGTGTGATTGGAAACCAGATCTCAATGGTTAGCCGATGCTGATGTGCTTCTCAATGACTTGCTTTGTGGCAGCAACCATGAGCACGGACGTAGCTGGTCTTTAACCCATTCACACATGAGCTCTGAGACTACTGTAGCAGCCATTCTACATTCTTGCTGAGGCCTAACTCCGCAGAAAGGGAGACACCGCTCCAAAGTCCTCCTCAATGGGATCTTCCTCGTGCATGCAATCCCGTGGACGCCTTGCAGAAGCCTCTGTGGGAGTTCCTGTCTGGCTCCTGTTGTTTAATTAACTTTTGAATCTTAAGAGAGAACAGTGATCAGAATCGAGACCTGCCCTGTAGTGAATTTGCTCAAGGGTCTTAGAATGTTTCATCACCTTGTGACCCACTGGCTTTTGCTGCAGGTGTGTGGGCAATGGCTGGGCTGTGGCCCTGGGTGGTGAGGACTTCTTGCCTCACTGGGACACCTCAACACTGTAAGTGCTGCAACAGGCCGTGGAAAATCCCTTGTGTAGGACTGGAGTGAGTTTGTAAATAAAGCACAGCGTGTGGAAAGTGGCATCTCAACCACTACGCTGCCACGCCTGATGTCCATTTCCAGCCAAGGTTTAATCTCTTCCGTAAACTCGAACGGATTGATTTAAAATGAAGAAAAACTAAATTTGAAATGGAAAAGATAAATATACATGGTTTTTAAGTTTAAAATAAATGATGGGGTTTTCACCGAATGATCTGGCCTCGTGTTGGTTGGTACCATGTAGTGTTCTGTCTTTTTTAACAGTGTGTTCCAATATGCAAAGTCCTTTCCTAGCTGTGTGAATAAATTGGTGGCTGGTTTCTGCTCTGACTCACTTGTTGCTCAGTGTCGTTATTGAGATGTAGCTTTGACCCTTCTTCTTCCTCTTGCGTATGGCATTGCAGGCAGAAGTGCCATAAAAGAGGATTGGTTGTCAAGGATGGGTCCAAGTCTTGTTGGAACTGATGGAAATTGTGACGGGTGATCTGCTGAATACAAAGATTGGTGAGGCGAAATGCAAGGAATGGGGGAGCTCTGCTCTTGTTTTGTCCAGGAGGAGAGGGCTTTTTTAGTTTAGAGGTACAGCACGGAAACAGGCCCTTCGGCCCACAGAGTCTGTGCCGCCCAGTGATCCCCGCACATTAACACAAGCCTACACACATTAGGACAGTTTACACTTACACCAAGTATACAAACCCAAACCAATTAACCTACAAACCTGTACATCTTTGGAGTGTGGGAGGAAACCGAAGATCTCAGAGAAAACCCACGCGGTCACAGGGAGAACGTACAAACTCCGTACAGACAGTACCCGTAGTCAGGATCAAACCCAGGTCTCCGTCACTGCAAGCGCTGTAAGGCAGCAACTCTACCGCTGCACCACCGTGGCTGCCCTTGGGGCATAAGAGCAGAGATTTGGAAATCAGGTGAGATCCTGTCAAGGGCTCCTGCTGTTAGTAAGGCACGGTCTAAGCTAGATGACGTGCAGAAAGTCTCATTGGAGCAATTCAGATGGAACGGAGAATTACAGGAGACGGGGTTGGAGGAAGTAGTCAAACCAACTGGTGTTTATTATTCCTTTAGGAAATCATTGCTCCATCAGGATAGCTGCACAGTGCTACATTGTTAAGACATGTGTGTTATGAACCCTAATGCACGGTGTGAAGAAGGGTCTCGGCCCGAAACGTCACCTATTCCTTCTCTTCAGAGATGCTGCCTGCCCCGCTGAGTTACTCCAGCTTTTTGTGTCTATATGTTATGACATTGCTATCCTGATAGCAAATGTACAGCCTTTTAGAAACAAGCAACAGCAGATGCTGGTTTACAACAACAAAAGACGACAAAGTGCTGGAGTACATGGATGGGTGACAGCACTCTTCTCCGGACTGCTTATAGGGAGAAGAAAACTGCAAGGAAGGGGCAGGACAGAGCCTGGAAGTAATGGGTTGTTACAGTAGGTGAGGGGAGGGAGTTGGTAGGCAGATGGTTGGACAAAGGCCAGAGATGTAGATACAAAAGGATTGAAGAGTTGTGAATTGTGAAACTAGAGGGAATGCAGGGGCACGGTGTCTCTGGGTGGAGCTGTTGGCAGGGGCTGCCAGTGTCGCCCAGTGGGGGCGCTGTAGACGGAGGGCGGCCAGTGTGTCTCAGTGTGGCTGCAAGCGGAGGGTGGTCAGTGTCGCCCAGTGGGGGCGCTGTGGAGAGGGTGGCCAGTGGGGGCGCTGTAGGCGGAAGGGGGGCGGTGGACGCTGTGTGCTAGTGGGGGCGCTGTGGGCGGAGGGGGGCGCTGTGGACGAGAGTGGGGGCGCTGTGGACGAGGGCGGCCAGTGGGGGCGCTGTGGACGAGGGCGGCCAGTGGGGGCGCTGAGGACGGAGGGCTGGGTGGGCGTAGCTGGGGGCGCTGTGGGCACGGGCGGTCAGTGGGCGCCAGCCAGTGGGGGCCTGAGGACGGAGTGTGGGCACGGCGGCCAGCGGGGGCGCTGTGGGCGGGCGGCCAGTGGGGGCGCTGTGTGGCGGCGCAGTGGACGGGGCAGCCAGTAGGCGCTGTGACGGAGGGGGCGCTGGGGCGGCGGCCAGTGGGGGCGCTGTGGACGGGGGGGGCGCTGTGGGCGGGGCGGCCAGTGGGGGGGGCGCTGTGCACGGGGCGGAGGGCGGCG
Source organism: Okamejei kenojei (assembly GCA_035221665.1). Lineage (NCBI taxonomy): Eukaryota > Metazoa > Chordata > Chondrichthyes > Rajiformes > Rajidae > Okamejei > Okamejei kenojei. The sequence goes on from CM069168.1 coordinate 17,313,366, forward strand.
CTGTGGGGGCGGGGCGGCCAGTGGGGGCGCTGTGGGCGGAGGGGCGCTGCGGCCATTTTGCTGCGAGGCCTACAGCTGAGGCCTGGGCCTGAGTTAGTGCCGGAGCCGGAGCCGGAGCCAGGACGGGGCGGGGCGGGGCGCTACGGCTGGGATCGGGAGGACGGCCCGCTCTCCCCGCCCGCCCGATGTGCTGTCGCGGCGGCGGCGAGCGGGACCTGCAGGGCTCGGCGCGGAGGATGGGCGCCTCGCTGCTGCAGCAACTGTCGGCCCACGAGCGGGAGCTCGACCTCGTCTTCCTCGACCACTGTTACGCCAAACCCTGGAGCGCGCACCCCGAGGCCGGCGGCTCCCGGCCCGCCCGCAGGCTCTTCCTCACCCCGCGCCGGCACCACGACAGCACCAGGTGAGGGGCCGAACGGCCGCGCCATCCCTTCCTCATTCCTCCCTCCCCATTCCCTCTGTCCCCTCTCCCTCACCCTCACCCCCCCCTCCCCCTCCCCGCCCATCCCCCCTCCCCCTCCCCCTCTTCCCCCTCCCCCTCCCGCCTCCCCCCTCCCCCTCCTCCCCCTCTCCCTCTCCCTCCCCCCTCCCCCTCCTCCCCCCCCTCCCCCCTCCCCCTCCCTCTCCCCCCTCCCCCTCCCCCTCCCCCCTCTCTCTTCCCCCCTCCCCCCTCTCCCCCTCTCCCTCCCCCTCCCCCCTCCCCCCTCTCCCCTCTTTCCCCCTCCCCCCTCCCCCTCTCCCCCTCCCCCCTCCCCCTCTCCCCCTCCCCTCCTCTCCCCCTCCCCCTCTCCCCCCCTCTCCCCCTCCCCCCTCTCCCCCCCCCCCCCTCTTCCCCCTCCCCCCTCTCGTTCCCCCCTCCCCCCTTCTTCCCCCCCGTCTTCCCCCTCCCCCCCCCCCTCTCCCTCTTCCCCCCTCCCCCTCTCCCTCTCCCCTCCCCCTCTCTCCCCCCTCTCCCTCTCCCCCCTCTCCCCCCCTCTCCCCCCTCCTCCCCCCCCCCTCCCCCCTCTCCCCCTCCCCCTCCCCCCTCCCCTCTCCCCCCCCATCTCCCCCCTCCCCCCTCCCCTCTCCCCCTCTCCCCCCTCTCCCCCCTCCCCCCCTCTCTCCCCCTCTCCCCCTGTCCTGCTGACCTCTGACTGAGGATGACTACACTGGAGCATTTAATGGATAGAAGAAATTGATGATGTTTCGGGTCGAGACCCTTTAGTCTATTTCCAGCCGGTTCTGCTTTGTGTTGATACCTGAATACATCTGAGCAACCTTGTGTTTAACAGCGACTGTGAGGTGTCTGTGGACGTGGAGACGGTGGTTCCAACGCCGACCCCTCTTTACGACAACCAGAAGGCATGGAGCGTGATGAATGAATGTGAGCGGCATGTCATCTTCGCCAGGTCAGACACGGATGCCCCGTTACCCCCTGACGACTGGGAGGAGCACATCAGCAGGTAAGAGCTCCCCGTCACGGTGATCTCCACACACCACCCTGGCATCGCTGTGCCTAGACGCACTCACTCCCCTGGTTCACAATCTCAAAGGCGCCATACTGTGGCGCAGCGGGTAGAGCTGCTGTCTCACAGCACCGGGGACCCAGGTTCCATCCTGACCTCAGGCATTGTCCGAGTGGAGTTTGTACGTTCTCCCTGTGACTGCATGAGCTTCCTTCAGGTGCTCCAGTTTCCCCCCACATCCCAAAGACGTGCGGGTTTGCAGGTTAATTGACCCTCTGTGACATGCTGCCTAGTGGGTAGGGGATTGGATGTGAAAGTGGGATAACATCGAATGAGTGTGAGGGGTGACACACACGCATGGCGCACTACTGGCCTTTCCCGGGGGGTCGGGCTGCAGCTCTGGAAACCTCACACTTGTTGAAGCAGTCAGACAATATAAGACTTTGAAATCTAGAATGGTTGGGGATTCTGGGTTTGAGATGAGGCTGTGGATTCACCAAGATCTAAATCCACTGTCTCATACTCTGGTACATGGTACGAGCCTGCTTCATGTATGCTAGGATAGTCATTGAACTTTATGCAGAAAATACTGTCACTGTACTTGGGTACACATGACTGTTACGTATGAAGAAGGGTCTCGACCTGAAACGTCACCCATTCCTTCTCTCCAGAGATGCTGCCTGCCCGCTGAGTTACTCCTGCATTTTGTTTCTCTCTTGGGTTTAAACCAGCATCTGCAGTTCCTTCCTACACACTGACAGTGATGTACCGCTGACCCATTGAATGGTAGGTCAGGCGTGAAGGCTGTGGATGGCCTCAGCTTGCTGCGCTGCGATGCACTCAATCGGTTGCTGGGGTCAGAAGCTACCACCTTGCTGTCTCCGGCCCACCGCCCCCGTCTTCCCCGTGACACCGGGTGCTCGGTGGCTGATCGCTGTTCCCTCCAGCTCCACCTCCACCTGACGCACGATCTCCCTCTCCTCCCTCCAGGTCAGGGTGGAGCGCGGCTCAGAACAAGCTGTTCAACAAAATCGTGAAGGTGTTGTACTCGGACCGCTTGGCCAGGCTGGCCAACGAGGGGGTGAGTGCATGATCAGCTGCCCTGGTGGTGAATGTCGGCTCTCACTCATGGGTGGGTGGGGGGGAGGTGAGGATACACACGGTCGACCAGAGCTGGCTAGCTGGATGCCTGGCACTGAGCCAGAGGCTTGGGTGTCTGACTGGGAGCGCCATATATTCTCCATATTACCTGCAAGATGCCAAGACTATGAAGTCCCCGGTTCTGGGAGACTGGGGGCAGCAAAGCACTTGGAACAGTGAGGTGGGACTAGGAACAGTGAGGTGCCCGGTACCGGGAGACTGTGAACAATGATGTGCCCAGGTTGACAAAAGTGCTGGAGAAATTCAGCGGGTGCAGCAGCATCTATGGAGCGAAGGAAATAGGCAACATTTCGGGCAGAAACGTTGCCTGTTTCCTTCGCTGGAATGGGTCTTTTCCTCCATAGATGCTGCTGCACCCACTGAGTTTCTCCAGCACTTTTGTCTACCTTCGATTATCCAGCATCTGCAGTTCCTTCTTAAACACAATGATGTGCCCAGCTTGCTGGTGAGGAGCAGGCCCTGCCTTGCACCCACTGCGCTGCCGTGGATAGTTACTGCTCCCCTGGCATTGGTGGTCACTGTGAGACGGAAACTGTTTTGCAGGCCAGCAACGAGCCGGTGCTGCGGAGAATCGCAGTGGACAAGTGTGCTCGCCGCATTCGCCAGGCCCTGGCCAGCCTGAACTGGGACACCAAGCTGACGCAGTGGCTGCACACCACCCTGGTGGATACGCTCAGCCTCTCCATGCTGGCCGCATACCTCGATGTCCTCCAGACCCTCAAGTGCAAGGTATTGATGGATGCTCCTGCTCCTCGCGCGTTGTCCCACTGGGCTCCCCGTCTCTCTAGAACAGAGCACACAGTAATGTAAATGGACACAGAGTGCTGGCTTAACTCAGCAGCTCAGGCAACATCTCTGGAGAACATGGATTGGCGACGCTTCTGGTCAGGACCCTTCTGCAGACGAGAAACGGTGCCGACTGGAAACGTCACCTATCCAGAGTTCTCCAGAAATGCTGCCAGAGCCACTGAGTTACCCCAGTACTTTTTGTTGTGTTCTGAATGCTCTCTCTTAATGAGAGGTTTGCTTTGCTCCTACCTCCTTATCTTACTGGAATACACAGTTGGCAACTCTGCATTCCAGACCCTGTTACTGCCCTCTTGCTGTTAATCTCTCTGCCCTTTCCCGTAATGCCCAGTCCACCTTCTGTTTATTTAGGTGTCTAGTGCCCAGAGGCTCTCCGTTCACCAAAGATCCTGTTCTGTTCCCTACACGCCCCACGTGCCATCTGCACCGTGGTTTAGCTTGAGTTGACTGTGCCACCACGTATTACCCTCACCCTCTGCTCCTTCTCTGGATGTTTTACTACAGCTGCCGACGCTGATCGATAAAATGATCATCTCGTCCACGGCCAAGTCTGGGGCAGCCGGTGCCGAGGCCCTGCCCCTGTTGCTGAAGCGACCGTGGGATCCTGCTGTCGGAGTCTTGTCCCACAACAAGCCCGTGAGTTACCACCGACTCTTGTCCCGCAACAAGCCCGTGAGTTACTCACTGAGCTCAGGGCGGCAGCTAGTGGGATAAGCACCTCTCGGAAATTTTGTGCGTCACGGCAAACTGAGGGAAGCGGTAGCAGTGAATTATTGTCATGTGTACCCAGAGACAGTGAAACGGTTTGTTCATAAGCTATCCAGACAAATCGTGCTCTACATTCGTGGATTGAAGCCATGCACTAAGGCAGTGGAGAGAAAACATCCCAGAGTGCGGAATGTGATCCCATAGCGTTATAGTTACAGAGCGATACAATGATAAAGAACACCCAAAACACACAAAAAAAGTTAACATAAGCATCCACCACAGCATTCATCACTGTGGTGGAAGGCACAACATTTGGCCAGTCCTCCTCCATTTCAAAGGCAGCGTGAAGTGTTGATGGAGTCAATGATGGGATGTTTGGTCTGGGTGATGGACTGGGCTGCACCCACAATTCTTGAGATATTGGGCAGAGCTGTTCCCAAACCCAGCAGTGATGCAACCCGACAGTATGCTTTCTATGGTACATCCATCCCCATGGGCAGGGCCGCGACAATAGACCAATAGGTGCAGCATTCGGCCCTTCCAGCCAGCGCCCACAGACGACAGCAGACGGTTGGGAATTTAGGCCAGGTAGTGAGCTGACTGTCCAGGTGTCTCCTCCTACAGCTGTCATCTTGATCAGAACTGGAGGTCACTACTTGAAGGTAGACACAAAATGCTGGTGTAACTCAGCAGGACAGGCAAGCATCTCTGGAGAGAAGGAATGGGTGACGCCTCGGGTCGAGGCTCTTTTTCCGAAATGATGAAAATATTACCCATTCCTTCTCTCCAGAGATGCTGCCTCTCCCGCTGAGTTACACCAGCATTTTGTGTTTACCTTCGATTAATACCAGCATCTGCGGGTCTTTCCTACACATTTTGACCACTACTTGAAGTTCAGTTTAGTTTAGAAATACAGCACGGCAATGGGCTCTGCGGCCCACCGAGTCCACACCGACCATCGACCACCCGTTCACACTAGTTCCATGTTATCCCACATTCTCACCCACTCCCTGCACACCATTAACATGCAAACACGTATGCCTTTCGAATGTGGGGGGGGGGGGGGATCCAGAGCACCCGGAGGAAACCCACGCGGTCACAGTGAGATGGTGCACACAGATAGGACCCGGGGTCAGGACGGTTTTAATGCTTGTTCTTTCCCCGGCAGACTAAGGTCCCAGGTGCTCCACTGCTTCTCGTTGCTCCTGGCGGCCCCACAAATAACATGGCCTCTGCCTCACGCAGGACTCGATTCTGGTTGTCCCAGCTGTCCTGTTTGGGAAAGGTCAGTAGTGTGCTGTGTGTGAGTGTGCACGCGTGTTTGTGTTGCGTGTGTGCGCGCGCACGTCTGTCTCTGTCTGGGCTGGGATGGAAAGAGGTGATGGATCACCTTTGGTGTCTGGGCTTGGCTGGGCGGTAACGACACCTTCATTCGGGGGGGGGGGGAGGAGAGGTTGGGGTGATGAGGGAGTGAGAGGGGGCAGATGTTGGGAATAGGGAACACGGGGTGCGTGGAGGAGGGGGCTGCCGGAAGAGGTGGGGAGGAGGGAGGGTGGGGATTTGGCTACATGGGGACAGTAGGCACCACGTGTGGGTGGGTGGGGGCAGCCCCAGTAGCTGCCTGCGGTGCTGTGAGTGTGCGTGTCTGTGAGGGGGTGGGGGGATGGGGTGGTGATGGTCAGGCTGGCCGCGGGCTAAGGTGTGAGTGCCTGAGGGTGTGAGTGGTGAGGGTCAGGGTAGAGTCGGTGTCGAGGGTGGGGCTGGCCGTGGGCACGGGTGTGACTGCTGTTCCCTGTCCTACAGGTAATCCCAGTCACCATGCACATTGTCAACGGCGGCTCCGGAGTGAACGTGTCCCAGTGCCTGGAGCACATGATTGGGGCCGTCCGCACAAAGGTCCTGGAGGTTGGTGCTGCGATCGATGCTCCAGTTAGTGACCATAGGGGCTCCATGGAGCCTGAACCCACACAGTCCGATAATCCCACTGTCTGCCTGCTCATGGTCATTCTAGGAACATAGATCATAAAATGGGTGCAGAATTAGGCCATTCGGCCCATCGAGTGGGCACACCATTTGATCATGGCTGATCTATTTTACCCTCCCATCCCAATCCTCCTGCCTTAACACCACAACCTTAGATGCCCTTACTAATCATGAACCTGTCAATCTCCATTATAGAAATATCCAATGATTTGGCCTCCACTGCCGTATGTGGCAATGGATTCCGCAGATTCACCACCTTCTGGATAAAGACATTTCTCCTTATCTCATTTTATTCTGAAGCTGTTCCCATCTGGTGCTAGACTCTCCCGCTACTGTAACGCAGGTAAAGGGAGCTCTAGATGTCTACCAGGGCAGGCAAATGTGTGTTGGCCGCGATGCAACCAGTTAGTACTCTACCGTGCATCTGTAGAAGACAGGATTTGCAGCGTTTGGATGTAGGGCTTAAGGTGGTGAGACATGTTAGGTGGCTCTCACCAAGCCCAAGGTGCCCAGTACACATTCTAACCGGTATTTCTCTCTCTTGCAGCTGCAGACTCACTTTCCGAGCAGACCGATTGTACTGATGGGGTGGAACGTTGCTGCTCTCGTGGCTTGTCATGTAAGGAGCCAGGGCTGCGGGGTCTGGGTTAACAATTAGTAAGCTGTGTCCTGCTGATGAATTCCTCATCTCTGGTATCCTCCGTCTGGGATGAGGCAGTAGCTCTGACGTTTGCTTTGTTCACCTGGAGGAGTCAGCCTGAAGAAGGGTCTCGACCCGAAACATCACCCATCCCTTCTCTCCAGAGATGCTGCCTATCCCGCTGAGTTACTCCAGCATTTTGTGTCTATCTCTGGACTTCCTCTCCCCTGATTGTGTGTCTACCCGTGTCTATCTTCGAACGGCCTTCCATTGATTTGTAGCCCCAGATATCAGAAAGGACGATTAGGCAGGAAGTTGTGTTACAGTCATGAGAAAACCAGGAACACCCAGAATTGCAGCAGAGCAGGATGAGCGAGCAGACCTTCCACATCCATCCTTGTGCGGTGCTGGACATTCACACCCTGGCTGTGAGTTGCTGGGTGTCAGGACATGGAGAAGAAGCATTGCTTCTGCTGGGACTTGGCCAGTGTGGGCACGAGTGAGCCCGATTACAGCCGCCATCTCCTGGGCCTCTGCGTGTTTGCGGCTGGCTCCCTCCCCCCTGGTTCTTCCCTGCAGTCATGTGCACTGCTCGATAGAAACACAAAGTGCTGGAGTAACTCAACAGACAGGTCAGGTCAGGTCAGGTCAGGCGACATTTGTGGAGTACGTGGATAGGCGGCAATTCAGGTTGGTTAGAAGGGTCCTGACCTGCAATGGCGCCCATCCATGTCCTCCAGGGACGCTGCCTGACCCGTTGAGGAAATCCAAGTCAGACCTGTGGTAACTGAGTTCTCAGTTGCCATGTTGTCGGCTTCTGATGAATTGCTCACCTTGGACCTCTGGTCACCTCTGTCTGGGATGAAACCATGTCCTTGTGTTCATTTACACGGCAGCTTTGTACGCCGGGAGGAACCTTCCATGCTGCCTGCTGAGTTCCTCCAGCGCTTTTATTTTGTAAACCAGCATCAGCAGTTCCTTGTGTGTCCATGTGGTCTGCTAATATTACTACAAACTGCCGGTGCCTAAATAACAAGCAGGTATGGGTGAAAAGCAAGCTGCTAACCGCTCAGTGAATTACAGAGATTTATTTTGCACCCCTTTCCAACTTAGGAATCTTTTGAGGTGGGAAGTAGATGCTGATGTGTAGACAATGAAGTAGATGCTGATGTGTAGTCACTAGACCAGCAAGCCCCACACCCACAACATGCAACAAACACCACAGTTTGAGATGTGGAATAAAATTTGCTCTCCTGCGACTTGAATGGAAAGAAAACAAGTGAATTGATCAAAACCGATGTATTATTTTCAACTTGCATTATCTGTGCATGCGTCGAGAAACGTGGCTTTGCGTTACGGGATATTGTTCTGCACGCCGTTTTCTCGGAGTAAATACCCCACCGACTCCGTAACGGGAGGGCTGTCCGTGCCGTCACTGACTCTGCCTGAGGTTGCCTTCCGCTTGTTTCTCTGCAGGTCTCGGTGATGGAGTTTGTGTCTGCTGTAGTTTGCCTCGGACTCCCTCTTCTCACGGTGGAAGGACCAAGAGGAGTGAGTGGCCACTTGTTTAATTTCTTTTGGGGTAAAAGTCTATTTGGAGGAAGCATTGGTGCTTAAAAATGGCATGTTACTTTCTGCTTTGAGAATGGAGGGACATGGATGATGTGCAGGCAGGTAACGTTGGTCTTGGCTTCATGTTCGGCACGGACATTGTGGACTGAAAGGCCTGTTCCTGTGCAGTACAGTTTTATCTTCTATTTTATAAATGATGTTCTCGAGGATTGAACAGGGTGAGTACAAAGTAACACTCTCCCTGCACTGTGGTGTCACGTACTCTCAGGGCACGGACAGTCTGAATTGGATTTGAAATAAAGCAATTTAGTAATGACTCTCGCCACATGGAAAGTATCATGCAGAGATGGGCAGGTTGGGCTGAAGGGCCAGTTTCCATGCTGGTAGGTTAGTGTGTTGGACTTGAGCAGGAACGGCGTGTTTAAGACTGGGTGGGGCTGTCACCACAGCGACAGCGGGCAGCAGAAACCCTGTGTGTGAGTATTTGCTGAGGGTCTGGGTCGGGTCACTTGCACTGTGCCCCGGCTCTCACCCTCCCTACCTCTCACCGTCCCCACCTCTCACCCATGCATAGAGAGGCAAACGCATCAAGCTCGTGAGTTCACCACAACCGAGGGCAGTGCAGTGCTGCTGACGGGCACGGGCTGGTGGGAGGAAGCTGTTCCTGAACTAGACTGCCCTGTGTTTCTGGGATTCCTGAGCCAGGCTTCCATCTGCCACGGGGAAGGGGCAGTTCCTGAGCCAGGCTGCTGTGTTATCCCCGTGCTCTCTAATACTCTGGACGTCTCGGTTCAGGATGTAGATGACCCTCTGCTGGACATGAAGACGCCCGTGCTGTTTGTGATTGGCCAGAACTCCGTGCAGTGCAGCACCGACGCCATTGAGGATTTCCGGGAGAAGCTGCGGGCTGAAAACAGCCTGGTGATAGTTGGTGGTGCCGACGATAATCTCAGGTAACCGCGCCACTGCCATGCTGTTCCAAGCCTGGGGCCGAGGGTTCAATCCTCACACCGGGACGGTGGTACCAACCCTAGTGAGGTTTGGCCCCTGCTTGCTCTTGGAGGCCAACTTCAAAGATCATTAAGGGCCTGTCCCACTGACGCGACCTTTCAGCGACTGTCTTCGACCTTCAAGTTCGAGGGCACTCGCCTGGAAAACCTCGAGCTGGATCGACCGTCAGCCATGAAACCGCGAGCTGGATCGACCGACCGCGCACACACAAACACATCGCAAAGACGGGGGCCAGGGAAAGCGGGGGAGCGCTGTCTGAAATTCACACTCGTGATGAACAGAAAGGTAAAAGACAGCTGCACAGTGTACAGTAAGTCCTTTAGAGAGTGCGGGGGGGAGGGGGGGAGAGAGGAGGAGGGGGGGGGGAGAAGGAGTGGAGACCCTTTTAAGAAGACAGACAACTTATAATAAAGTTTAGCGGGCATTTTACAATACTGGTCGGTTTTTCTTGGTCCTACGGCTGCCCTCGGCTGCTTATAACTACGTAGCGACCCCACTCCACTGCACTACGAGTTCAAAAGAACCATGCCGACCAATTTTTACTTGCGGAAAAATTTTCAACATGCAGAAAAATTTTCCTCGACCAAACTGAGGCCGCGAGTATGCGGGAACTTCCCTCGAGCATGAAGGAGAGTTCCGGTGACCTCCTAGGACCACGTATCGACCATGCTGCGAGTTTGAGTCGAGGGCAAACTCGCAGATTAGGTCGCCACAGTGGGACAGCCCCTTTAGTTATTTCAGAGAGTCATTGAATCCTTGCAGACCATTTAACTCATCAAGGGGCGGCACCGTGGTGCAGCGGGTAGAACCGCTGCCTTACAGCGCCGGAGACCTAAGATCGATCCTGATCTCGGCTGCTGTCTGTGTGGAGTTTGCATGCTCTCCCTGGTGACTGCCTGGGTTTTCTCCAGGTGCTTCGGTTTCCTCCCATATCCATAAGACATGCGGGTTTGTAGGTTAATTAGATTCTGTAAATGAGAGCCCATAAAATGATGTTCACGTCTGATTTTAAGCCTTAATTGACATTATTGACAGCTGCAGCTGGCCGTCGAGGCCCGTTGCAGCTGTCACCCCCGTCTGGTCGTCCCGTGAACCGGCGGCGACCCTCTCCGCGCCCGGACACCTTCAACCTTCGTGCCCTAGAGAGTTGGCACTGAGCCGGGCAGGCCCTGGAGAGTTAGATTTAGCTCTTAGGGCTAAAAGAATCAAGTGATATGGGGGGAGAGCAGGAACGGGGAACTGATTTTGGATGTTCAGCCTTGATCATATTGAATGGCAGTGATTGCTTGAAGGGCCGAATGGCCTACTCCTGCACCTATGGTCTATGTTTCTGGCCCTGCCTTCCTCAACCCCACGGTGACAAGCCGCCCTGTCAGAGGGCTGGGGATCAAGTGGCTGACGGAGAGGAGCGGAGAGGAGAGGGTTTAGCTGCTTGGGGGTCTTACCTCACGCTGACTTTCTCCACCACAGGATCAGCAAAGCAAAGAAGAAGATGGAGGGTCTAACACAGAGCATGGTGGACAGATGCATCCAGGTGAGACCGGCCCTTGTAAATGCTTACTCACCTGTGCCGGGAGGTTGCCGTTTAGCTGGAAAGGGTGCAGAGCGGATTTACCGCATTTACCAGAACCCATGGGCCTGAGCTGTAGGGACGGGTAGTGCCACCTGCACTCTATTCCGTGGAGCACAGGAGGATGAGGGGTGATCGTGTAGAGGTGTATACGATCTTGAGAGGAATAGATGGGTAAATGCACAATCTTGTGCCCAGTGTAGGGGAATCAAGAACCAGAGGACATAGTTAAGGTGAGAGGGGAAAGATTTTAGGGGCAACCTTTTCTCTTCAGACTCTCAAGTTTAGTTAATCGTCAAGTGTACGTCATGAAGAAACGTCGCCCATTCCTTCTCACCAGAGATGCTGATCTCCAGAGGGCCCTAATGAGCTACTCCAGCATTTTGTGTCTGTCTTAGTTGGGAGGTCATGTTACAATTGTATAAGACCTTGCTGTGGCTACGTTTAGGGTGTTGTATTCAGTTTTGGTGAACATGTTATAGGAAAAGTGTTTTAAAGCAGGAAAGGGAGCAGAGAAGCACTTCTGCATCTGCATCTGCAGTTCCTTCCTCCGTATCTTGGGAGGAGTTGTTGATAACACCATGTTCATTGTCCATCTCTTCACCTCAGGATGAAATAGGTGACTTTTTGACCAGTGTGCTGACCAAGACCGAGTCGCAGGCGGGGTTTGAGGCCAAGGAGGTTGACCTGGACAAGAAGAGAAGATGTCGGGACACGCGGCGGGACTTGGCCTTCGAGCTGTCGGAGAGGAACAGCCGGCCCGCGTCCCCGTTCAGCCGCGTCCCGGCCTCTCCCTCTGGCTCAGAGGTGAGTCGCGTGACATTCACGCCCCCCCCCCCCTCCATCCCCGAGCTCACTGACCTGCTCCCAGTCGCCCATCGCTCTCCTCTCCTCCGGCTCTGTGATCAGTAGCGAAGGCTGTGGGTTCAAACTGCGCCGTCTCTGCCCCCTCCACTGCAGAAGCAGAGGGCAGCCGTGGATCTCTGCATGAGTGGGCCGGCACGGTGGCGCAGCGGTAGCGTTGCTGCCTCACAGCGCCAGAGACCCGGGTTCCATCTTGACCACGGGTGCTGTCTGTACGGAGTTTGCACGTTCTCCCCGTGACCGCGTGGATTTTCTCCGGTGGCTCTGGTTTCCTCCCACATTGCAAAGACGGCAGGTTTGCCAGTTAATTGGCTTCTGCAGAGCGTAAATTGACCCTAGTGTGTTTAGCACAGTGATAGTGTACAGGGTGATCGCTGGTCAGCAGGGACTCGATGGGCCGAAGAGCCCCGAAACGTCACCGATTCCTTCGCTCCATAGATGCTGCCTCACCCGCTGAGTTTCTCCAGCATTTTTGCCCACCTTTGATTTTTCCAGCATCTGCAGTTGTTTCTTAAACAAGCTGAGTTTTCCTCCCAGTCTTTTGCCAATATTCATGCACCAGCCAACAGCCTGACAAGATGATTACCCTGCCATGATTACATTGCATTTTATGGGTGTTTTCTGTAAATTCACACAGTACAGTTATCCATGGCTCATCCAGCATTTAGTGCCTGCCTCAAACTGCCCATGAGACGACACAAGACGTCTAAAGGATTCAAATTACATCATCCAATGGGCACACTTACGGCTTCAAAAGACATTTGGGCAGTTATGTGGATGACTTTAGTTTAGAGATACAGAGTGGAAACAGGCCCTTCGTGCCGACAAGTGATCCCCTCACATTAACACTACCCTACACACACTAGGGACAATGTTAGATTTACACCAAGCCAATTAGCCTACAAACCTGCACGTCTTTGAGATGTGAGAGGAAAGTGGAGCACCCACCCGGAGAAAACCCATGCAGGTCACGTGCTAACTCTGTACAGGCAACACCCGTGGTCAGGATCCCACCCGGTTCTCTGCCGCTGTGAGGCAGCAACTCTACCGCTGCGCCACCGTGCCAGCACATGAGGGGTAAAGGCCAAAGTGCAGGCAAATGGAACTCCGCCATTGTTGTTCATCATGGAGGTGGTGGGCCAAAGGGCCTGTTTCCGTGCCGTACAGCTCCTTTAATGTCTAATGTCCGCGTGTTGTTGAACCCTGTGCAGGGAACGTCGAGCGTGTCGAGCAGCCCCACCTCCAGCCCGAAGACAAAGAGCTCGTCCCTGTCCCTGTCCCTGTCTCCGGCCCAGAAGGCCAGCCTGATCACTGCCACTGCCACGGCTGCCAGCCAGTCGCCCAGCCTCTCCGCCCAGTTCTCACACATCCTCAAACAGCACATGCAGAAGACCGGCACTGTCCTCACTCAGAAACAAGCTCAAGGTAAGCACTACTCTCACAATATTGGGGGTGTCCAGAACCAGGGGCTACAGTTTAAGGTTTAAGAACCGTTTAGAACGGAGACGAGGAAACCCTTTTTCACACAGAGAGTTGTGAGTCTGTGGAATTCTCTGCCTCAGAGGGCGGTGGAGGCAGGTTCTCAGGATATTTTCAAGAGAGAGCTAGATAGGGCTCTTAAAGATAGCGGAGTCAGGGGATATGGGGAGAAGGCAGGAACGGGGTACTGATTGGGGATGATCAGCCATGATCACATTGAATGGCCGAAGGGCTGAATCTTTAAGAGCCCTATCTAGCTCTCTCTGGAAAGTATCCAGAAAACCTGCCTCCACCACCCTCTGAGGCAGAGAATTCCACAGACTCACCACTGTCTGAACTGAAATGTGACAATAATGCACTAAGATACACCTGCACGTGCGGCTCTGCGTCCCCTGTGGTTTACTGATGTCTGTGTCCTTGGTTTCAGCTCAGTTTGCTGCATTCCTGAAGCAGAACGTGCTTGTGAAGAAGAATTCCAGTCCGGCCAACTCGTCCTGTGTCTTCGGTGCGTGCGTGCGTGTCCTCTGGCTCCCTCTCCCACTGTTGCCGCCAGTGCTGCCTTAGACTCACTGGCCCTTGGTCTGTCCACGGGTTCCAGCGCTTTGTGCCTCACTCGAGATTCTAGCATGTTTTAGTTTACTTTAGAGATACAGCGTGGAAACAGGCCCTTCGGCCCACCGGGCCCGCGCCGACCAGCGATCCCCGCCCATTAACACTATCCTACACCCACTAGGGACAATTGTTACATTTACCAAGCCAGTCAGCCTACAAGCCTGTACGCCTTTGGAATGTGGGAGGAAACCGAAGATCTCGGAGAAAACTCATGCAGGTCACGGGGGGAACGTACACACTCCGTACAGACGGCACCCGTAGTCGGGATCCAACCCGGGTTAGCTCCGGCGCTGCATTTGCTGTAAGGCAGCAACTCTACCGCTGCGCCACCGTGACTGCCCCGCATGCAGCTCCTTGTGCCTCCCTCTAGACTCCGTGCGCCCAGCCTGTCTCTTCCCCAGGTACCAGGGAGAGCTCTCCCACTCCGCGTCCAGCAGCTCTTGTCCACCCACTGGGGAGACGAGGTGAAGGGGGAGGCACGCAACTGGTCAGGCGACTGTTGGACCCTGGGGGCCTGTACCACGGTTGGGGCAGCGTTAGTGTGGCTGACCGAAGATAGATACAGAAAGCTGGAGTAACTCAGCGGGACAGGCAGCATCTCTGGAGGGAAGGAATGTGGGTTCAAACTGCGCCGGGCCGACGTCCTTCTTCATCAGTCCGAAGAAGGGTCTTGACCCGAAACGTCACCCATTCCTTCTCCCCAGAGATGTTGCTTGTCCCACTGAGTTACTCTGCCTTTTGTGTGTCTTCGGTATGAATATTGACTTCTCTAACTTCAAGTAACCCTTGCTTTACTCTCTCTCCCATCTCCCTCCACAGTCCTCTGACCAGTCTGACTGTCCCCGATTACATTTTATCTCTGTTTGTTTTGTTGTCACCTTCTCCGAGCTAACAATGATCCATTCTACCTTTTCCTTGATCTTCATCTCCTTTTGATGTCTTGTTTTCACACACTTTACTCTTTCTTACCTCTGTGTCACCCCTCCCTCGCCCTCAGTCTCAGCATCTGCAGCTCCATCCCACACAGTGTTGCTGCCAGTGCAGCCCGCCCCCCCCAGTGCCGCAGCCCACCAGTGCCGCAGGTGGCCCCTGACCGCGAGCCCATGACGCAGTCCGCCCTGCTGATCCACCAACAACGCAAGAGGTAGTAGCAGGAACAGGCCATTCAGCCCCTCACGTCCGCTGCCTCATCTTGTGCTGTCATTGCTGATCTCATACCCGGTCACCCCATTACAGGAGGGATGTGGAGGCTTAGGAGAGGGTGCAGAGGAGGTTTACCAAGATGCTCCCTGGATTAGAGGGCATTAGTTACAGGGAGAGGTTGGACAGACTTGGATTGTTTTCTCCGGAGCGCTGGAGGTTGCAGGGAGATCTGATGGAAGTGTTTCGAATTATGAGAGGCATAGATAGGGTAGACAGTCAGAACCTTTTACCCAGGATGGAACAAATCAAATACTAGAGAGCTTAACTTTAAGGGGAGAGGGGCAATGTTGAATGGAGATGTGTGGGGCAAGATGGTGGTGGAGGTAGATACGATCGTGGTGATTGAGAGGTTTTTTGAAAGGCACATGGACATGCAGGGAATAGAGGGATATGGATCACGTGCGGAGAGATTTTGGCATTGTGTTTAGCACAGGCATTGTGGGCCGAAGGGCCTGTTCCTGTGCGGTACTGTTGTACGTGCGATGTTCCCAGCGTCAGCCTTGTGCCCGGTGCTGCTAACCCCCAGTGCTGTTCCAGCTGTAAGTGTGATGTTCCTCGTGCCGCAAGCGGCCAGAGCTGTGCCGTCCGGTAGTGCCGGCTGTAAGTGTGATGTACCGTGTGCCAGTCACCGGGCCGCTAACACCCAGTGCCGTGCCGCCCTGCAGTGCCGGTGTCGTCGGAGCCGCAGGATATCGGGGACAAGGATGATGCCAAGGCACAGCTGAAGCGACGGCAGGCCACGAGCCCCACACCCCTCGCCTCCAAACCCGCCAAGAAGGCCAAGATCAAGGTGACCATCCTGTCCCACGGAGACGTGCCTGCCTCCACTGCCCTGCCCTACGCTGGAGCCAAGGACGGTGAGCTCAGCCGCTGCAGGGCGCTGCTCTCCCAACCCCACGGTCAGTGACTACCACGGCCCCTGTGGTGCAGGGGCCCAACAAGAGGGGCAGTGTGCTGTGGGGGTTAGGGGCAGGGGGAAGTAGGGGGAAGGGTTAGGGAAGATGGGACTCTGGAGTGTAAGTGCGGTGATAGAACACAGAACGGTACAGCACAGGAACAGGCCCTTTGGCCCACCATATCTGTGCTGAAAGTCAAACTCCCTGCATGTGACCAATGTCTCTCCATTCCCTGCCTATCTTACAAAAAAAGACACAAAGTGCTGGAGTAACCCAGCGGGTCTGACAGTCACTGGAGGACTGAATAGGTGAAGTTTCGTGTTGTGACCCTACGTTAGACTAGAGCTTCTCGACATGAAACAACACCTATGCAGGTTCCCCAGAGATGCTGCCTGACCCACTGAGTTACTCCAGTGCTTTGTGTATTTTTTTAAATAAACCAGCTACTGCAGTACCTCGTGTCTGTCTATCTAAAGCGGTGTGGAACAATGTTCTCTCTGGTCTGGAGAACACAGAACACTCTTGGTGTGCTCCCCTCCCCACCAGGCGTGTGGGGCAGTGGGTGAGGGGGGTGTGGGCTGGGGAGGTGGGCAAACCCACGGCAGCGCTGACCTCGCGTGTGTCCCTTCCTCCTGACAGGCGGTGCCCCGAAGCCCTTGACCCTGTCCGTCAGCCAGCCAGCCTCCGTCACCAAGGAGCTGCTCGCGAGTCAGAGGTAAGTGGACAGGGCCCGTGTAACTGGTGTATGTGGAAGGTGGCACAGCGGGTAGAGCTGCTGCTCTCGCAGCGCCAGAGACCCAGGTTCAATCCTGACTACAGGTGCTGTCTGTGTGGATGTTGCACGCTCTCCCTGTGATCACGTGGGTTTTCCCCGGGTGCTCTGGTTTCCTCCCACACTCCAAGGACGTACAGGTTTGTAAGTTAACTAATTGGCTTCTGTAAAGTGTAAATTGTCCCTAGTGTGTGTGTGTGTAGGATAGTGCTAGTGTGCGGGGTGATCGCTGGTCGGTGCGGACTTGGTGGGCTGAAGAGGCTGTTTCCGTGCTGTGGCAGTATGTCTAAAGGGCCTGTCCCACTCACGCGACATGTCGCGGGGTGACGCCTGTATGGTGATGAGTAGTCGCCCAAAGAGTCGTGCCTTTTTCTGGTCGCCGCTGCATTTTCAACATTTGCTTGATTGAACATTTTTTGCGACTTGCTGCGACCTGGGTGCCGGCAAGTCGCCAAAAAAATTGCGTAAGTTGGACGGGCCCTTAAAGATACCGGCCTGACCCAGTGTAGTGCCTGGCAGGTGGATCACAGGCAACTGTCCACTGTGTGGGGGCAATTAATGTGGCCACACCATGCTGGCCACCCTCTCATTGCAACCCCGCCACTGGGGGGATGGTAAAGGAGCCTGGGAACTGTAATGTCCAGGTTCCCGAGCAGCTTCTTCCCAACAAAGTCCAAATAAGCTCGCAACCACATAGACTTGGGGGCATTGGTTTTGTCTTTTTAGAAACATAGAAACATAGAAAATAGGTGCAGGAGGAGGCCATTCGGTCCTTCGAGCCAGCACTGCCATTCATTGTGATCATGGCTGACCGTCCGCTATCAATAACCCGTGCCTGCCTTCTCCCCATATCCCTTGACTCCACTAGCCCCTAGAGCTCTACCCAACTTTTGTGCTAGTATTGTTTGTGTTTGAGTTGTGGTGTGTGTGTGTGTGTGACATGCAATCGGTGGTGTGTGTGTATGGGAGGATTAGTGATGCATGTGTGTGTACATACCCCCCCCCCCCCACACGGTTACAGTGGACTTTCAGCAACCCCCCCCCCCCCCCCATGGTGTGTTATATCGAGGGACTACTCTGCAAGGAAAGCAAGGGTCTTGAGGCTCTGGGGTCAAATGCAGGCCAATGGGACCAGCCCAGTTGGCCACGGTGGCGTGGGTGTGTGTCCGTGCCGTACAACCCACTGGCTCCTTGTTCTCTCCCTGTGCCCAGAGTGGCCGCGGTGGACTCGTTCTCCAGCTGCCCCGGTGCCACAGTGACCACTGCCGCCCTGCCCACCAACACTAGCGCCTTCCACACCATCCAGGCCAGAGTGACAGCTGCCCCCGGCTCCACGCAGCCAGCCCAGGCTCACCTGGGCCCCGCCATGCCAGGTAAGTGGCTCTGACCCACCCACCGTACACCCACCGGCACATTCCATTCCCATCCCATCCCCACCCCACCCAACCATCCCCTCCCCACCCCACCCAACCCATCCCCTCTCAAACCCATTCCATCCCCTCCCCATCCCCACCTCTCCCAACTCATCCCCTCCAATCCCATCCCCATCCCTTCCCCACCCCACCCCACCCCCTGCTGTCTGTGTGGAGTTTGCAGGTTCTTCCTGTGACGCGTGGGTTTCCTCCCACATCCCAAAGACGTGCGGGTTTATAGGTAGACACAAAATGTTGGGGTAACTCAGCGGGACAGGCAGCATCTCTGGATAGAAGGAATGGGTGACGTTTCAGATCGAGACTAAGTCTTAAGAGGGTCTCGACCCGAAACAAGATCTATTCCATTTCTCCAGCAACCGAATGATATCCAAACCCACTGCCTAACCAATGCAATGAGCAACAGCCGTGGCCGTCTGCCCTGAAGAATTACTCAGACTTCAGGTTACGATACGATAGAACTTTATCCCAGGAAGGGAAATTAATTTGCCACGGTCATAAAAAACACAAAGTACATGAAAAATGAAATTAAAGTGATGAGTGGAAAGGCTTTGGGGATGTGCAAAGATTGGGGCGGGGGGGTCAGTCTCAGTCTACCCCACGACAGAAGGGGAGGAGTTGTAAAGTTTGATAGCCAATGTTTAATTGTCCCTGGTGTGTGTAGGATGGAGCTGGTGTACGGGTGATTGTGCGGCTGCCGACTCGGTGGGCAGTTGGCCCTGTCTCCAAGCTGTGTCTCTAAACTAAACTGGGATTTGTGTGCAGGGGCTCCGTCTGCCAGCAGCCTGCTCCAGGGCCTGAGCTTCAGTCTGCAGGACATGGGAACCAAGGCCAGCAGCACCAGCCAGGTACAGCACGGCTCACGTCTCAGGCCCAGCCCCGGCCCCCGTCACTGTCACAGCCTGGGGTGGAAGGGTTTGAATGAGGGGGGGTGTGAGAGTGATGGGGGGAGGTGAGAGTGAGGGTGGTGTGAGAGTGAGGGGGGTGTGAGAGTGAGGGGGGTGTGAGAGTGAGGGGGGTGTGAGAGTGAGGGGGGGTGTGAGAGTGAGGGGGGGTGTGAGTGAGAGTGAGGGGGGGTGAGAGTGAGGGGGGGTGTGAGAGTGAGGGGGGGTGTGAGAGTGAGGGGGGGTGTGAGAGTGAGGGGGGTGAGGGGGGGTGAGAGTGAGGGGGGGGGTGGGGAGGGGGGGGTGAGTGAGGGGGGTGGAGTGAGGTGAGGGGGGGGGAGTGAGGGGGGTGAGAGTGAGGGGGGGTGAGAGTGAGGGGGGAGAGTGAGGGGGTGAGAGTGAGGGGGGTGAGAGTGAGGGGGGGGGGAGAGTGAGGGGGGTGAGAGTGAGGAGAGAGGGGGAGGGAGTGAGGGGGGAGAGTGAGGGGGAGTGAGGGGGAAGGGGAGTGAGGGGGTGAGAGGATATGGGGGAGGGGGTGTGAGTGAGGATATGGGGGAGTGTCTCCCCCCCCCAGGGTGGGCAGGCAGGTGTGTGTTAACGGCCTGTGTTCTTGCTGCAGGCGGGCAATGGGAAGGGTGCGGTTCTTGCCCCGGTCACTTCCAGCCCCATCGTGAGGACCATCACCGCCTCCCCTGCTGTGGCAATGCCGGCCGCCAAACCCAGCGCCATCCAGCAGCTGATGAGCAACGGGGGCCTGGCCAAGCTCACCAGCAGCACCGGAACCAGCACCAGCACCATGACAGGTAGAGCACCACGGCCCACACCGCAGACACACACACACGCACACGCCACACACACACACGCACACGCCACACACGCACACGCACCGCCCCCACCCCCACATCCACCCCCCTGGCACCACGACAGGTAGAGCATGTCCCACTTCCCAAGCAACTATACGACCACCCACTCCTCATGCGCAACCACACCCCCACAGACCCCCTTCCCTTTCCCCCCCTCCTCCCCCACAGTGCGGCGCTGCCCCAGTACCACCCCCGACAGGGCTGTGGGATTGGCTCGGTCCTGCACAATCTCCTGGCGTTGACCCCTCTGTGTTGTCCTCCCTCCTGTCAGGGGTCAAGCCTCCCACCACCTTCACGGTGACGCTGAGGGCTCAGGCCGGCCGCGGACCCACCCTGGGCCAGCCCGGCACTGCTGGCCCCCTGGGGCTGGAGGGGACGGAGCTGGAGGTGAGAGGGCCCCAACCCCAGCAGGTGAGTGGCTGTGCAGGAGCAAGCTGCTCCTCCTGGTGTTACTGGGTTTAAAAAGAACAGCTTGCAACCGTGGGAGTTAGTGGCACGAGGTGTTCACTTGAGCTGTGTGGAGTTTGCACGTTCCCCCTGTGACCGCGTGAGATTCCAGCGGGTGCTTCGGTTTCCTCCCACACTCCAAAGACATACGGGTTTGTAGGTAGACACAAAATGCTGGGGAAACTCAGCGGGTTGGGCAGCATCTCCGGATAGAAGGAAGGGGTGATGTTTCGGATCGAGACCCTTTTTCAGACTTCAGGTTAATTATCTTCTGTAAATTGTCCCTAATGTGTGTGTGGGATAGAACTGGTGTACGGGTGACTGTGGGTCGCTGCGGACTTGGTGACTCCACAAGCCAACACACAATTCAATAGAAGACACAGAGTGCGGGAGTAACCCAGCTTGTCAGGCAGCATCGCTGGGGAACATGGATAGGTGACGTTTCAGGTTGAGTCCTGTTTCCGGTCTGAAGACGGGCCCCGACCCAAACCGTCACGTATCCATGTTCTCCAGAGATGCTACTCCAGCACTTTTTTTGTAAACCAGCACCTGCAGTTCATTGTATCTATAGAGCTGATGCATTTATTGACTGGTAGCGTTTTCACTGACGTGGGAGTTCCTGGAGCAGGGAGGCCGAACATTAAAGTTGGTGCCCGTTGTTCAGTGGCGTCAGAAAACTCGCTCACGCCGAGGCTTGGATTCCTGGAGTTCCCCCTCACACTAAACCTTGCGTCAGTAGATCTGGTCAAGTTTGATGAATAGTTGTTAGGCCGGGTATTGAGCAGCTGGAGTGGAGATAGAGTGAGGATGGTCTGATGGACCATTTTGGGTCACCCTCAAACCCGCAACGGCAACTTCTCCCACCCGAGTTGTGGGGATGAGGGAGCGGGGCCTTGCATCGCCCGGCATGGGACTTGCCATTGCCCGCCGGGGGCTTTAACATCGGGAGAAGAATGGAACACAGGAGAGAGACAAGACTTTGCCTTCCATCACAGTGAGAAGGAGATTCACTGTGATGGATGTTTGTGTAAATTGTGTTGTTTGTGTGTCTTGTTTCTTTTCTTGTATGACTGCAGAAACCAAATTTCATTTGAACTTTGAATGTCTGAAGAAGGGTCTCGGCCCGAAACGTCGCCTATCTCCTTCGCTCCTTAGATGCTGCTGCACCCGCTGAGTTTCTCCAGCTTTTTGTGTACCCCCCTTTCATTTGAACTTCTTTTGAGGTTCAAATGACAATAAATTTGTATTGTATGTTGGTGATGAGACAGTGCTGGAGGCGGGACTGCTACCTCCGGTTGCCATTAACCAGGTCGCCCAAACTCACAGAGACATGGGTTGTTCTTGCTCTGTGTTATTCTCACTTGGAGGACGATTGGAATCTCTGGTGTTTGGGGTTGGAAGTTCACTGCAGGGTAACAGTGCAGAGGTTATGACAATAGACAATAGGTGCAGGAGTAGGCCATTCGGCCCTTTGAGCCAGCACCGCCATTCAATGTGATCATGGCTGATCATCCCCAGTCAGTACCCCGTTCCTGCCTTCTCCCCATGTCCCCTGACTCCGCTATCTTTCAGAGCCCTCTCTCTTGAAAGTATCCAGAGAACCGGCCTCCACCGCCCTCTGAGGCAGAGAATTCCACAGTCACCCAGCCTGTGAGTTGGGTGACTGAGCTGCACAATTGGCAAAGCCACAGCCTCACAACGCCAGAGACCCCGGTTCAATCCTAACCTCGGGTGCTGTCTGTAGTTTGTACATTCTGTGGGTTTTCTCTAGATACCAAAGACGTGCGGGTTTTTAGGTTAAATCGGTTTCTGTAAATTGCCCCTGGTGTGTATCAAAGTGGGATAGCATAGAATTAGTGTGACTGGGTGTGATCGAGGGTCAGTGTGGACTCAGTGGGCCGAAGGGCCTGTTTCCGTGCTGCATCTCTAAACTGAACTCACTCTGATGCTGTTACCTCTCTGCAGTGCCTGGACCCTCTGCTCCAAATCCCAAGAGGCCAAGGTGTCGGCGCCATTGACCAGACCAAAGTGATCACGGCACAGGACGCCAGCAAAGCTCAGCCCCCCCTGGAGACTAACCCAAACCCCCAGAGTCTCGGCTCAACTGTCGGTGAGTCTGCACCCAATTCACTGGATGTTTTCGAGAGAGTTAGATTTAGCTCTTAAAGCTAAAGGAATCAAGGGATATGGGAGAAAAAAGCCAGAACGGAGTACTGATTTTAGATGATCATATTGAATGGCGGTGCTGGCTCGAAGGGCCGAATGGCCTACTCCTGCATCTTTTTTTATATGCTATGTTTCTATGTCTGCAGTCAATGTGGGCACAAACTGCCTTTGATATAGAAACAAGCAACTGCGAATGCTGGAGTAACTCAACGGGTCAGGCAGTATCTCTGGCGAACATTCATAGGTGACATTTCAGTTCAGGAGCCTGAAGGATCTCGACCCAAAACAAACGTCACCTGTTCATGTTCTCCAGAGATGCTGCCTGACCCACTGAGTTACTCCAGCACTCTGTGAAACGTCACCTACCCATGTTCTCCACAGATGCTGCCTGACCCGCTGAGTTACTCCAGCACTACGTCCTTTTCTGGCGTTAATCTATCGGTTTCCACAGAAATGTAAATTTCTGCAGTAACTTTGTGCATTTACTGCTGTAGGCGAGGACTGTTACTTGAGTCAATTATTTATTTTTTAAATAAATTTCAGAGGTGTACTATTTTGTGCTTCTATATACATTATATAGAAGCACACAATAGTACACCTCTGAAATGTAGTTATCAAAATGGTTTAAACAGACAGGGTTAGAAGATGTAAAGCTGAGAATGGACAGAATCGCAGTTGCTGCTTGTGGGCAGGTGAATGGTTTTGTGTGGGTATTGTGGAACTACCTAAATCTGGAGCCTATGCTGCCTCACAGCGCCAGAGACCCGGGTGCTGTCTGTACGTTCTCCCCGTGACTGTGTAGGGTTTCCTCCCACACTCCAAAGACGTACAGGTTTGTAGGTTAATTAGCTTGGTGTGTGTAGGATAATGTTAATGTGCAGGGGGATCATTGGTCAGGGCCTGTTTCCATGCTGTATTTCTAAAACTAAAATTGAAGGCATTTATTTTCCCCAGAGAAAAATGAAACTGTGTGATTTGCTGGCTTGGAGATATTGAGAGGAAGAGTGAGTGAGGAAGGGAGCAGCGGAATTAAAAATGAAAATACTTTAGTAGCGAAACTGCCACTCGTTCACTACTTGACCTGGGGAGGAACTGTGTGATCTTTATCCACTTGGGTCTTTGTTTCCAGGCATGTAACAGCTGGCAATTCCATCCCATAGGTTTCCAGTAATAAAAAGGAACTGCAGATGCTCGTTTAATCTTTATACCAAAGATAATACAAAATGCTGGAGTAACTCAATTTGAAGAAGGGTCGCAACCTGAAATGTCACCCATCCATTTTCTCTAGAGATTGCTGCCTGGCCCGCTGAGTTGCTCCAGCATTACGTTTCTATCCATACGCCCCCTGCATGCTTGTAACCTGGGGCAGACGTGTTTGGGGAACATTGCATTGTGCGTACCTGTCTAGTATTGAGGAGCTGCATGCTTGAATGTTAAGTACACTGCTCAATGTTTGCTCATTAATTTTCCAGTTACAACAAGTCCAACCAAGACTCTCTATGTGATGTCTGATGCCAAGATGTCTGCCCTCACCAAGTCGATTATCGGTCCTCTCGATGTGTCCTCTCCGCGCTCTCTGGGGACTCCCCCTTTGAGCACAGTGGGTGCAGTGATGAGTCCTTCCACCATCAGCATGCTGTCCAAGGTCGGTCCTGTCCTCAGGAGCTCCTGCGGCCCCACCAACCTCGCCACGGCCAAGAGTGAAGTCAAGGCTGCCACGGGAGGGGAGAGGTTCAGCCTGGGCTCCGGGGCTGCAAGTACAGAGACTCTGGGCAAAGTGCCCTCAGTAATGGACCAAGGGAGCACCATCATCCACACCACTGCAACGCCCTGCCTGGTGGGATCCTTGACAACCAGCGGGCAGCAGTGACGATCACCACCTCCCCCACCCCGTCTGTAGGACACGGACAAGTGTACAGTGTCGTTGCTTACTGCTTATTTTTGTAATATTTTACCGGCTACGTATTAATGCTGGATTTGTTGACTGCAGCACTCACTTCATCTTCCCCCAGTGGTGGCACCAATGCTGACCCTTGCCACTAAAGCTGCCCGCCAGTGTGGTACAAGGATCCATCCACTACTGTCTCTGAGGGTAACAAGAAATAAAGAGCAGGAAACAAAGGCTGTGGATATAAGATTTATTTAATATTTTATACTTGTGTAAACAATACAATACACCGGGCAGCTGGATGCCCACGGAGTGGTGATCGTTAGGTCCCGAACCATGAAGGCAGCTCCACTCAATGCTTGTGAGGAACCAGCTTGTAATGAGCCCCACAGGATGGGCAGCGCTGGGCATCACCCTCGTGGAGCCAGAACCAGATCACTGCAGTGTTGTCCTCCTCACCTACAGGAACAAAGCCTCCATTAGTGTTGGCACCGCCACATAACACCGCAGTACCAAACCAAAACACACTTGGACATACTTCGTACTACTCCTTGAATGGTTGGATGCAAATGCTTCCCTTAATAACGTTTATCATTTAAATATCCCTCAGAGGGCTCGAGTAGTGTTGTCACCCTCATCTCTGCACCCTGGATTCTTACTCTCTGCTTCATTCAGTCTCACTATATTATACACAGGCAGCATCTCTGGATAGGAATGGGTGACGTTTCGGGTTGAGACCGTCTCCAGACTCTGAACCTGAAACGTCACCCATTTTGTTTCTCCAGGGATGCTGCCTGTCCCGTTGAATTACTCCAGCGTTTTGTGTCTATCTCAGTGTAAACTGGCATCTGCAGTTCCTTCCTATTCACTAAGTTATAATCCATGAGGCTGAGAAAGTCTGCTTCATCCTCAAGGTGGTAACACGATACACTAGCGACTGAACCTTCACGAGTTATACACACAAGGTACAAGGGAAAGCGAGCTGGGCAAGGCAGAGCATGCAGCAGATTGCATTGACAGGGCCCCCACTATCCAGGCATGAATAGCAAGGGTACATGGGCTTGGATATTGCAATGCTTGTACGGTCTATTAGTGGGTGAGCTCGGGCTGCGAGGAGACAAGCCAGCTTTCCAGTCAATCAGGATGGAATGATCTGATTTGAGCTGGAATTGGATTGAAGTGATTTTTTTTGATGGGTTTGGTTGTAGGGGCAGGGAGGTGGTGAAGGTCACTGGTAAACAGCAGGACAATGACTATCAGCTGTGGGAGGTATCCCCAATCAGTGTCCATCTGCAGCAGTCTTCCTGCCGACGCCAGTGCTGCCTGGGCTCGGATCCTGAGCACACGGCCACCTGTGACTCAACAAGCATCACGCCCGGTAACGGCAACCAATGGATAATGTTACTCACACACGCAGCCCACAATCCTCTTGGTGGTGATGGATGGGACAATGTGGGGGTCACTCTTTGTCCCAGCGTACTCCTTTGGTTTCAGCACATTGTAGGGATCCTGTAAGGAATGACAGAGATAGTCACTGTCTGCCTCAACATCAAGGCAGTGGTACATTCACTAAATACTGAACCTTCACCGGGTTACAGGCCCTGCAGCCCACCGACTCCGTGCTAACCAGCGATCCCCGCACATTAACACTATCCGACACACACCAGGGACAATTTTCACATTTACCAAGCCAATTTACCTACATACCTGTACGTCTTTGGAGTGTGGGAGGAAACCAAAGAGCTTATCAAGTTGACAAAGCCCAGGCACCAGTGCAGCTAACCCACGATTAACCTACTAGGCAGATTATACCAAGCGTGAAGGACAGCAATGTCCACACATTTTGCCCTAAGCGCTCAAAGCCTAGTGAATCTACAGGGCCCATGCCACCAGCTGAACTCGACAACCCCAGGCCCCTTCCCCTCTCATCTGGACAGCTTTGGATCACCAGTGTCTGGAAGGAGACACAAATTGCTGGAGTAAGTCAGCAGGACAGGCAGCATCTCTGGAGAGAAGGAATGGGTGACGTTTTGGGTCGAGATCCTTCTTCAGACAGCGTCTGCAGGGAAATGGCCAGAGTTCCTTACATACCTTCCCGGCTTTCATAGCCTGCATGATTATCTTTTCCAATCCTGTTGCCTGTTCTTCATCAGTTGGGATACCTGTAGTTCAGAAGGGAACGCATGTTAAGAGGCCAGTAATAATGTCCATGCAGTCAGCAAGGGGACATGGAGGCACGAGCAGCACAAGGTGTCAATCAGGGAGCAAGTGACCCTGTCACATCACAGCAGCAGAACACCACTGAATGAATCAACACTCATACCGATGCCCGAGTGGGATAGTATCAGGCGAGCTGCCGCTGCTGTAACTGAAGAAGGGTCTCAGCCTGAAACGTCACCCACTCTTTCTAGAGATGCTGCCTGTCCCACTGAGTCACCAGCATCTGCAGTTTCTTCCTACACATTTCCTCTGCTGTAACCAATCGCAGTTCATAGGCTGAAGGGTCCCGACCCAAAGTGTATTTAGTCCACAGCCACCACATATGCTGCCTGACCCTCTGAGTTCCTCCAGTACTTTGTGTTTTGCTCAAGATTCCAGCATCTGCAGTTCCGTCTCTCAGATCATAGTAATTAACTCGATTACCAAGTGTCAAAAAAGGGGGCTCATTTTTTTTTGCTCCTGACAACCCAGAAGTGAAAACTCTCAATGTTGTAGCCAATTCACTGCAACCAACATTGCAATGGTCCTCCTCACAGAAACCAGGCTTTAAAAGCCACCATTACATCTACTTCATGCCTGCTCGTGTCGCTGCCCCCGACTGTCGGAGTAATTACTGTAAAAACCTCTGCAACATGAAAAATTGCAACATTTCCTTTCCACAACTGTGGAGAACGGTTGCTGGAACTACTGCAATCTTCCCCCCGTTCCAACCGACAGAACTTTGGAAGCTTGGCCTTGCCTCATTCGAGTTTAGTTTGGGAAAGTTTATTCTCAATTTAAAGCCTTAAGGAGTTCAAAATATCTCCATGATGATAGATTGGATACCCTCAGATCAACTAACAGGCAGCATGAGTGCATTGTGAAAGGTTTGTTCTGACAACAAAATAAAGAAATACCCGCTGTGGTCTGAACACTGACTCATCCAACCATGGGTCCCAAAGCCTCAGCAGCAATAGAGGCGCGTGTGTGTGTGTGCGCGCCTGTGCCTGTGTGTGCGTGTGTGTGTGTGTGTGCGCGTGTGTGCGTGTGTGTGTGTGTGTGTGTGTGTGTGTGTGTGTGTGTGTGTGTGTGTGTGTGTGTGTGCGTGTGCATGTGTGCGCGTGTGTGTGTGTGTGTGTGTGTGCGTGTGCATGTGTGCGCGTGTGTGTGCGTGTGATGTGTGCGCGTGTGTGTGTGTGTGTGTGTGTGTGTGTGTGTGTGTGTGTGCGCCTGTGCCTGTGTGTGCGTGTGTGTGTGTGTGTGTGCGCCTGTGCCTGTCCTGTGTGTGCGTGTGTGTGTGTGTGTGTGTGTGTGTGCGTGTGCCACCACAGCGATGTTCTCTGCTCTCCAGTCTAGCTCTCCTCACTCTAGGTCCCAGGAACATCCTCTTTAGGCAGGGGCAATCTCAGTTGTGATGGACTCGAGTTTACAATTCAGGTGCCAAACATGCAGACAGAGAACAAAGACCCAAGACTCCTCCACCTGCCCTCGGTTGCAGACCAGGCATGATACACGGCTCCTTCTGCACAAAGGCTGGCCACCTGACAAAATGCAGTACGTAGAAAGCGCAGTCATGGGAGTGTGCAGGATCCGTGACCAGACTAGCAATCTAGAAATCAGTTTCATTTGCATTCCCACCCACCGTGCAAAATGAGTGGATAAACCTTTGTTACAGCAACAATATCACCACAATGGCGTCTGGTCCAGCCAGCCGTCCCACACCAACACAACCAATCCTCTGTACCTTCCACAAACTGCCTCACGTCTACATTAAAACCTCGCCGTAGGTACAATGGTCACTCCACGAACCCCTGCACCAGACCCAGATATGGCAAACTTGGTCACTACCAAAGACCTCCTTACAAACATCTGGGGACAGGTGTCTAGATTACAAACATCTGGGGACAGGTGTCTAGATTAGTATCACTTGTCATGTCAAACTCACAGGCAACATGCAGAACCTCTTCACCGCGGGTGGGGCCACAGTCGGAGCCAGAACCATCACACGTGGTGGTCCAGGTAACCCTCAACACTGCCTTGTACCCCAGCTCCACTGCCTTTAGATGAAACATGGACAGAAACCTCTTGTAAACTGCCTATCTCCCTCAGCTGATGGATAAATAATGAATGCTGAATATCAGTGACTCTGACAGAGGGGATTTCATGGTAGTTTATTGTCACGTACTGAAGTACAGTGAAAGGCTTTGAAGTCCATTCTAGCCGATGGACCATTCAATAGACGTTGCACAGTGCACATCCAGCCACGTGGCAGATGAGGTTTGTGGTGAGTGAACAGTCACAGAATGAATGGGCACAGCCCTGGTGGGGACAAGTCCCAACTCCACACTGCAGCGAGGCACAAACCACAGCATGAATTCGGCAGACATCCAGGTCCCCAAAACAGCTTCCATGGGCACCAGCATTGTTTTCCCACTGCAACCATTAACCTCACAGCCCAGCATATCCTAGCTCCCACCCTGATTACCATGAAGCCACACAAGCACACTGGTTCACCAGGATCACCAGAGGGAGTTGCCATCGTGCAGATTCACAGCAAGAGCAGCATGCAGGAGACAGTGCTCCATGGCGCAAACACCAACAGCTCCGACCAAACCTCTGTGGCCTTACCCTTCCAGCCGTGGAAGATGGTGGGCAATTTAACACCCGTGTCAACAGCTCCAAAGAAATGGTTGGCAGTTCAACAGGGAAGGCGCAAGGTGACGGCAAAGCCTTTCCAATCGTGTTTAGCCAGAAACGTCGAGTCTATGATTCATTTCAATTTCTTCATGATTGTTCATGATAATATTCTATGCTCCTCAACCTCCTCTCCCCTCAAACCCAGCCCTCCTCCACCCAAACCACCCTGCCAACTCTCTTCACCCCTCACTTCCCCAACCCCTCACCCACCCTCCTCATTCTTGCCCATACCTGGGCCTCACCCTCCCTGTGGTTCCCCCCCCCCCCTCCTCCTTATGGTACTCCCATCTTCCCCTCACATGGTCCTTCCCCTCCTGGTCCATCCATCACCTCTGTCATGGTCCTCCCAAACAACCTCCATCCCGCCCTCATGGTCCTCCCACTCCTTCCCTCATGGTCCTCCCATTACCCCCCCCCCTCATGGTCCTCCCATTAACCCCCCCCTCATGGTCCTCCCATTAACCCCCCCCCCCATGGTCCTCCCATTACCCCCCCCCTCATGGTCCTCCCATTACCCCCCCCCTCCATTGGTCCTCCCATTACCCCCCCCCTCATGGTCCTCCCATTAACCCCCCCCCCCATGGTCCTCCCCCCCCACCCCATCTCGGGCGGTTCACCTCCTATTTCCGCCCGGTGACCTTCAGGCCCGGGCCCGCCTGCCCGCCCGCCCGCCTGCCAGTGCCGCCTCAGCCCGCGCCCCACTTACCGCCCGAGGCCAGCCCCCGAGTGTGTTCGCGGCCCATAGCCAGGACGGAGCCAGAGGCTCGAGTAGCCACCAGGCCGAGGCCGAGGCCCCGCCGCCCGCCGAGCAAACCCAACACCGCCGCCGCCCGCGCCGCCATCTCGCCCTCGCACCGCCCGACACACGTGACCTCCCCGGGGCGGGGCCTCCGCGCGGTCACGTGTCCGGCACAACCCGCCGGCGTTCCGTCACCGGACTGACGGGCGTCATCGCGTAACCCGCCCGGCGTTACGTCACCGGACTGACGGACGTCATCGCGTAACCCGCCCGGCGAAACATCACCGGACTGGCGGGCGTCATCGCGTAATCCGCCCGGCGTTACGTCACCGGACTGGCGGGCGTCATCGCGTAACCCGCCCGGCGTTACGTCACCGGACTGACGGGCGTCATCGCGTAACCCGCCCGGCGTTACGTCACCGGACTGGCGGGCGTCATCGCGTAACCCGCCCGGCGTTACGTCACCGGACTGACGGGCGTCATCGCGTAACCCGCCCGGCGTTACGTCACCGGACTGACGGGCGTCATCGCGTAACCCGCCCGGCGTTACGTCACTGGACTGACGGGCGTCATCGCGTAACCCGCCCGGCGATACATCACCGGACTGGCGGGCGTCATCGCGTAACCCGCCCGGCGCGCGTCGTTACGTCACCGGCACTCCCCTCACCCCGCCCGACGTCACGTCAACAGCCCGGCGTTACGTCACTGGCTGCAGCACGTGACCCGCCCGGCCTCATCAGACTAGGCCGCGCCCTCCCGCCTCGGTTGCCTAGCGACGGGCGCCGCCGGGCCCAGCGCGGCCCACAGTCCCTTCAGGTGAGGCAGAGATTCACTTGTATAGAAAACATAGAAACATAGAAACATAGAAACTAGGTGCAGGACAGGAGACGGCCATTCGGCCCTTCCAGCCAGCACCGCCATTCAATGTGGTCATGGCTGATCATCCACAATCAGTACCCCGTTCCTGCCTTCTCCCCATATCCCCTGATTCCCTTAGCCCCAAGAGCTAAATTTAACTCTCTCTTGAAAACATCCAGTGAACTGCCTTCTACCTTCTGTGGCAGAGAGTTCCACAGATTCACAACTCGTCCAACCTCATGTTCCAGGTGAGACCAAGCGCAGGCTTGGCGATGGTTTCTTTGAACACCTCCACTCAGTCCGACTACTGAAACTAATGGACAATGGAGGACCCGGCCTGGGGGGACCATCGACGGGGTACCTGGCACGGGGGTACTCTGTAACTTTGTCAGCGCCCTTTATGTGTCGACTATTTGCATACCTTGGGGATGTAAGTAAAGATTTTCACTGTGACTTGTCACATAAAGTATTCATTCACGTACATGATCTCCCGGTTGCTAAACACTTTAACTCTCCCTCCCATTCCCACACTGACCTTTCTGTCCTGGGCCTCCTCCACTGTCAGAGTGAGGCCCAGCACAAATTGGAGGAACAGCACCGCATATTTCACTTGCGCAGGTTACACCCCAGCGGTATGAACATTGACCCCTCTAACTTCAAGTAATCCTTGCTTTCCCTCTCCATCCCTCCCGCATCCTAATTCTCCGACCAGTCTGACTGTCCTCCTGGATACACAAAAGGCTGGAGAAACTCAGCGGGTGCAGCAGCATCTAAGGAGCAAAGGAGATAGGCGACGTTTCGGGTCGAGACCCTTCTTCTGACCCGAAACGTCGCCTATCTCCTTCGCTCCTTAGATGCTGCTGCACCCGCTGAGTTTCTCCAGCCTTTTGTGTACCCTCGATTCTCCAGCATCTGCAGTTCCTTCTTTAACACAACTGACTGTCCTCCTGATTCATTTTGTTTCATTGTTTCATTGTCACCTTCTCCTAGCTAACAATGAGCTATTCTACAATTTCTTTGAGTTACATCCCCTTTGATGTCTTGATTTCACAACTTACACTTCCTTATCTCTGTATCTCCCCCTCCCTGACTCAGCCTGAAAAAGGGTATCAACCCGAAACGTCACCCATTCCTATCCAGAGGTGCAGCCTGTCCCACTGGGTTACTCCAGCTTTTTGTGTCTAATGTTTCACTTAGACCAATCTTGACTAAAAGACAACAAATATCACTTGAAATCTAGAATTAGAAGCGATTTAATTATTCTGAGATGATGCTCTTTGGTTTTATGATTGGCGCCAGAGAGGAATGTATTCTCGACAGTGATCTATTCAGACAGGCACCGTGCCAATTGGAGGAACATCACGTCATATTTTGCTTGGGTGATAGCCATGTGAAACAAGATGCCAGGTTAAACTAGTCTCTTCTGCCTGTCCCATACCGCTCCAACCTCTGAATCCCGGTGATCTGTGTCCTATCTCCAACGGCAGGCGTGGTTCAGGCGCCACTGACACACGGGTTCAATCCCGACTACCGGTGCTGTCTGTACGGAGTTTGTATGTTTTCCATGTGACTGCGAGGGTTTCCCCAAGATCTACGGTTTACTCCCACACTCCAAAGACGTATGAGTTTGCAGGTTAATTGGCTTGGTATAAGTGTAAATTGTCCCTAGTAGTATGACGGTGTTACTGTGTGGGGATCGCTGGTCGGTGCGGACTCAGTGGGCGAAGGGCCTGTTTCCACGCCATATATAAACAATATATATATATATATATATATTTCTGTTGGGTCTCTCTCGTCCAGCAAACCAGAGGAAAAAAAATTGGATATGGATCTTGGAGTTTTGCACTATTATGGTTATGCAGTATTACTGATATTAATTTCCTGAATTATCGATTATCGTAATTTGTTTGTGTATTTTGCATTAATGGGTCTGTTAAGCTGCAGCAGGTCAGAATTTCATTGTTCCCTTGCCAGTTCATATGACAATTAAAAACTCTTGACTCTATAAATGAGTGCTGGGATCACTTTTCCGAAGGCACGGGCTGGGTGGCTGGGGCAATATTCACCTCAACGGGCAAGGGGAGGGGTAACAGATCCCCTCTGCGGGTGAGGGGTGTGCGGGGCCTAGACTCAGTCCCCCCAATGACAAGGGGCTGGTGGTGGGAATGAGGGGAGGGGTTCCTTATCTCCGTCCAGACAAAGGTCATCATTGCATCTGCTTCTTCAACTTCCTCTGGCAGATCGTTCCAGATACAGACTACCCTCCAAGTGAAAAGGTTGCCCCTGATGTCCTTCTTAAATCTCTCCCCTCTCACCGTAAGCCTGTGCCCTCTAGTTTTAGATCCTGGGGAAAAGAGTGTGAGTGCTCCACATTATCCATGAGGGTGAAGGAGATGGAGGAAGGAGTTTTTCCCTCATGAGAGGTGCAGGCTGATCTTCTGGGACAAGAGTCAGGGAGCATTACAATAGGCCCCTCCCTCCACGCCGACCAAGGTGACCATCTAAGCTAGTCCCAATTGTAAGCAGTAAGTCCAATAAGTAAGGAGCCTTGTGTATGTAGGAAGGAACTGCAGATGCTGGTTTAAATCGAAGATGGAATCAAAATGCATCTCAGCGGGACAGGCCTTGACAGAAAAGAGAGGTGCAATGGGTCTGGAAAAGCAAGAAACTTGAGCTGCTGGGAGAACTCAACAGATCAGAGTGCAGCTGTGTCCGGACCAGAAAGTTTTTGAGGAGGTAACTAAGCATGTTGGTGAGGGGAGCGCAGTCAAGGTTGTCTGCAGTGACAAGGTCTTGCATGCTAGGCTGGTCCAGAAGGATAGAGCCCATGAAAACCAGGGCAGGAGTTTGGACTTTGGTGATGCCTGCATGTGTAAATGCACAAGGAATTCCACCGTGCACCTGCACATACAACAAATAAAGCACCTTTGAAACATTATAGACACAAAATGCTGGAGTAACTCAGCGGGGCAGGCAGCATCAACCTGAAACGTCACCCATTCCTTCCCTCCAGAGATGCTGCCTGTCCCGCTGAGATACTCCAGCATTTTGTGTCTATCTTCGGTTTAAACCAGCATCTGCATTCCTTCCTACACACACAAACAATTGAACCATTGTCCGTGTTTGATCAATTTCCCTCTAAAGGGTATGATTCCATTGGAAAGGGCGCAGAGGAGATTCACCAGGATGTTACCCGGGCCTGTGGGCTTGAGTTATAGCGACAGGTTGGATAGGCTGGGCCTTTTTAGGCTGAGACGTCGTGACTTTATTGAGGTGCACAAGATCATGAGGGGCACGGAGGAGGTGAACAGTCTTCACCCTACCATAGGTAGACAAAAATGCTGGAGAAACTCAGCGGGTGCGGCAGCATCTATGGAGCGAAGGAAATTCAGGCCGAAACCCTTCTTCAGAATTCTTTTGATTTTCCAGCATCTGCAGTTCCTTCTTGAACATTTCACCCTACCACAGTTACCCAACCAGACGCAACTACATTTAAGGTAGCTCTTTTTTCCCCCAAGAACCCTCTTTTGCTTAAGCCCACCCTCCACCACCTCCAGTTTAAATTCCATTTGGAATATTTTTGGAGGACCAGGAAACCAAGAGCCAAGAACACTCACAGTCTTTTTCTCCAGCGTAGAGGATTCTAAAACTAGAGCGCACAGGCTTAAAGTGAAAAGGGAGAGATTTAAGAGAGACCTCAGGGGCAACATTTTCACTCAGAGGGTCGTCTGTAAGTGGAGGAAGCTGTCACATACAATGACGACTTTTATTTGGACCAACGTACAGATGGGAAGGATTTAGAGGGAGCAGGGGAACTGCAGATGCTGGAATCTTCAGCAAAAAACACAAAGTGCTGGAGTAACTCAGTGGGTTAGGCAGCTTCTCTGGAGAAAAAGGATAAGTGACGTTTTGGGTCGGGACATTTCTTAAGACCGAAGAAGGGTCCCAATCCAAAACATCACCTATCCATGTTCTCCAGAGATGCTGCCTGGCCCGCTGAGTTACTCCAGCACTTTGTCTCTTTTTGCCCAAGAATTTAGAGGGATGTGGGCCAAATGGGACTTGCCCAGAATGGCAACCTGGTTAGCATGGACAAGATGGGCAGAAGGGCCTTTGTCTACGAACTGGGGGAGGGTGTGTTATTTTCACTGAAGCAGATTGGTGGGTCTTTAAGAGGTTGACTGGTGTAAAGGGGTGGGGATTGGGGACGGAGGGAGGTGTTTACCCGTTCGGGGAGGGGGTGGAGGGGCGTCTCGCTGGCCGGTGCCCGGTACATGGGCTGCAGGGTCCGGACTGGAGCGGGGCCAGACCAGGCCAGGCCGGGCACAGACAGCTCCAACCCCGGGTCCACAGGGACCCTGCACCCGCACCGTGCACGCACACTGCGGCGTCCGAGTCCGCACACACACACACACACACGCCGGGTCCGCTCCCTCTCCCTCTCCCTCTCCCTCTCCGCCTTGGGAACCGGCGCAGAGGCCTCGGGAAACCCGCATCCCACCTTCCGGGAGAAGCCGCCGCCGACTCTCGGAGCCGGGACACCTCGGCAGGTAAGGATACAGCAGAGGATGTGTTGTGTACAGTCTCGCCGGGCCGATCGGTCTCCCCCTGCCCCTCCCGGGTGACCGAGGCGTTCTTCTGTTTCCCTGGAATGGGTTTATTGATGGGACGAATGGCCTCCCGGTCATTTAATGACGGTGGGGGCTAGTATGGGCTCTTCCTGCGAAATGGGGCAGAAAGGCCGCCTCCTATCCCCGAGTGACGGGCTCGGAGAGAGGAATGGACTCCTGGTATTGCCGTGCTACAATTTGAAATGAGGCCATTTGGCCGATCGAGTTGATGATAGCCCTTTGAAGAGTGCTGCCAGTTCCATTCTCCTGTCTATTCTCTGCAGCTCTTTGGTTTAATTTCTCTCGATTCCCCTTAAAAAAAACCTGAAGTCATCAGAGACTGCAGATGTTGGAACTAAAACAAACACATTCATAGAACAGTGCAGCACAAGAGCAGGCCCTTCAGCCCACAATGTCCGTGTCGAACATGTTGCCAAGACCATCACTTATCTACCTGCACATAATCCATGTCCCTCTGAAGAAGGGTCTTGACCCAAAATGTACCCCGCATATTTAAACTTTGGCCCTCTCACTTTAAAGATCCTTTAGTGCTAGTGAAGACCAACACCATGTCTAAAAACATATCCTCACATTTCAGTCTGAAGAAGGGTCTCGGCCCGAAACGTCACCTATTCCTTCGTTCCATAGATGCTGCCTCACCCACTGAGTTTCCCCCTCATTTTTGTCCACCTCAAATTTCCTCTGCATCTTTCAAACATCACTTTAAATGTCTGAAGAAAGGTCTAGACCCGATGTATTCAAGAGAGAGTTAGCTCTTAGGGCTAACGGAATGAAGGGATATGGGGAGAAAGCAGGAAAGGGGTGCTGATTTTGGATGATCAGGCATGATCATATTGAATGGCGGTGCTGGCTCGAAGGGCTGAATGGCCTACTCCTGCACGTAGTTTCTATGCTTTATGAAACATCACCCATTCCTTCTCTCCAGACATGCTGCCTGTCCCGCTGAGTTACTCCAGCATTTTCTGTCTACAGTGTAAACCAGCATCTGCAGTTCCTTCTAACACATTTTAAATGTAATATGGTAGACAAAAGGCTGGAGAAACTCAGCGGGTGAGGCAGCATCTATGATCTACGATCTATGCAGCATCCATAGATGCTGCCTCACCCACTGTGTTTCTCCAGCTTTTTGTCTACCTTCGATTTTTCCAGCATCTGCAGTTCTTTCTTAAACATTAAATGTAACATGGAGTCATACAAGACACAAACACATGGACGCGTCAGTCCAGAGAGAGTCTGTGCTGACGTTCAAATTTACACAAATCCCACCAATAACATCATTAGCTCCACGCAGACAGCACCCCAGGTCAGGATCAAACCGGGTGTGTGGCGCAGTGAGGCAGCGACTCTACCCGCTGCCCCTTGTCAATCAGGTATTTACGTTTCTTCGAAACATAGAAAATAGGTGCAGGAGTAGGCCATTCAGCCCTTCAAGCCTGCACCGCCATTCAATATGATCATGGCTGATCATCCAACTCAGTATCATGTACCTGCCTTCTCTCCATACCCCCTGATCCCTTTAGCCACAAGGGCCACATCCAACTCCCTCTTAAATATAGTCAATGAACTGGCCTCAACTACTTTCTGTGGCAGACAATTCCACAGATTCACCACTCTCTGTGTGAAAAATGTTTTTCTCATCTCGGTCCTAAAAGACTTCCCCCTTATCCTTAATTCTTTGTTCTCTTTGCTCTTCCCACTCAGGAGGTCCCAGATGGTGCGGAGACCACAGACACGGTGGTGAGGGTCCGTCAGCGCCGTTGCTTCATGTGAAGAGGAGGAGGTGTGGGCAATGGGCTGAGGGAGGGGGGGACGGACAGAGGCAAGTGGAGGGCACGCTGCTTGCTGGCCGGGAGGATGGATTGGAGGTTGAACATAACGGGCAGGTTTGCGGGGGTCTCCTGGCTGAACTCCTCGCTGCTGATGGAGAGCTTCCCCCTCTGCCCAGACTCCGTCAGTAGCACCACCTTCCTGCTGCTGGCCTACAGTGCCGTCATGGCCGTGGGGGTGGTCGGTAACACCTGCCTGGTGCTGGTCATCACTCGGCAGAAGGAGATGCGCAATGTCACCAATGTCCTCATCGCCAACCTCTCCTGCTCGGACATCCTCGTCTCCCTCATCTGCCTGCCCGTCACTGTCATTTACACCATGATGGACCGCTGGATCCTGGGCTCTTTGCTCTGCAAGCTGACCCCGTTTGTGCAGTGTACCTCCATCACCGTCTCCATCCTCTCCCTGGTCCTGATAGCCCTGGAGAGGCACCAACTCATCATCCACCCCACGGGCTGGAAGCCAGCGGTGGGCCATGCCTACCTGGCGGTGGTCCTCAGCTGGCTGGTGGGCTGTTTCATCTCCTTGCCCTTGGTGTCCTTCAACGTCCTGACCAGCGAGCCCTACACAAACATCTCCTTCCTCCCGGACGGCGTGGCTGACCAGGTGGCTTGCGTGGAGCACTGGTCGTCTGAGGGGCAGAAACTGTCCTACACCACCAGCCTCCTGGTATTCCAGTACGGCCTCCCGCTGCTCCTCATGCTCACCTGCTACTTCCGCATCTTCCTCAGGCTGCGGCGGCGCAAGGAGATGGTGGACCGGCCGCGGGGTGGTCACCACAAGGTCAGTCACAGCCGCAGGGTCAACATCATGCTGGCCTCCATCGTGGTGGCCTTCGGCCTCTGCTGGATGCCCCTCACCGTCTTCAACACCGTCTTCGACTGGGACTATGAGGCCATCTCCATCTGCCACCACAACCTGATCTTCTCCCTCTGCCACCTGACGGCCATGTTGTCAACCTGCGTCAACCCCGTCATCTACGGCTTCCTCAACGCCAACTTCCAGAAGGAGGTGAAGGCCATGCTGTACCAGTGTCGTTGCAGTGGCCCCACGGAGAGGTACGAGACCTTCCCACTCTCCACGGTCAACACTGAGCTCTCCAAAGCCTCCCTGCACCTGGGCTGCACCAACAACGTCTGAACCTGCCACCCACCGCGTGCCTTCCTGGGTCACTTGACCATTGACCTCACCGGCAGCCACCTCTCTCCTCCATCCATCTCAGGCCCAGAGGATCCCTGCATCAGGTCACCGGCGACCACTTTAAACCATGGTGGACCTCTTGGACAGAGGCCCAATGGTGAGATGAATCATCTACCCTGAACACCATGCCCTTAGTGAGGCAGACGAAAGGCCGGAGGCAGAACAGCTGGAGAGGAGCAACGAGAGAGACTTCACCTCTGATGTTGATGTGACGGCACTTGTCGCGTTAACAATTGTTGTCCAGGCCAGAGGGAGCTCACAACCTGGTTTGTGTTTGAGACTTATTGAGCCCTGGTTCGTTCTGCTGGCTGCTCCCCAAGAGTGGTCTGCAAGTACCAGGTGGTCCCTGCTCAACCCAGGGAGTCGAGGACGATGATAGTGTCGACTTTTATTGACTGCTTGCCCACTGTGTAAATGGAGCCACTTCAAGGGGCCACGACAAGGCTGTGGGCTGCATGCCGACTATCACCTGGTGCAATGTTTGTTCAGCCTGGTCGCTTGGGCTTTGGGCCTCCCCGTGTGAAATGAGAAAAAACTTCCTTCACTTGGCAGGGCGTTTCCACATTCTCAACATTGAGAGCAGAGATTTGAAAAGGCCTGGAGGCAAAGTCTCAGTAGTTCAGGTTCGGCCTAAGAGTAAGGCTCAGTAGTTCAGACTGGGCCTGACAGGAAGGCTAAGCAACTCTAGCTGGGCCTAATAGAAAGGCTCAGTAACTCAGGCTGGGCCTAACAGGAAGGCTCAAGTAACTCAGGTTGGGCCTAACGGGAAGGCTCAAGTAACTCAGGTTGGGCCGAATGGAAAGGCTCAGTAACTCAAGCTGGGCCTTACAAGAAGACCTCAGTCAGGCCTAACGGAAAGGCTTGGCAACTCACTTCCTTTACGACGGAACCACTGGGGAATTTGGGTTAAACAAACAATATCATGAGCAGCACAGACATAATCTCATGACTGGAAAAAAGTGTTGAGAGTTGGGAGAGCAGGGTATTTTTTTTCATAAAAGCACTGAAAATGCATGAGAACATTTAATAGAAGATGTGGTGCTGGGTCTCCCGCTGTGAGAGACCGCGGGTGCGGTGAGTGAGGGGAAGGAGGTGGGAGCGGGAATCGTGAGGGCAAACTTATCCTCATCGTAGCTCCTCACTTCCCCTCAGTGCATTGTCCTCAGTGTCTGATTTGTAAATATTTTAAATTGCCTTCTCTTCTACCTACAGAAAAAAACTGTTGTTTAATTAAATTTCTTGACTATGACAGATCAATGTCTATTAAAATTTACCACACCAAGTTGCATGTAGTTTTCCTCATTTAATGCCTCATTGCATTTCTACAAGGCACCACCTGTGTAAGATGGCGGGGAGTTCTGAACCTGACAGTCGGGATTCAATCGTCATATGTATCAGGAATGGAACAATGTCATTCTCACTCGCTGCAACCTTACAGGGACATGCCTCACGCTGCCTCGGCAAGGCCAGCAGTATCATCAAGGACCAGTCGCTCCCAGGCCACTCCTTCATCCCCCCCCACCCCCCCTCTCCCATCAGGCAAATGGGTACAGAAGTGTGAAAATGCACACCTCCAGATTCAGTGGCAGTTTCTTCCCAGCTGTTACCAGGGAATTGAACCATCCTACCACAACTAGAACTACTATCCACCTCATTTGGAGACTTTCGGACTATCTTTGATCGGACTTTACTGGATTTATCTTGCACTGAACGTTATTCCCTTATCATGTATCTGTACGCTGTGAATGGCTCGATTGTAATCATGTATTGCCTTTCCGCTAACTGATGAGCACAAAGCTTTTCACTGTTCCTTGGTACACATGACGATAAACTAAACATTAATGCGGCAACAAACAAATATACAATAATCAATAACAGTAAATTAACCATCAGTAATATCAGGTGATCAAAGAGCCAAGTACAAGGAAAACCAAATGCATGTGTAGGAAGTAACTGCAGATGCTGGTTTAAACCTAAGATAGACACAAAATGTTGGAGAAACTCAGCAGGACAGGCAGCATCTCTGGAGTGAAGGAATGGGTGACGTTTTGAGTCAAGACCTTTCTTCAGTCTGATGGGACTGAAGGGTCTCGACCCGAAACACCACCCATTCCTTCTCAAAAAAAGTCCAAGAAACATTGCACTTCTTCCTGTGTATGGCGTGCACAGCCTAAAGTTGTGGGAAAACTTGTTCTATTTGATCGCTTTATTTGATTGTGCACGCCAGGTTGATTGCATTCGTCAAAATAGGGCGGACCACGTGAAGGTTGCAATCTCCCACCCTGGTACATGGTGCTGAGTGAAGGTTTCCCTTCACTATACCTGCCTTACGTGAGTTTGGCTTGATTGTATTTCTGTATTCTTGTACATAAATACAACCTCCTGTATACGTTCCACAGAAAGCATTTTATCGGGATGCATCACAGCATAGCGTGCGAACGGCTCCATCCAAGACGGCAAAAAATTGCAGAGAATTGTGGATGCAGCCCAGACCATCACACAAATCAACCTCCCAAGGGTCTTGACCCAAAACTTCACCCAGTCCTTCTATCCAGAGATGCTGCCTGCCCTGTTGAGTTACTCCAGCATTTTGTGTCTATCCTCCAGAAACGTACAGCACAGGAACAGGGCATTCGGCCCACAATGTCCATGCAGAACATGATGCCAAGATAAACTAATCTCTGCCTGCATGTGATCCATTTTTTGCATATCTATGTTCAGGAAATTGTCTCACCGCCACATTCCCAAGAGCATATAGGGTTAGAAACACAGGAAATAGGTGCAGGAGTAGGTCATTTGGCCCTTCGAGCCAGCACCGCCATTCAATATGATCATGGCTGATTCATCCAAAATCAGTACCCTTACCTGTTCCTGCTTTTTCCCCATATCCCTTGATTCCTTTAGCCCTAAGACCTATATCTAACTCTCTCTTGAAAACATCCAGTGAATTGGCCTCCACTGCCTTCTGCGGCAGAGAAATCCACAGATTCACAACTCTCTGGGTGAAAAGGTTTCTCCTCATCTCAGTCCTAAATGGCCGACCACTTATTCTCAAACTGTGGGCCCTGGTTCTGGGCTCCCCCCGACAATGGGGAACATTTTTCCTGCATCTAGCCTGTCCAATCCTTTAAGAATTATATATGTTTCTGTAAGATAACCTCTCATCCTTCTAAATTCCAGTGAATACAAGCTCAGTCGACCCATTCTTTCATCATATGTCAGTCCCGCCATCCCGGGAATTAACCTGGTGAACCTACGCTGCACTCCCTCAATTGCAAGAATGTCCTTCCTCAAATTAGGAGACCAAAACCTGGTGAACCTGGCCGCT
This sequence comes from Okamejei kenojei, assembly GCA_035221665.1. NCBI lineage: Eukaryota > Metazoa > Chordata > Chondrichthyes > Rajiformes > Rajidae > Okamejei > Okamejei kenojei. The sequence continues at coordinate 17,355,246 of CM069168.1, forward strand.
GGAAATGGTGTGTAGCTGAGAGTGGTTGAGGGCCATAAAATGAAGTTGGTGTTTATAGATGATAGATCAGGAGAGACTGCAGATGCTGGAATAATCTTGAGTCACTCACTGATCGTGCAGCATCTGTGGAGGACGTGGGTGGGTGACGTTTTGGATCAGGATCCTTCTAAAGCCAACCCTCGTACTCTGAAGATGGGGAGGAGGGAGGAGGAGGTGGGGGGGGAGAGAGAGGGGGGGAGCAAATAGAGAGAGAGGAGAGAGAGAGGGGAGAGAAAGAGAGAGAGGGGGGAGAAGGAGAGAGAGAGAGAGGAGAGAAGGAGGATGGGAGAGGAGAGGAGAGAGAGAGGGGGGAGAAGAGGAGGAGAGAGAGAGGGAGAGAGAGGGGGAGAGAGAGAGGGGGTGGAGAGAGGGGGGGTGAGAGAGGGGGAGGAGGAGGAGGGAGAGAGTGAGAGGAGAGAGAGGAGAGAGAGGAGAGAGAGGGAGGGAGTGAGGGGGGGAGATGAAGGGGGGGGGGATGGAGATGGGGAGAGAGAGGGGGGAGAGAGACGGTGGGGAGATGAGGTGAGGGTGGAGGGTGGAGGTAGAGAGGGGGGAGGAGAATGAGTGGGGAGAGGGGGTTAGAGAGAGGGGGGAGATGGAAGAGCCCGGATGGAGGAGAAGGAGATGAGCGAGGGAGAGAGAGGAGGGTAGAGAGAGAGGGGAGAGAGTGCAGGGGGAGAGGGGAATGAGAGAGAGTACGCTCCCTGCCGGCGGTCTGAGAAGATTAGAGACGAGGGAAAGAAGGAGGAAGGGTCTCCTCTTACTCTTTTCACTAAGAGGTTTTTTTTCTCCTCGTGTCCATCTCTTCCACCTTCGCTCTGCCACCCACCACTATAACCCCCCACCACACACCACACCCCCCAACTCCGTCCGGCTGACCTCTTCTAATCTTGACGGGATTCACCACCCAACCTGCATCTGTGTGTGGTGGGGGGGAGGGAGGGTGTTTAAGACGGGCTGGTCCTGCTTGCTGTCCTTGCTTTGTCCCGCCCCGTGAGCGGGCTTGCGCCCAACCCCTCCCCATCCACTCCCCCCTGGCCCCCCCTCCCCCCATCCCCCCTTCCCCCTCCCTCCTTCCTCCGCCCACACTCTCACTCACACTCGCTCAGTCAGTCAGTCCGGGGCTGTTCGGCGATTGTCGGGCGATGAGGTTGGACGTCTCAGGCTCCGCTCCTAACAAGTTTGGGAAAGTTTTTCATTTAAATTTCATTTTACTTTTACCCCGTTTTGCTGATCACCCCCCCCCCCCCCCTCCCCCACCACGATTCTCCCCCCCCCCCCCCGGCCCCCCCCCCCCCCCACCCCCCTGCTGCTCCCCGGGATTTCCACAACCCATGTTCCCTCCCCTCCCTCGGGGGCCGGGGCCGGCGCCGTTGGCCCTCCCGCGTAGAGAGAGTTGGAGTTGGACAACCTTCTTAACTGGAGTTGGAGAAAGTTTCCTGGCTGGCGGTGATCATGATCACGGAGCGCTTGGAATTCCCGGTGAGTCCCGCCGGCGGCTCCTCGTCTACCCCCTCTCCTCCCATCTCTCCCTCCCCTCCCCTCCTCTCCCCCTCTCCCTCTCCCTCTCCCTCCCTCCCCTTCCCTTAACCCCACCTCTTCTCTCACCCCCCCCCACCCCCCCCTTCTCCCCTCCCCACTCCCTCTCCTCCCCCCCCCCCCCCCCCCCTTTCCCCCTCTCCCCCCCCACCCCCCCCGCCCCCCCCCCCCCCCCCCCACCCCCCCCCCCCCCCCACGGCTACACCGATGCCTCCCATCATCTCCTCTTTGTTTTTCCTCCCTTCAGCAGCGCCGCCAAATTGCATCATCGCCCATTCACACCGCCACACTCAAAGCCATGCCCGCCCTCCGGGAACCCCCATCTTAACGCTGACCCTCCCCCCCCCGCCCCCCCCCCCCTGCTCCTCCCCCCCCCCCCCCCACCCCCTATCCCTAACACCCCCCGCCTCCCCCCCACCCTCCCCGCAACCCCCCCCTCTCTCAACTGCCCCACAGTCCCCCCCTCCCCCCCTCAGCCCCCCCCCCCACACCCCCCGTTCTTCTCCCCACTCCCCCATCTCTTCCCACGAACTCTGCCCCTCACTTCACCCCCCCCCCAGTTTTCCCCCCAATTATGCCTTCCACCCTAACTCTCCCCCCCCCCACTCTCCCCCCCTCCCTCACTCCCATCTCCCCCCCCAACTCCCCACTCCCCCCCCCCACTCCCCCCCCCACTCCCCCCACTCCTCCCCACTTGTAACTCCCCCACTCCCCCCCCAAATCCCCACTCCCCCCCAAATCCCCACTCCCCCCCCGCTCTCCAACTTCCAACTCCCCCCCCAACTTCCCACTCCCCCCCCCCCCAATTCCCCACCTCTCCCCCCCAACTCCCTTAACACTCTCCCCCCCCCAACTCCCGATTTGTGCTCAGTTAATGGATGATGTAAATGAATGAATGAAAATATTTATTTGTACAGCTTAGAGTTCAGTCTTTATATTACGATAATTGTTCCCAGCATTTGAGTATATTGATGGTGGAAAACAATAGTTGGTAAACGTGGCTTAATATGTAATTGACGCAGTGACACCTTACTGCCCACAAAAAAAAACTGAGAGTAAAATATTGTAAAAATGCAAATTCTGCTCTTTCATCGTGCGAACCAGAAATCTGAATTTGCATTATTACAATATTTTACTCTCAGATTGCTGAACATGTTTTGTTATCGGGAATAATCTAAAGCACTTTTTGGTCCGGATGCATTTTGAACAGTTTTGATCACTTCAGTGAATTCAACCACCAATTATTAAACCTAGCAATTGAATGAATCATTTGGTTTAACCAATAATAATTTAATTACAATATTGTATAATTGTGTAGTGAATTAATTATATAATAACTGTGGTCATTGTTGCAAAGCAGTAATTTGTACACATGTTTTTGTGTGTTATGAGTACCTTGTGGAAATAATCAGCAGATATTGCTTATGTTTTGGTGACCACTTCCTCTCCAGGCCCTCCACTTGTTTCATTTTTAATGTATCATTCTTAAGTGTTACTGTATGTCATGTTGTCCCTTGCGGGCAGAGCACCAAGGCAAATTCCTTGCATGTGAATACTTGGCCAATCATCTTATTCACTTACCAGTGACCAGAACACATGGGCCACTGTACACCAGGTCACAAGTTGGCAAGGTCCCATACAAGAGATTAGTGTGCAAAATCTGAGCACATGGTATTGGGGGTAGTGTATTGACATGGGATAGATAACTGGTTGGCAGACAGGAAGCAAAGAGTAGGAATTAACGTGTCCTTTTCAGAACGGCAGGAGTTACGCAAGGCTCAGTGCTGGGAACCCAGTTATTTACAACATGCATTAACGATTTAGACGAGGGAATTAAAATTAACATCTCCAAGCTTGTGGATGACGCAAAGCTGGGTGGCAGTGTGAGCTGCAATGAGAATGCTATGTGGCTGCAGGGTGACTTGGATAGATGGGTTGGGTGAGTGGGCAGATGCAGTATAATGTGGATAAATGTGAGGTTATCCACTTTGGTGACAAGAACGGGAAGGCAGATTATTATCTGAATGCTGTCAAGTTAGGGAAAGGGGAGGTGCAACGAGACCTGGGTGTCATCACCTATCCATCTTCTAAACGTTGCCCCTCTCATCTGAAAGCTGTGCCCTCGGGTATTTGATATTTCTACCCTGGGGGAGGGGGGGGGGAAAGATTCTGACTGAATACCCCATCTGTGCCGCTCATTAGTTGACAAAATTCTATCAAGTCACTCCGGCGTTGCTGAGAAAGCCATCCAAGTCTGTGGCAGGGCATCGACCGGAAACGTCACCTGTCCTCCAGTGATGCTGCCTGACCCGCTCACAGACTCCAGCACTTTGTGTCTCCAATTTGGAATTAGCCATATTACAAAAAAAAAGTCTGAAGATGGGTCTCGAGGCGTCACCAATTCCTTTTCTCCAGAGATGCTGTATGTGTCTATCTTGGAGTTAGTCCAACCGTTTATGGTTTTTTTTTGATAAACTGCATCTGCATTCCTTGTGTCTCAGCCTGAGGCGTTGGTACAGGGAGCCGGTGTGATAAACAGGAAACCGACACGTGCAAGACAGCATTACTCTAGAACATTAAACCATTGGAAATTCATACCTTTAATCTTCTCAAGGTTCTCGGGTATTTTAAACCCACAATTGGCTGACTCACATTGTTGATAACTAGCCACAAAGCGAATTCAGACCACAGATTGTTATTGAAATCAGTACTGGTGATTTGCCTCATGTGACCTCTGTGTAGAGACAACAGGAACTTCAGACGCTGGTTTACAAAAAAAAAACGTCTGAAGGGTCCTGACCAGAAACGTCACCTATCCATGTTCAGAGATGCTGCTTGACCAGCCAGAGATGCTCCTTGACCCGCTGAGAGATGCTGCTTGACCAGCCAGAGATGTTCCTTGACCTGCTGAGTTACTCCAGCACTTTTGGGCTTTTGTAATGTTATGGACCCACTTAGGCGAGTGCCAGGGACTAGTTTTAATGGAATTCACCTACGACAACAAAAATTGTCGCCACTGTCGCCAAAAATCTTTCAACATGTTGAAAATTTTGCAGCAGTCGCCTGTAGTCGCCCAGAAAAATCGCCCAAGTGGGACAGGGCCAATACTGTAGTGATCTGTAACATGGTAAAAGTGTGCACTAATTCTTCTTGTTGGACATGAATTACAGATTGATTACTGAATGGTGACAAAAAGTGAATGTAGATCGTTTGTGGGGGATTAGTTTAGAGATACAGCGGGGATACAGGGCAGCGTAACCCCCGGCACGTGCCTTCAAGGTAGGCACTGCCTACCAAAGATACTAGAGAAGCTCCTCTAGGATCTTTGCTGCCTACACTGACTAAAAGTATAAAACGGCAATAACTAAATATAAATAATAAAGGCATGGGAGAATTATGCCTATCTAAGAGACCGATCTCCGTCTTTCATCCGCAGCGCTTGTAACCCTTGAAGGTGTGTGCGGCCCACGTGCCGTCAGCTCTGCCTGAAGCGTCAGTTTCAAGGGAGCTGAAGGCAGCAGAAACTCTGCCTTTGCAGCACTGCGCATGCGCCGCATCGTAATGCGCATGCGCAGCGCTGGTTTCTTGGCGGGGTTTTCAAATATGGATTGTCAATATTTTAAGTGTATCATAGGAAACAGAGAGAGAAGAATGGAGTTCGTTCGTCTGGCCCGGGGTAAAGTTGTGGGGAGGGCACAAATGTTGTGAAGGAGGGGGTCGGGATCATGCCACTTAAAAACATGGAAAATAGGTGCAGGAGGAGGCCATTCGGCCCTTCGAGCCTGCACCGCCATTCAATATGATCATTGCTGATCATCCAACTCAGTATCCCGTACCTGCCTTCTCTCCATACCCCCTGATCCCTTTAGCCACAAGGGCCACATCTAACTTCCTCTCAAATATAGCCAATGAACTGGCCTCAACTGCCTTCTGTGGCAGAGAATTCCAGAGATTCACCACTCTCTGTGTGAAAAATGTTTTTCTCATCTCGGTCCTAAAAGATTTCTCCCTTATCCTTAAACTGTGACCCCTTGTCCTGGACTTCCCCAACATCGGGAACAATCTTCCTGCATCTAGCCTGTCCAACCCCTTAAGAATTTTGTAAGTTTCTATAAGATCCCCCCTCAATCTTCTAAATTCTAGCGAGTACAGCCGATTCTATCCAGTCTTTCTTCATATGGAAGTCCTTTGCATCCCAGGAATCAGTCTGGTGAACCTTCTCTGTACTCCCTCTATGGCAAGAATGTCTTTCCCCAGATTTGGAGACCAAAACTGTACGCAATACTCCAGGTGTGGTCTCACCAAGACCCTGTACAACTGCAGTAGAACCTCCCTGCTCCCTATACTCAAATCCTTTTGCTAACATACCATTCACTTTCTTCACTGTCAGCTGCACCTGCATGCCTACTTTCAATGACTGGTGTACCATGACACCCAGGTCTCGTTGCATCTCCCCTTTTCCTAATCGGCCACCATTCAGATAATAGTCTACTTTCCTGTTTTTGCCCCCAAAGTGGATAACCTCACATTTATCCACATTATATGAGGTTATCCACTTTGGTGGCAAAAACAGGAAAGTAAACTATTATTTGAATGGTGGCCGATTAGGAAAAGGGGAGATGCAACGAGACCTGGGTGTCATGGTACACCACTTGCGATGCTCCTTGCATGGACCCACCGCATTGAGGCGGGGGAAGTAGCTCGGGTTGCTTTGAGCGGCCGCCGGGCCGGACAGCGGAACCAGCCGTCACCTTAGCTCCTTCTGCCGGCCCCCGCTCACCTCTGGCAGCTCTCCGTTTAAAAACCTCTCCCCTGCCACTCGCTGGCCTCACTCAGGTCAGGTTGAGGTTACTCGGCTGTGGGAATTTAAGGATTTGCAGGAAGCCGCTGACATGAGCGAGCGGCAGGTGAGAGGTGTTCAGACGGAGAGCACTGCCAAAGGTGAGCAGGCCGGCAGAAGGCGCTGAAGTGGTGGCCAGTTCTGCTGTCGGGTCCTGGCGGCCGCTCGCAGCTCCCCGAGCTGCTTCTGTCCCCGGCTACAACGCGGTGGCTCCGCATCCAGAGCGCCGCTGCAGCGGTGAGTGAGTGACCGGCATTATCCCCGACCCCCTCCTTCTCAACACTCCTGCCCTCCCCGCAACTTTACCCCTGGCACAGACTCTCCACACGCTGTGAAAGGAACTCCCCCCTCCCCCAAATTGGCCCCTTGAACAAGTGTTGTCATTCAAGATGACAACTGATTCAACTTTTCCCTGAACTCCCGTTTTTCCCACCATCTCTCCACCTGCCATCACCCTTCACCTCCCCCTTCCACTCATTCAGTAATTCAGAATAAAGGAGACTTGGAAGCTTTGGGCAAATTGAATTGTTACTGTCTTTATTTTTATTTTTTATTTTTACGGAGAGAACAATCTGCGCATGCACGGTTAAAATTGTTTTTAAAAAGTGACTGACTGCCTACCCCGAGTAATCACTCACGGCACATGCCTGAATCTCCTGTACACCAGCACTATCCTACACATGTAGGGACAATTTTAACAGAGGCCAATTAACTTACAAGCCTGCATGTCTTTGGGGTGTGGCAGGAAATCAAAGCACCACGCGGTCACAGGAAGAATGTACAAACTCCATACAGACACACCCGTAGTCAGGATTGAACCTGGGTCTCTGGTGCCGTCAGGTAGCAACTCTACCGCTGCGCCACCGACCCGCCCTATGTAATGCGGAAAAATTGTGCACCAACCATTTTACTTGTTGGAAGCCATTGACTTGATTAATTACTGAATGGTGACACATTAGAGTCATAGAAACAGGCCCTGAGGCCCAACTTGCCCACAGCAGGCCAAAATGTCCCAGCTACACTAGTCCTACATGCCAGCATTTGGGCCATATCCCTCCAAACCTGTCTTAACCACATTCATAAGTTCTAGGAGTAGAATTAGGCCATTCGGCCCATCTAGGCTACTCCACCATTCAATCATGTCTGATCTATCTCCCCCTCTCAACCCCATTCTCCTGCCTTCTCCCCATAACCCCTGACACCTGTACTAATCAACAATGTATCTACCTCCTTTCAAACAAAAAACATTGACTTGGCCTCCACAGCCGTCTGTGGCAATGAAATCCACAGATTCGCCACCCTCTGACAACAGGGACTGTGTTTATGGATGATTTGTGATGGGGCATTTTGTGTATTTGATGCCTGGAGGGGGTGGGTTTGGTTCAAACCAGAGCCAGAACAATTGCTCCAACAGTGAAGTATGAGTCGTGTTCCAGGAATCTGTGTGGTTCTTGCTTCTCGTGACGGTCTCAGATGATGGTATTTTGAAGATTGTTGATTAAAACTGAGCTTGGTGATTCCAACGCTCCTCACAGGATGATTCTTAAGGGCCTGTCCCACTTACCTGATTTTTTTTTGGCGACTTGCCGGCACCCGACATAGTCGCAGCAGGTCGCCGAAAATTTTCAATATGTTGAAAATCCAGCGGCGACCAGAAAAAGGTGCGACTCTTTGGGCGACTACTCACGACCATACAGGCTCTGAAGAAGGGTCGCCAACATTTTGTGTCCCATGGTTCAATGTGCTGATGTCTGTAACTAATTAATCGGTTTACAATCTGGAAACATTTCTAAATCTTTAAAGGATGCCTGGATTGAGGTCAGAAAAATTCCAACTGAATTCCAAAGATAAGGGTAGACAAAAATGCTGGAGAAACTCAGCGGGTGAGGCAGCATCAATGGAGCGAAGGAATAGGTGACGTTTCAACCTGATTCCTTCGCTCCATAGATGCTGCCTCACCCGCTGAGTTTCTCCAGCATTTTTGTCTACCTTCGATTTTCCCAGCATCTTCCAACAAAGAATTCCAAAGACGTGGGTTAATTGGCCCTCTGTAAATTCAGGGAGTGGATGAGAAAGTGGGATAACATAGTCGAACTAGTGTCAACCGGGGATCGCTGGTCGATGTGGACTCGGTGGGCCGAAGGGCCTGTTTCCGTGCTGTATCTCTAAACTAAACTGAATTAAATAGTCCGATGAAGGGCCCCGAACCAAACAGTCTCCTATCCATGTTCTCCAGAGATGCTGCCTGACCCATTGAGTTACTCCAGCATTCTGTATCTTTTTGTAAAAAAATTAAACAAAACTGTGCTTTGCAGGGAAAGAATGAAGCCATACATAGACTCATTTCCATTTGATCAAAGTGCCCATTGAGTTCCCTGGTGGAGGTTTGACCCGTCCTGCCCCCTACGCCCACCCTCACTGCGGTCTGTAGCGTCTGGCTGTTATACGGGTTAGTCCTGGCTCCCCCGCTCCCACCCAACCCAGGCAGCTATTTGTGTGCCAGCCACAGAAGCAGATCTACAATCGCTCCACACTCTTGAATCTCTACTCTTACCGCTGTAGTTGCTGCCTTACAGCGCTTGCAGTGCCGGAGAAACCGGGTTCGATCCCGACTGCGGGCGCTGTCTGTACGGAGTTTGCACGTTCTCCCCCTGACCGCGTGGGTCTTCTCCGAGAACTTCGGTTTCCTCCCACACTCCAAAGATGTACAGGTGTGTAGGTTAATTGGCTGAGAATAAGTGTAAACTAGCGTGTGTAGGATAGTGTTAGTGTGCGGGGATAGCTGGTCGGTGCGTATTCGGTGGGCAGAAAAAGGTACGACTCTCTGGGAGACTACTCACCACCATATAGGCGTCACATGTCGACCAAGGTCGTGAGTAGTCGCCCAAAGAGTCGTACCTTTTTCTGTTCGCCGCTGGTTTTCTACATGTTGAAAATTTTCAGCCACCTACTGCGACTATGACGGGTGCCGGCAAGTCGCGGTAAAAAGTGGGACAGGCCCTTAACAGACAGTCCCGGTGTGGGACCTCTGCTCGAAACATCGACATGCAAACACTTTACCTCCACAGGCGCCGCTTGCCCTGCACAATTCTTCCAGGCTTCTGTCTTGAACTCTGGATTGTAGCATCTGCAGTCTCTTTATTCCCCACCAGCCCAAACGTGTCGGACTAGCGCCGCACGGAGCCAACGTCCAGTCATTTATCACTCGCCTGTTTCCCCCGAAATCCCAAGTGTCAGAACACCAACTCCCCGCTTTCTCTCCGCAATGCCGGAGGTGGAGGGGAGGCCTGATGGGGGTATATTTAAATGATGAGAGGCATAGACGGGGTAGACAGTCAGAGCCTTTTTCCCCCAGGGCGGAAATGTCCAACAGTAGAGGGCACAGCTATAAGTTGAGAGGGGGAAAGGGTAAAGGAGATGTGTGGGGTCGATGTTTACACAGAGGGTGGTGGGTGCCTGGAACGCAATGGTGGTGGGGGCAGATACAAGCGTGGAGCGGTATAGAACATGTACAGGCAGGTGTGATCAACTTGGCTTCATGATCGGCACGGACATTGTGGGCCGAAGGGCCTGTTCCTCTGCTGTTCTATGTTGTGTGTGTGTGTGTGTGTGGATGGACACGCCTGCATCACCGCTTCCTGGACACCTGACCATCCCACCCTCCCCTAGCAACATGCCCTCGTACGGAGATTTAATTTTAACAATTTCCCCCGGGCAGTGATCTAAGCAGGTACACAACTGCAATTTGGACTTTGCATCTTAATTCAGCGGCACAAGAATGTGGTGACTAAGTTTACAAGCACGGAGCAACTCTCTGCCCCACCCTGTTGGGGCAGAAATTGGTCGCTGTCTCACCTCATCCAACAACTCGGCTTTAGGGTAGCGCAGCGGTAGAGCTGCTGCCTTACAGCAGTGCGGACCCCGGGTTCAATCCCGACTACAGGTGCTGTCTGTACGGAGTTTGCACGTTCTCCCCTTGACCTGCTTGGGTTTTCTCTGAGATCTTCGGTTTCCTTCCACACTCCAAAGACGTGCGGGTTTGTAGGTTAATTGACATGGTGTATGTGTAAATTGGGGGTCTCTAGTGTGTTAGTGTGTGGGAATTGCTGGCCGGTGGGCCGAAGGCCCTGTTCTCAACTGTTACACATGGGAGGGGAATCAGAAATCGACGGACACATGTTTAAGGTGAGAGGGGGAAGATTGAATATGAACCCGAGGGGCAACCTTTCCACACAGAGGTGGTGGGTGTAGGGAACGAGCTGGCACAGGAGTTAGTTGAGGCAGGTACAATAATAGCATTTGACAGACATTGGGACAGGTGCGTGGTAGAATGGTAATGTGGGGTATCGGCCAAACGTGGGCAGTTGGCACGGGCATCCCGGTCAGCATGGCAAATTTTGGAATATCTTGGCTGGCAAGGACTAGTTTGGGCCGAAGGGCCTGTTTCTGTGCATTGTGACTATGTTGGAAAGTAGACATGTTTACACAGCAAGATCCCAGAAAAAACTATTGATCTAGACAATGTGTTTTTGCCTGCGAATCGGAACGCGTTCCTCTGCCTGGATCTGATTACTCTACCATCTATTTTGCCTCCTGCCCAAGGGTGGTATTTTACATCCTGTCACTTATTCACTAGTTTTAGATGTTATGCCGTGTTATAATACATTCCTGGGAAACCAGTAAGTATAAAGGGAAACACAGAGTGCTGGAGTAACTCAGCAGGTCAGGCAGCAACTCTGGAGAACATGGACAGGTGACCTTTCGAGTTGGGACCATTCTTAATAATAATTGCTCCAAAGAGGAGTTTTCAGCCCAATTAGGTTTAGGTTTATTATTCTTACGTGTACCGCTTTGTTTCAGTGTCATGCAAACAGATCAGAAATACCATACATACTGCAGATACAATCAGGACAAACACAAGTGCAACAGGTGGAGCAAAGGGGAAGATACAGAGTGCAGAATGTAGTTCTCAGCATTGTAGCGCATCAGTCCCACAGACAAGGTCCAATGTCTTCAATGGGGTAGAGGCTATTCGAACAGTACCCCAGGGCTGCCAATATTGGTTGAGAAATTTGTACTGGTCGGTTTCCAATTCCCACCCCTTACAATCAGTCTGAAGAAGGGTTCCGACCTGTCCCGTCACCTATCCATCCGCACCAGAGATGCTGCCTCTCACCCGCAAAGCTACTCCAGCACTTCGTGTCTATTTTTGGTAAAACCCGGCATCTGCAGTTCCTTTTTATTCTATGAAGTATTTGGTGATGTTGGGCGTGTGGTGTGGCTTTGCCGGCGGTGGTCCCGGTGTCTGGAGCCCACCTCGTGTGGCTCCCTTGGAGCAACCATGCTGTCCTTTGTTCCACATGGTTGCCAGCGCATGGTGACCTCTCATTGAACTAATCGCATTGCTTTAACTCAGCACGAGTAAATCAGCAGTGTAGCGGCCTGGATGAGGTCTGGAAAAGGCCAGGCGCCAGGCAGGTTCAAACAGTCGTCTTTAATCACCCGAGAGAGGGACCTCGGGGAAACCCCGTGGCAGACCAACACGCCTGTCCCTCAATAGCCGAGGGGGATGATCCAAGTAGTGACCTGACCCCCAGGGACCGCCACAGGAGCACAATTCTTAATCGCTGGGCAAGATGATGCAACAGGATGGTACAATCGCATTGAGAAACAAGACTGTAGTTAAGAGTACAGTTTAATTTGCAGGAAGCTGGCGTTATTGACACTTGACCTTTTTTCTTCACTGACATCCGTTGAATTTCCTGAAAATAATTCCACGGGTTTTTCCATTCCATCCCTGTGGACAAGCGGACAAACAGACTCCCTTCACGCTCCTATTCCTGCATGCCCACTTCATCTTTGATAGATTCTTTCTGCCACCCGTCTACGCTAATGGGAAACTTACCAAAGGCAATGTAGTTGCCGAGTATCTTTGGATTGTGGGAGGAAACTGCGCGTGTGTGTGTGCACACTTGTGTGTGTGTGTTTGTGCACGTGTGTGTGAGTTTGTGCATGTATGTGTGAGTGTGTGTTTGTGCACGTGTGTGCGTGTGTGTGCACGTCTGTGTGTGCGCGTGTGTGTGTGTTTGTGCGTGCGCGTGTGTGTGTGTGCGCATGTGTGTGTACGTGTGTTGTACAACTTACCTGAACCAGAAAAAGATAGTGTTGGAGTAACTCAGCAGTTCAGGCAGCATCTCTGGAGAAAACGGATGGGGCACCGTTTTGGATTAGGGACAGAATGTGGTAGAGGAGGTGGGGGGGGAGAAATCTGGAATAGAGGAAGGGCTGGACAAAGCCTGGGTGGATAGGCACAAAACGCTGGAGTAACGCAGCGGGACAGGCAGCATCTCTGGAGAGGATTGGGTGATGTTTTGGATCGATGCCCTTCTTCAGACTCGGTTTAAACCAGCATCTGCAGTTCCTTCCTGCACAAGTGATAGGCGGATACCAATGCGGACAGTGTTTGGCCATCTCAGGCTGCCGCCATGTCCTCTGGAACCTGTCCAATCTCTTCTGGGAATTGGCGCACACTTTTCCATTAGGAAGTGAGTTACTGTGGAGCCGGACGGGACGACTGATTATTCCATGAATGTCGTCAGGCCATGTGATGTGAGGGGAAACCCCTTCAGACAATTCCAGGCCGTCAAACCTCTAAAAGCTGCTCTGCATCATGTGACCTGACGAGATAAACTGGAATTGTGACAAGTGTAAATTGTCCCTAGTGGGTGTAGGATAGTGTTAGTGTGCGGGGTTCGCTGGTCGGCACGGACCCGGTGGGCCAAAGGGCATATTTCCGCGCTGTATCTTTAAACTAAACTCAATTTAAAAGACATTTTGACATTTAAAAGACAGATACATGGAGACACGATACGATAGAACTTTATTTAACCAAAGAGGGAAATTGATCTGCCAACAGTTATAAAACACAAGATGCATGAAACATTAAATTAAAGTGACGAGTGGGAAAGGATTGGGGGGGGGGGGGGGGGGTAGGTATAGGATCGGTATAGAGGGATTTGGGTGAAATGCGGGCAAATAGAACTAGCTTAGATTGGGCATCTTGCTAGCAGGGCGTGGTGGGCCGAAGGACCTGTTTCCGTGCTGTATGTTTCTACGTGGCTTGAACTCTGATGAATCGGTCTCCTGTAAAGCAGTTTCAATGCAGTAAAGTTAGTAGGTGTGTGGGATTCAGTCACGCTCTCTGACGCACTGTTGTTCCATCCAGCTTCTTGTTGTAGGGCTGTGTCTGCTTGTGGCCCGCACGGCCGATGGACTACCGGTCGACAGTTCCGCGGTGTACCCGGCTAGCGGCAGAGAGACGCGGGCACGACCGTCGATCGTGGGCAACCGACCGGGAGACGCGTTGCCCCACGGCAGACGTAACCGCTGTAAAACCGAGGAATATTACAGGGTGAGGAGTGACCTGTGCTGCAGAAACTGTCCAGCAGGTAGGTAAACATCTCGCCTCTCTCACAGTCACACAGCACCGGCCCAACGCACCCATGCCATCCACAATGCCCCATCTCGTTTAGTTCATTATTCTCACCTGTACCGAGGCCTCAACAGTGGAACAGGCGGAGGACGATGGCTGACCTTAGTGGAGCGTCACAATGGCTGGGAAGGCGGGTGAAGGCTGCAGCAGAAAAGGGTCCCCGGTCGTCTTGGACTCCATGCCACTGGATTCGGACCCTGTCAAGGACCGTGTGGCGGCTGTCTGTGCACCAGTCTCCCCACGTTAAATAAAGTCACGCACAGGCGTCCTCCATGAGAGGACAGTCATACTCGTTTCGAGTGACAGCCGATGATGATGACCAAAATACTGCCTAAAGCGTTTTTCACCCAGAGAGTTGTGAATCTGTGGAATTCTCTGCCACAGAAGGCGGTGGAGCACAATTCACTGGATCTTTTCAAGAGAGAGTTAGATATAGCTCTTAGGGCTAAAGGAATCAAGGGATATGGGGAAAAAGCAGGAACGGGTACTGATTTTAGATGATCAGGCATTGAATGGTGGTGCTGGCCTGAATGGCCTACTCCTGCACCTATTTTTCTGTTTAAGAAGGAACTTATGGGGGTGGGTCTGAAGAATGGTTCTCGACCCGAAACGTCACCCATTTCCTTAGCTCCATAGATCCTGCCTCACCCGCTGAGTTTCTCCAACATTTTTATCTACCTTCTTATTTTTCTGTTTCTATGCTAATCAGTCAGCGGAAAGAGAATTGGAGGAACAGCACCTCATATTCCGCTTGGGGAGTCTGCATCATCTTGGCACGAACATGAACATCGAATTCTCTCAATTCTGTTAACCCTTGCTGTCTCCTCCCCTTCCTACCTCTCCCTCAGCCCTCGGGCTCCTCCTCCTTTTTCTTTTCTTCCCCCCCGCCTGCCCGCACCCCCCATCAGTCTGAAGAAGGGTTTTGGCCCGAAACGTTACCTATCTCCTTCGCTCCATAGATACTGCTGCACCCGCTGGGTTTCTCCAGCATTTTGTGTACCCAGTGGAAAGAGAATACATGGTTTCAACCAAGCTGGCCATAGAGTTCAAGGCACCCACCCACTGTGCATAAAAAACAACTTGTCCCGCATATCTCCTTTGAACTTTTTCCCTCTGACCTCAAAGCTATGGCCTGTAATATTTGATATTTCCATCCTGGGTAAAAGGTTCTGACTGTCTGCCCCATCTATGCCCCTCATCATTTTATAAACTTCTATCAAGTCTCCCAGCAACCTCCAGCGTTCCAGAGAAAACAATCTCCAAGTGTGTCCAACCTCTCCCTGTAGCTAATACCCCGTAATCCAGGCATCGTTCTGGGAACGTGGGGCCTATCAGCTTCTGTCCACCACTGGCTTGGCAGCTTTGGGATTTGCGTCTGTCTTGTCCCAGCCGTTAGTGACATGGTCCGCACCCCGCTCTGTCTTCACAGGAACCCACGTCACTGAGCACTGTCTCAAAGATCAAGAGAGCGCAAAGTGTGAGCCGTGCGTGAAGGGAGAGGCTTTCACTGAGTATGAAAACGGACTGAACAAGTGCATGCCTTGCACGGTTTGTCGCGATGGTAAGCAGCGTGGTTAAAGTCGGGTTCTGCTTGGTAGTGGTTGTCTCTTGAGGGGGTGCTACTGAGGGAGCGCCGCACTGTGGGAGGGGTGGGGGTGAGCAAGCGCCACACTGTGGGGTGGAGGGGGGGCATTGAAAGTTCTGTTCCCTGCCTCTGGGGCAAGCACTGTAACAGCAGCGCGAGGATCTCTCTGTATCGGCCCAGGTTAATTATTGTCACGTGTACCGAGGTACAGTGAAAAGCATTAAATTACATGCTATCCAATCAGATCAGATAATGCCATACATAAATATAATAACGCCAAACTCCAGTCCAATAGGAAGAGCAAAGGGGAAGATACAGAGTGCAGAATGTAGTTCTCAGCATTGTCGCGCACCAGTCCCACAGACAAGGTCCAATGTCCACAATGGGGTAGAGGCTATTCGGACAGTACCCTAGCTTATGGAAGGACCGTTCAGAAGCCTGATAACAGCGGGGAAGAAGCTGTTCCTGAGTCTGGTGGTGCACGGTTTCAAGCTCCTGTACCTTGTGCCGGACGGGAGTGGGGAGGAGGCAGGGACGAGGCTTTGGTTAGTGCTGCCTGTGGCGTGACAGTGACTGTCCGTGTGTGTGTGTGTGTGTGTCTCCACAGATCAGGAGCAGGTGTCGGCGTGCAATGTGAGCAAGGATGCGGTGTGCCAGTGTCAAGCGGGGAGATACTGCACGGACAACCGGGTCTGTGAGATGTGTCGCCGATGTACATCGCGGTGAGTCCGGCTCAGCCGCCCTGTGGCTCACACTTTGCACGGCTGATGGGCATTTCCGCTTGTGTACTGTTTGTCTCAAATAATCTTTGGTCTGCAGTGGGTTAGCTGTTTACCTTGCACTAAATGTTATTCCTTTATAATGTATCTATATGTTGTAAATGGTCAACTGTAATCATGTCTTATCTTTCCACTGACTGGTTAGCACGCAACAAAAGCTTTTCGCTGTACCTCGGTACATGTGACAATAATAAACCTGAACCTAAAGCTTCATGTGATTCTGTTCCAGCTGCCCAGATGGTGAGATTGTGCAGAACAACTGTACACCCACATCAAACACAGTGTGTGGAAAGAACACCCTTGGCAAAGATTCATCTCAGACGAGCAGTGAGTGCCTTGTCGATGTGTGTCTGAATGCGACCATGACGTTGCAGCATGGTGTTATAGAGTTATGCAGAGTGGAAACGGGCCCAACTTTCCCACACCGGCCAACATGCCCCAGCTACACTAGTCCCACCTGTCTGCGCTTGGTCCATATCCCTCCAAATATGTCCTTTCCATGTACCTGTCTAACTATTTCTTAAATGTTGGGATAGTACCAGCCTCAACTACCTCCTCTGGCAGCTTCTTCCGTACACCCACCACCCTCTGTTAAATCCTATTAAATCTTTTCTCCTTCACCTTAAACCAACGTCCTCTGATCCTCGATATCCCCACTCTGGGCAAGAGATTTTGTGCACCTACCGGATCTATTCCCCTCATGATTTTATACACCTCTATAAGAGTGTTACCAACCTGTGTGTGTTGTGCTTTCAGGGGGAATGCTGGCCGGTGTAATCGTGCCATGTCTCATTTTCATTTTCCTCGCTGTGTGTTACTTTTGGAAGAAGTATCCACAGCTCCAGCAGAGTGGTGAGTATCTGAATTGATGGACGAACCTCCTCAGACCGCTCGCTCCACACCCGTCAGCGGACAGCGCAGACTCCCCCGGTCCCAACCCTGATCGTGCGATAGCACAGTGCTGTGGCGTTCCCACGGGCTTCACCCCAGCTCCCCGCGTCCCCCCTACCTCCCCACCCCCCCCACAAAATGCTGGAGTAACTCAGCGGGACAGGCAGCATCTCTGGAGAGAAGGGATGGGTGATGTTTTTCGGGTTGAGGATGTCGCCCATTCCTTCTCTCCACAGACGCTGCCTGTCCCGCTGAGTTACTCCAGCATTTTGTGTCTATCTCCAGTTGTGAACATCTTCGCTACTGGCACGGCCACTGGTCCCAGCCTCGTGCCAATGGTACTGTGGGACTTTGTCACACGGACCTCAGTACAGTGGGATTCCTTTCACATAGAGTTCAGTAAAAGTCTTACTGTACATAATCACAATCCTACATGGGTGGAAGAGTGCAGGAATAGATTATACTGAGACAACACACACGAGTCTCCACGTTGCCGGCAAATCATACTGCACGTGAATGTAATCAAGCCATTCACACGTACAACGGACAGTACAAAGAGAAAAATCCCAGAGTTTAGTTTAGCAATACAGCGTGGAAACAGGGCCTTCGGCCCACTGAGTCCGCGCCGGCCAACAATCGCCCTTATCCTAGTTCTCTCCTACACACTAAGGACAATTTGCCAAAGCCAATTAACCTACAAAACTGCACGTCTTTGGAGTGTGGGAGGAACCCGGAGCGCCCGGAGAAAACCCACGCGTCACAGGGAAAGTGCAAATTCTGTACAGACAGCATCCCTTAGACAGGATCGAACCCGGGTCTCTGGCGTTGTTAGGCAGCACTACCGCTGTGTCAGCGTGCAGAATATAGCGTTACAGAGTTATAGCATTACAGTTAAGGGGAAGTGCAGTTTCAAAGTGCAAGGTCCACAATGAGGTAGGTTGGAAGATGGAGACTACACCCTAGCTTATGGGAGAACTGTTCAATCGTATCATAACAGCAGGGACGAATCTGAATCTGATGGGATGGGGTTTCAAGTTTTTAACATCGCAGAACAGTACAGTGAAAGAATAGGCCCTTCAGCCCACTAACACAAACACAATCAGAGAGCAGTGCTGAACTACTATCTACCTCAGACTATCCTTGATTGGACTTTGCTGGCTTTACCTTACACTAAACGTTATTCCCTTAATCATATATCTATAACACTGTAAATGGCTCGATTGTAATCATGTATTGTCTTTCTGCTGACTGGATAGCACGCAACAAAAGCTTTTCACTGTACCTTGGTACATGTGACAATAAACTAATTTAGTTAAAGTCATATAGCAACAAAACAGGCCCTTTGGCCCAATCGTCCATGCTAGCACTGCCCCAGTGTCCTGGTGGTATACACGGTGATAGTGTGAGCCCTGTCATGCCCACACACCTGGCAATGTGCTGAGCAGGAGGGCCAGAGTTGCTGGGTGGCTTAATGTCTAGCAACCAGCTTGTTTCAACAAAGCCTTTCCTTTATTTTCCGCAGGTATCTATGGCAAGATATGTCGACACTGGCGCGCAAGTGATTCTTCAGGTGAGGGAAGGGTGGTGAGAAAGCCAGCATGCTGTGGGACTCTAGGCAGTCCCAGACGAGTCTATTCAATAGTAATTATCATTAATTACTAATATAATGCGGCATGGTGGCACAGCGGGTAGTGCCGCTGCCTCACAGCACCAGAGACCCGGGTTCGATCTGTCCTCGGGTGCTGTCTATATGGAGTTTGCATGTTCTCCCGGTGGCCGCATGGGTTCCCTCCGGGTGCTCCGGTTTCCTCCCACATCCCAGAGACGTGCAGGTTTGTAGGTTAATTGTCCCTCTGTAAATTTGCCCCCCCCCCCCTCCCCCGTGTGTGGGGGAGTGGATGCGAAACTGGAATAACACATAATGGGTGATCGATGGTCAGCATGGACTCGGTGGGGCCGAAGGGCCTGTTTCTGTGCTGTATCTCTAAAGTGTACTGCTGGTCAATTTACTGTTCTGAGGTCTCCATCTGTGGCCCATGTCAAAACATTGGTTCACATTAGGCCTTTGGGCCTCCACGGTGGCGCAGCGGTAGAGTTGCTGCCTTGCAGACGCTTGCAGCGCCGGAGACCCGGGTTCAATCCCGACTACGGGCGCTGCCTGTTCATTCTCCCCACGACCGAGTGGATTTTCTCCGAGATCTTCTTCCTCCCACACTCCAAAGACGTACAGGTTTGTAGGTTAATGGGCTTGGGTTTGTATGTAAATGGTCCCTAGTGTGTGTAGGATAGTGTTAGTGTGCGGGTCAGTGGTCAGCGCAGACTCGGTGGGCCGAAGGGCCTGTTTCCGCGCTGCATCTCTAAAAACTAAAACTAAAAAACTCCACCCTGAATTCTACAAAACACTGGAGTAACTCAGCAGGTTACTCCAGCACACGGTCTGTTTGGTTAATCCAACATCTCCAGTCCCACGTGACCACATTGAATTCCACAAACTGGGGTAGGTCAGTTTCCATGGGTCTGTGTCAAAGTTCAAATTTACTTGCCCGTTGGTGAGGCAGGAGGAACTGCAGGTGCTGGTATCGTCACCAAACCCCACAGAGTGCTGGAGGAACTCAGCGGGTCCGGCAGCATGCAGGGAGGGAACAAACGGGTGGTATTTTGGTCGGGAGGATCCGCCTGTGATATTGGCTTGGATTGCTGTGCATGTTTCTGATGTGCTCAGGCTAAACCTGCCTGGCTTGTCCTTCTGCTCTGCATTGCACAACCACTCTCATTATTTTGTTCTTTTGTCTCTGTTCTTGCCTTAAAATGGCTCCCGTTCACTCGTTGACCAGGTGAATCTGTTTATAGCTACTTCCCTCCCGTGGTCACCATTGTGCCATCAGACCATTCCGACAGGCTAACAAGTTCCTCTTGTCCCAGTTCGGATGAAGGGTCTCGGACCGGGGAATGTTGCCTCTGATGTAATTAAACCAGAAAATGCAGGAAATACTCAGCAGGTCAGGCATTGTTTGTGGGGAGGGAAATCATGAATGTTTCAGGTTGATACTGAATCAGGGAACAAACTGAGTAAATGTAGTTTAGTTTAGAGTTACTGCGTGGAAACAGGCCCTTCAGCCCACTGAGTCCGCGCCGACCAGCGATCCCTGCACACTAACTCGATCCTACACACACTAGGGACAGTTTACACTTACACCAAGCCAATTAACCTACAAACCTGCACGTCTTTGGAGTGTGGAAGGAAACCGAGGATCTCAGAGAAAACCCACGCAGGTCACGGGGAGAATGTACAAACTCCATACAGACAGGACCCGTAGTCGGTATCGAACCCGGGTCTCTGGTGCTGTAAGACAGCAACTCTACCGCTGCTCCACCGTGCTGTTAGTGTAGTGACTAACAATGGACAAGGACTGCTGAACTTGTTGGATCTACAGTGCATGTCCTTTATAATCTTGTGCTGCTGTGGTAATATCACCATTCCATTTTGCAGATCCTGAGAATGAAACGGTGCAGGGAGCAGACCCAGCCTTGGTAAGTGCACGGTCGAAGAAAGGTCTAAACCCGAACGGTCTTTCCAGAGATGCCGCCTGACCCGCTGAGTTACTCCAGCACTTTGTGTCCTTTTGTATAAACCAGCATCTACAACCCCTTGTTTCTATAGAAACATAGAAAATAGGTGCAGGAGTAGGCCATTCAGCCTTTCGCGCCTGCACCGCCATTCAATATACTTTGGCTTTGCACTATAATTGTCTGGTTGGCACACATTATTAGCGCAGCAGTAGAGTTGCTGCCTCACAGAGCCAGAGACTGGGGTTCGGTCCTGACTACAGGCACCATCTGCACAGAATTTGTACATTCTCCCTGTGATCATGTGGGTTTCCTCCAGGTGCTCTGGTTTTCTCCCACACTCCAAAGACGTGCAGGTTTGTAGGTTAATTTGCTTTGGTAAAGTTGTAAACATTGTGCCTGTTGATAGTGTTAGTGTACGGGCATCGCTGGCTGGCGTGATCCGATGGGCCGAAGGGCTTGTTTCCAACCTCGACCCAAGAATGATCCCAGGAATGAGTAGGGTTAACCTATGATGAGCGTTAGTTGGCACTAGGCCTGTGCTTATTGGAGTTTAGAAGAATGAGGGGGGACCTCAATGGAACATACACAATAGTGAAAAGCGTGGATAGAGTCGATGTGGGGAGGGTGTTTCCACTAGTGGAAGAGTCTCTAACAGAATTAAAGGGCATTCTTTTAGGAAGGAGACTAGGAGACATTTCTTCAGTCAAAGGGTGGTGAATCTGTGGATTTTTTTGACACAGAATACTGTGGAGGCCAAGTCAGTGGCTATTTGTAAGGCATAGATAGATAGATAGGTAGATTCTTGCTTAGTGCAGGTTTCAGGTTATGGGAAGAAGGCAGGAGAATGGGGTTATGAGGGAGAGATCGATCAGTCATGATTGAATGGCAGAGTAGACTTGATGGGCCGAATGGCCTAATTTTGCTCCTATCACTTATGACCTTACCCTGACCTGTCCTAAACCCTTGGTGTACATCAGCAAGTGATACAGGCCTGAGATCCACCATCTCTTCCAGGTAAATGATAATCACTTGGGCACAAGTGGAAGAGGAGGAACTTCTTTGGACACTTCTGGCCACAATGCGGACACTGACGATTCTGAGGAGATGACGTTACTTGTGAATAAGCCTGAAGCATCACCTGAAGACCGATCTGGAGCATGTGACCAAGGCCCGTGTCACGGCAGGATTGTTGACCTGCCTTTAGACCAAGGGGATAACTCTTTGATAGGACAAAATGGACTGAGTAGCTCCAGAGATCTTGCTTGTGTTCTCGCCATTACCTCACTGCGTAACTGTGGAGCCATGGGCAACGAGACGGGCGGAGCTAGCAACGCGAGGTGTTCTACTGGAAATACACCTTCAGTTTCTGACAAAGACACGGTAAGGTCATATCGTAAACACTTCCTCCTTAAGACATTGCCTTTTTTGCTCTCCCCTCACTCCATGGTGTGTTGAAGAGATGGCAAATTTTCTGGGGGTGTAGCGTGGTAATCCTGCTGGGCAGATGGCACTTCGTCCCCGCGGGCAACGCTGATCCAAGACCCTCACCGGGACGTGCAGCTGGTTAACTGTCACGCGCAAAACCCGAAAGCTTTGCCGTAAAATGAATTTACATTCAATATTTGTTTTATTTAAGTTTCTAGCAGTCTGTGGTGCTTTAGAAACTCGGTGGGGTATAATTAGTGGATCAGAAGTCTATTGTTGTACCATTATTACATGACCTCTGGTAGTCCAGCAAATGGTAGTCCAGGATTTGAACTTTCATCATTGCCACCTGTACTATTGGTCTTATAGAGGTGTACGAGATCATGTGGTGTAGAGATAGGCTAAATGCACAGTCTTTTAGCCAGATCAAAACCAGAGGACATAAGTTTAAAGTGAGAGGGGAAAGATTTAATACGAACATGAGAGGCACCTTTTTCACACAGAGGGTGGTGGGTGAATGGAACGAGCTGCCAAATGGAGGTGGATGACCCAGGTACCTTAATGTAATTTAAATGACATTTGGACAAGTACGACGAGTCAGCCTACAGGGAGGAGGTCCAGCACCTGACAACCAATAATAACCTCGTCCTCAACTCCCAGAAGACGAAGGAAATCATTGTCAACTTCAGAAAGAACAGAGGGGGCAGACACACCCCCATCCATATAAACGGGACTGAGGTGGAGCGGGTCTCCAACTACAAATTCCTCGGGGTACACATCTCGGAGGATCTATCCTGGTCCCTCAACACCTCCAAGCTGATCAAAAAGGCGCAGCAGCGCCTTTACTTCCTGATGAGGCTCAAAAAAGCCCACCTGTCCCCCCAGATCCTGACCAACTTTTACCGCTGTACCATGGAAAGCATCCTGACCACCTGCTTTACGGTATGGTACAGCAGTTGCACCGTAGCAGATAGGAAGGCACTACAACTGGTGGTGAAAACCGCCCAGTACATCATCGGTGCCCCGCTCTCTGCCATGGATGCCCTCCACCGAAAACAGTGTCTGAGACGGGCCGGGAAGACCATCAAGGACCCCTCCCACCCTAACCATGGACTGTTTGCCCTCTTACCATCGGGGAGGCGGTACAGGAGCCTCAGGTCCCGCACCAGCAGGATGAGGAATAGCTTCTATAACACCAACACACTGCTGAACTCGGAGTCCCGCCGATAGATTTCTACATCTGTATTTATTTATCTGTATTTATATATTGCTATCACTACGTACTGACACCAAACTGCATTTCGTTGTACCCATACTTGTATCTGTGCAATGACATTAAAGTTGAATTGAATTGAATACACCGACAGTAATGGCATTGAGGAATATGGACCAAACACGGAAAAATGGGACTAGCTTAGATAGGGCATCATGATCTGCGTGGACGAGTTAGGCCAAAGGGACCTGTTTCCGTGCTGTATGTTCCTGTGTTTTAACAGATATTTAACAGATCATTCTGTGCTTTTTTTTTAAAAACACAGGTAACCAGTAATCATCGTTGTTCAGACAACAAATCCATGGTTATAGAAGGTAATTTTCCAACATATTGATTTTAAATGTTAGGTTTTGGTGGCAGGGTTTGGAATTGAAAAACCCTTTTCTAGTTTCTCGTCTATTTCTGAAGAGCTGGGAGCTCAAATTCTAATCTGATTCTGATTCCACAATTACATTGGCCTCTAATTCTCTTCAAGATTTTTCTCTGAGATCACTGCTTTTCTTCACTCTGGTCCCTTGTGTGTCTTCAAATTTAATTTTATTATTAATGTTTTATGTGTCATTCCTAACTGTCACTGTATATCATGTTGTCACTAGCGGGCGGAGCACCAAGGCAAATTCTTTGTATGTGAATACTTGGCCAATAAACTAATTCATTCAAATTTATTTTTCACTTTAGAATTTAGATACAGCATGGAAACAGACCTTTCGACCCACCAAGCCCGCACTGGACAACAATCCCTGTACACTAGCACTATTCTACACACTAGGGACAATGTACAATTTACAGAAGTAAATTACCGTACAAACCTGTACGTCTTGGGAGTGTGGGAGGAAACTGGAGCACCCGGTGAAAACCCACCCGGTCACAGGGAGAACGTGCAAACTCCACACAGACAGCACCCGTAGTTAGGTTTTAACCTGTGTCTCTGGTGGTGTAAGGCAGCAACTCTACCGCTGTGCCCCCTCTACATGCTCATGCAACATTACTTCACCTGGGCTCGAAGATAATAATAATCACTTTATTTCTATAACACTTTTCATACAATTAAATGCAACCTAAAGTGCTTTTCACAAAAACACAGGCCATGTTTAATATTAAAAATATAAAATAAAAAATTGAGTGTAAAAGGACTATAAACAAAAACACTTAGGTCAAATACAGGTGTTCTTTACAATATACTCTTTGCCAAAGCTTTCAGTGTATTTAACCTCTGTCCCTTACTGTCTGTGTGTGTGTGCATGTATGATGTGTGTGCGTATGATGCGTGTGCGAATATGACATGTGTGTGTCTATGATGTATGTGTGTGCGTATTATGTATGTGTGTGTGTGTGTGAGTGAGTGTGCGCGCGCTTGGCGATGGCAATGTCCCTCCATTACTGTGGCCTGATCAGCTCCTTGCTCTGTCTGTAACCCTGTCCAATGTGTGTGCTCTGTCTGGGTGTATGGAGGTTCTCCTAGTGGTCGCAGATTAAAATAGACCAAATGTAAAGATAAAGTGGGAACGCCAAAGACGGGAGAGAGCACAGCTTCATGGTCAGAGGGGGGAGAGATGATTAAAGGAGATGTGCAGGCCAAGTATGTTTACACAGAAGATGGTCTGCTTGGAATGGTGGTGGAAGCAGGTACGACAGTGGCGTTTAACAGGCTTTTAGATAGGCAGGGAATGGAGGGATATGGATCGCGTGCGTGCAGGGGAGATTAACTTGGCTTCATGTTCGGCACGGACATCGTGGGCCGAAGGGCCTGCTCCTGTGCTGTACTGTTCTATATGATTTGTTTCGTCTGCTTTCAGATTTAAGACAAAGCTTCTGGTTCTTTATTGAAGAGGTACCTGTTAGAAAGTGGAAGCAGTTTATGCGAAAACTTGGCTTGACTGAAAACGAGATAGAAACGGCTGAGCAGAACAATAGCAAGAACATTGAAGAAGCCCACTATCAGATGCTCAACACCTGTCTGCAGAAAGCTGGCCGAGCCGCCTCCCTCAATGCCCTGCTCAACACACTGAAGGACATGGACCTTAATGATGCTGCTGACAATATCCAGAAAAAAACTAATGAGCACAGAAACAGGCCCATGTTCGCAGTGAGTCTGCCCTGATCTGCGATTTCACTGCACACCAGCACTATCCTGCGCACACGCTCGGCCAGAGTGAGCAACACTGCAAATTGGAGGAACAGCACCTCATATTCCGCTTGGGGAATCTGCATCCTCTGGGCTTGAACATTGAATGTTCTCAATTCTGTTAACCCTTGCTGTCTCCACCCCTTCCTACCTCTCCCTCGGCCCTCGGGTTCCTCCTCCTCCTTTTTCCTTTCTTCTCCCCGCCCCCCCACCTCCCATCAGTCTGAAGAAGGGTATTGACCCGAAACGTCGCCCATCTCCTTCGCTCCTTAGATGCTGCTGCACCCGCTGAGTTTCTCCAGCCTTTTGTGTACAAACAATATACAATGTAACCTACAAAGATGTACTTAGTGGCAGACCAACATTTTTGGGGCACTGAAGCTTGAAGTGTTATGGGGGCGGTCTGGGTAACCACAGTTACCACAAAATCAACAAATTTTAATGACTGTGATAAATGTTAATAGTGTTTTAAATTATTTATAATTATTTTATATTAAATATATTTAGAACAGAACATCCTTCATTTGAAAGTTTTTGTCATTTACGGCTAGCCTACATGATACTTTAATGACCATTTTATTTTTATTTTAACAATTATTTTGTATTCAATTACACTAATTATATATATATTTTTATAAACCCCTTCTCACACAGTAGACCCAAAAAATTTAAGCAATGTGGACCAAGCATGATATTTACCTCCAGTAAAAAAGTAGGAAGTATTGGCCGGGGGTCCAGGGGGCTGGCTAGCCAATGGGGGTCCAGGTGCCCCCTGAAGCTTCTGCATTTTCAATAAATTGAATGTGATTCTCAAGCTTTCTGCTGGTAGTTTACACAACAGAAGCTTAGAATTTTTTCTAACACATAATAAGTAAAATAACCCCCAAAATATATATATTTCATGAAATAGACGATAGGTGCAGGCGTAGGCCATTCGGCCCTTCAAGCCAGCACCGCCATTCACTGTGATCATGGCTGATCATCCACAATCAGTACTCCGTTCCTGCCTTCTCCCCCTATCCTTTGACACAGCTATCTTTAAGAGCTCTACCTAACTCTCTCTTGAAAGCCTCCAGAGAATTGGCCTCCACTGCCTTCTGGAATTCCACAGATTCACAACTCTCTGTGTGAAAAAGTATTTCCTGATCTCTGTTCTAAATGGCCTACCCCTTATTCTTAAACGGTGGCCCCTGGTTCTGGACTCTCCCAGCATTGGAAATATGTTTCCTGCCTCAAGCATGTCCAAACCCTTAATAATCTTATACGTTTCAATAAATGGCCCGATACAGATAAAAAAAACTTTACAAAACATATGTTACCTGAAATGTCTCTTTGCCTGGCACCGAGATAAGTAAAAACTTTTGCACCCAGAATTGTGAATTTGTGGAATTGTCTGCCAAAAATCGGATAGGTTTAGGTGGACTAAGCGGGGGTGTCAAGGGCCTGTTCCACTTTCACCACTTAATTCAAAACTCTGCCGAGTTTTAAGGACCTAAAAAAAAAATCAAGATCGTGGTAATCTACGAACTCCGACCTTCCATGGCTATGTTCACGAACTCCTACAAGTATGTCTACGAATTCCCACGACTATTGCCCTCCTTACGGGTAAAGAGTTGCAATTTCTTTCATCCCGACCATTTTTTTTACTTGTGGACATTTTATCGTGCTGGAAAAAACGTCCCGACCTACCTGATGCCACGAGTACCTACGGCTGGCATAACGAGCCGCTACGATATATCTACAAACTTCTACGGACTCGCTACGAACATTCTGCGAGTTTGAATCGAGGGGAAAACTCGTGAGAAATTTTGAATAACTCGTGAAAGTGGGACAGGCCCTTCAGCTGAACGATCGCCGAGCCTGCGCTTGGTGTCTCTGTAAAGAACGTCCTCGTAAATCTGGTTATTACACTGCGAGCACTACTCATATAGCCTAGGCTCCATCTGCCCCCGTGTGCTTTCATGTGGCATTGCAGTGCTTTACTTTCCATTTGATTTGCAAATTGCATCTGTGCACAATATAGAGGTGACATCATCTTGCATCTAACATGTACTGTGGGTGCAGTGGGTGTGTTTAATAGGAATTGTAAAGGTAGCTTTAATGTGGATCTGCCTGGTCTGGTCCCGACCTAAAACATCGTCTGCCCATTCCCTCTACGGATGCTGCCTAACCTGCCGTTGCGTTACTTGGACGAGATGTCAAAATCATCTTCAAACGAGTGACAAACATCATTTCTAGGTTGGTTGGTAGGTTAATTGGCCCTCTGTAAATTCCCCGTAGTGTGTAGGGAGTGGATGAGAAAGTGGTATAACGTAGAACTAGTGTGAACAGTGGTAGGTGTGGACTCGGTGGGCCAAAGTTTCCATGCTGTCTCTCTACACATGATGGGGTGATGTTTCATGCATAGTGTCGAGCTGCCTATTGTCCAGCATTTATCACTTATTTATCGCCACAGAAGATGGGGTTTTGTTCTAAAAGGACATCGCAGAAGGATGTGGAGTTTTACATCTTCATTCCCATTCTGGGAACTAACCAACTAATCAATTCTTGAGGAGTACGGGTGTCAGGGGTTATGGGGAGAAGGCAGAAGAATGGGGTTGAGGGGAAAAGATAGATCAACCACATGGTGGAATCGACCCAATGGGACGAATGGCCTATTTCTGCTATAACTTAGGAACTCTCTCAGCTAATTGATTTTTATTCTGATTTATGTTACATGGATTTAAAATTTCCCTTGTTGCTGTGGTGAGGATTAAACTCTTCACTGGGCCACCATTCGTGGCACGTGGATGTAGGAGCAATGAGTTGAGCTACTGTGTGTGTGGCCCTCGCCTTGCCCATACCTGCCACTGCCACCTCACCCATTGTGAGACTGCCTGTGCCATTGTGAGGTCACACTCACTGCCCTCCTTGCATCTCGGCTTGCCCTTGTTCTACCCGGTTTATATTTGATCTGAACTGCGAGGCTGGAGGGAAAGATCATGACCTTTGGAGAGGAGACTCGATAAATGCGGTGAGTCCCAGCGCAGGGGGGGCAATGTCAGTGAGGGTGGTGCTCTCTCCCTCCCCATGGATAGTGCACCAGGGTCCACCTGCCCTGAGCTGTCTGACGCCACTGACCAATGTCACTGTGAGGATCTAAAGATGCAGTGCAACTGGACTTTCCTCCATAGTATCCAGCTCCTGCAGGGCCCCACCGCCCATTTCACTTCATCGTTCACTGCACTCGTTGCAAGTGAACCGTAACCAGTTGTGGCAGAGTCATGGGCACGCACTGGGAAGGCACAACTTTTATTTAGGTGGCAACAGTGCAGGTACTTCAGTAAAAGTGTACAAACAGCAAAGAAGGAGCCCAGCGTCTCTCAGCTCTGCTTGCTCCATGATTATTATGACTGGAGACTGAGAGAGAAGGCCCGGCAGAAGCCAGCAGACACCCCACTTGCTGTATGGCGGGGGGTGGCCAAAGGGCCGATGTTCGTAACCCCAGGACAGGGAATTTAAACGTTTTGGAATCATCGACTGCTGACAGGAACACTTTTCCTGCCTCTGAATAAGCCCTCAGGCCGTCCTGTATCCCTGGCATTTGTCACAGTCGTACAGTGTGGGAACAGGCCCTCCGGCCCAACTCGCCCACACCGACCAACATGTCCCAGCTACACTAGTCCCACCTGCCCGCGCTAGGCCCAGATCCCTCCAAACCTGTCCTATCCATGTACATGTTTATGTCTCTTAAATGTTGGGATAGTCCCAGCCTCAACTACCTCCTCTGGCAGCTTGTTCCATACACCCCCCCCCCCCCCCCCCAATTTCCTTCAAATAATATCTAATAATTAACTTTTAATGTGTTCACTATCTCATGTAGTTTATCACTCATGTTAACATGAGCTCCAGCAGTCACGATACGACAATCTTTTCACCCCGGAAATAACTAGTATTTCTATTCTGGATTGCCTCCTATGGCAATAGATACCTTTTAAAATCTTTGTCTTGTCGTGTCGCTACACTTTTCAAGCCTCTGCACAACACAGGCTCTGGCACGTGGGATGAAGACCTTGAGATCTGGTTTGCAGGCCTCTGGGTGGAGGGGACAGGTATGTAGGTGCTCCATAGTTAGGGTTGCCTCCCCCCAGTCACATTCGGTTGGTTCATCGTTGTTGTACCCCCACTTCTGCATGAGGGCTTTGCACCGCCCGACCCGTGTTCTGAGGTAGTGCCAGGCAGGCCATGTCTCACTGCCAATGGAAGGGACTCCTCGGGGTATAGTGTCAGTGTGTGGGGGTTTTGATTGTAGTTGTGTCACTCGAGCATATAGCCTACAGGTGCGGGGGTTATCCTTAAGGAGACTACAACCGTGCACAGTACACCAGGTGTGGACTCACCAACGTCTTGTACCATTGTAACAGCGCTTGTCTAGTTTTAAACAAGCCCATCACATTAAGGGCCAATGTGCCTTTTGCCACGTTACTTGCTGAGCACATCCCAACTTGTGTTTCTTTCACAAGAACACTCTGATCTCTCTCTCTTCCACTCATTTACAGTCTCTTTGCATAGATAATAATGTGGAGAAACTGCAAATGTTATAGTAATGCATTTTGAGTACAATGTAATGTAGATAATAATGCCTTTCGATTCCTCCTACCAAAGTGCACAACCGCACACTTGAGATAGTGAAAAATGTTTTGTGTTGTTAACCAGTCAAATCATACTATACATGAGTGCAATCAGACCGTGCACAAATGCAACCAAGCAGAGTGTAAGGAAACACAGAATAGTGAGTTACAACATAGGGATAGTGCAGGAAAAAAAGTGCACAGGTTGCAACGAGGTAGATTGGAAAATCAGAACTGAACCCCCAAAGTATCTGGTAATAGATAAGGAATTTTCACCAAGGCAAATTCCTTGTATGTGAATACTTGGCCAATAAACTTATTCATTCATCCACTCACTCATTCAATAGCAGAGAAGCAGCGATTGAAGCTGTTGTTATGTGCTTTCAACCTTTAGTATCTTCTGCCCGATGGGAGAGGGGATGTCCAGGGTACTTGTGGTCCTTAGCAAAGATACGATGATCTTTGGTCCGTAGAGTCATACAGTGTGGAAACAGGCTCTTCGGCCCAACTCGCCCACACCGGCCTTGATTACATTGTTTACTTTCCCAAGTGTAGATGGAGTCAGTGGGGTTGCGGGGGAGGGTGGTTTGTATGACAAAGCATTAAACTCCATTTGTCAAGTCCCCACGGTCACTAAACATATCTACTTCTAGTGGCAGACTCCTCACTGCACACTCTCCCAGTGCTTTCCATGTCTCTCAGCCCTCTGTTCGGCTTTCTCCGCTCAGCTTTCTCTAGCTCCCCTCAACCCACAACATCGTGTTTCATCTTGCAATCCCTTCCACTCTGACTATCCCTGTGACTCCGTTTCAGAATGTGCAAAAGACCAAATTTCCTTAACTGCTGTGAGAGAACTATAGACAATTGCAGCAGCAGCAGCGTGAGTTGGTATGTATCTCACTGGTGCTGGGGAAATGCTTGCACACGGACTGGCACCAGGTACCTGGATGCTAAAGTTTGGTTTTTGACCTTTGTGCCATAACATCCAGGCAGAGCTGACGGGCATGTGAG
The DNA here is from genome assembly GCA_035221665.1 of Okamejei kenojei. Taxonomy (NCBI): domain Eukaryota; kingdom Metazoa; phylum Chordata; class Chondrichthyes; order Rajiformes; family Rajidae; genus Okamejei; species Okamejei kenojei. The sequence continues at coordinate 17,386,425 of CM069168.1, forward strand.
AAAATAGGTACAGGGAAATCAGTGTGAGGATGGGATTAATCTGTGAGTTAACGTAGACTCCTTTTATGTATCTAAAGAGATAGGACAAATTGATTACAGACAGCCAGCTCTTCACCCATCATTTCTATGCTGACCATCATGTACCCATCTAAACTATTTCCATTTACACTGGCTTGTAACCTATATATTGGTGATTCAAGTACTTGTGCAGATGTGTAGTAAGTGTTATCCCCACTCAGTCATGCAGTTTAAATTCCATCCATCCCTGGATGGAAAGTTCTTCCCTTTATATCTCTTATCCTGGACACTAAACCCTACATTTTTTTGTCAGCTCTGCTGAGGGGAAGTGTCCTAGACTTGTACCCCACACCTCTATTATGCTCCCCATTCAACCTAAAAAATATCCCCATCTTGCTTCATGCCTGCAACGATTTGGAGCATGGTGAAACTCCTCTGCATCTTCTCCAGTGCTGTCACGTCCTTCCCACTGTGTGGTGACTAAAACTACACGCCGAGGTCAAATGTTTTATTGTGCGCTTAATTCAAAAGAGAAAGGCTGTTCAAGGTACACACTTTAATAAAATAAGCATGGGATGGGTGGAGTCACCACCCTGAAGACACTCCTGCCTCCCCAGCGATATCAGCCGTTCAGGGTGACGTTTCCGGTCAAGACCCTTCTTCAGATTATCAGATGTCCATCTGATTAATTCACTGATCAGTAAAAATGTACCTTCCCCTCAGCTAACAATCAAACATTCTATATTTCCTTACCATTGTCTGCTTTGATCATCCGTTTTCACACCTTACCTGATCATATCTCTGCTTTCCCTCTCCAAGTCTGATGAGTCTCAATCCGAAACATGTCCCATGCTTCCTGGCCCACTGAGTTACTCCAGCATTTTGAGTGTACCCTCAGGTCCAATCCTCTAGTGCAGAGATCTACAGGACACCAGCAAGAATCTAACACCAAGCTATTGTCTGTAAACACAAAATGCTGTAGTAGCTGAGCGGTACAGGCATTTTAGGAGTGAAGGAATGGGTGACATTTTGGGTCTCGACCTTTTTTCTGCCTGGGTTTCGACCCAAAAGGTCACCCATTCCTTCTCCCCACAGATGCTGCCTTTCCTGCTGAGTTACTCCAACATTTTTGTGTAAACCTTCGACTTCAATCAGCATCTACAGTTCTTTCCAACACATCATTGTCTGTAACTCGTTCTCACCTACCCCCGCGGCTCACAATGGCCAGATTCCTTTCTCATCCTTACTTTTTTTTGGCTTATCTTTCATTCATGTTCTATATCGCTCCATATCACTGTCTGTATCTCTCGTTTCCCTCTCCCCTGACTCTCAGTCTGAAACAGGGTCTCGACTTAGGCCATTTAGGACTGAGATGAGGAAAATCTTTTTCACCCAGAGAGCTGTGAACCCGTGGAATTCTCTGCCACAGAAGGCAGTGGAGGCCAATTCACTGGATGTTTTCAAGGGAGGGTTAGATATAGCTCTTAGGGATAAGGAAATTAAGGGACAAATGTTTAGGGGTAACATGAGGGGGAACTTCTTTACTCAGAGAGTGGTAGCTGTGTGGAATGAGCTTCCAGTGGAAGTGGTGGAGGCAGGTTCGATTTTATCATTTAAAAATAAATTGGATAGGTATATGGACGGGAAAGGAATGGAGGGTTATGGTCTGAGTGCAGGTAGATGGGACTAGGTGTGAGAGTAAGTGTTCGGCACGGACTAGAAGGGACGAGATGGCCTGTTTCCTTACTGTAATTGTTATATGGTTATATGGAATCAAGTGACATGGGGAGAAAGCAGGAACGGGGTAGATTAAGTTACAGCCCTTCAGCCCATCCTGTGCCCTGCTCTCCCGCAGGTCTCTCCTTCTCCGGCACCGCCATGACGAGTGAAACAGGGTCTCGACAGGCCATTTAGGACTGAGATGACGAAAACCTTTTTCACCCAGAGAGTTGTGAACCCGTGGAATTCTCTGCCACAGAAGGCAGTGGAGGCCAATTCACTGGATGTTTTCAAGAGAGTTAGATTTAGCTCTTGGGGATAGGGGAATCAAGGGATATGGGGAAACAGCAGGAACGGGGAACTGATTTTAGATGATCAGCCACACCATGTTCTTCTTCTTTCGTGTGGTGTGCACAGCCTAAAGTTGTTGGACAACTTGTTCTATTTGGTCTTCCATTTGCGCACGTCAAGGTGATTGCATTAGTCGAAACAGGGCGGACCACGTGAATGTTGCAATAGAAACTTAGACAATAGGTGCAGGAGTAGGCCATTTGGCCCTTCGAGCCTGCACCACCATTCAATATGATCATGGCTGATCATCCAACTCAGTATCCTGTACCTGCCTTCTCTCCATACCCCCTGATCCCTTTAACCACAAGGGCTACATCTAACTCCCTCTTAAATATAACCGATGAACTGGCCTCAACTACTTTCTGTGGCAGAGAATTCCACAGACTCACTGGGTTGTGGTGGGGGAGGGGAGGGGGAGGATGGTGGGTTGTGGTGGGGGAGGATGGTGGGTTGTGGTGAGGGAGGGGGGGTGGGTGTGGTGAGGGAGGGGGGGGAGGATAGGGGGGTGGGTTTGTGTGGGTGTGGGGGGTTGTGGTGGGGGAGGGGGGTGGGTTGGGGAGGGGGGGGAGGAGGGGAGGATGGTGTGTGGGGGGTTGGTGGTGGGGAGGGGGGTGGGTGGGGGGTGGGGAGGTGGGGTGGTGGTGGTTGGGGAGGGGAGGGGGGTGGGTGGTGGGGGGAGGAGGGGGGGTGGGGGGTGGGTGGGTAGATTCAAGTTACATCCCTTACGCGGCCCTTCAGCCCATCCTGTGCCCTGCTCTCCCGCAGGTCTCTCCTTCTCCGGCGCCGCCATGACGAGTGAGCGGCCGAGGCCGAGCCCCGACGGGCGGGCGGAGCCGGAGCGGGAGCCGGCGAGCGGCGGACCATGGAGCCGGTGAGCAGCGGCGAGGGCTGCTCGCGGGGCCCGCGCGACGGCCGCAAGCACCGTGGCGGGACGGGGACGGGGACGGGGACGGAGGCGGAGGCGGGCGCGGACTCACCGTGTGGAGTCGGCGGGGCCCGGGGCCGGGGCCGGGGCCGGTCGTGGTGGAAGGAGCTGGTGGAGCCGCCGTCTGCCGCCTGCGGCCGTCGCCAAGGCAACCCGGCGGAAGTGGAGACGGAGAGCGATCCGGATGTGGAGGCGTTGCCGGGGGCGTGTGCGTCGCTGCTCGCGGTCCCCCGCGACTGCAGGAAAAGGCGCGGAAAGAGGAAGAACTTGGACGATTGCGGCGGCGACGACGACGACGATGAGGATGAGGATGAGGAGGAGGAGGAGGAGAGGAGGAGGCGGCGATGCAGCGACAACGACAACCGCAAGAAGCTGGTGAGGGACCGCGGGCTCCCGCTCAAGCGCACACATGGCGACACCCGCATGGGGCGGCTGCTGGCGGCGACCAGGCCTCCGTGTCCGTGTCCAGGCCTCCGGCCTCCGGACCGGCCGCCCCACCACCCCCCCGGGCGCCGGGCCTCGGCCCCGCCGCCGCCGCCGCCTCCACCCTCCCCGCCGCCGCCGCCGCTCACCTCGGCCAAGGTGCGGCTGAAGATGTGGGGCCGCGGCCGCGGGCGAGCCCGGGGATCGGGGCCCTGGGAGCGGGGTAAGAGCCGCCCGCCTGGCGCCGTCTGCCTGTCGGACGCCCAGACTCAGACCGACGAGGGGACGCCCAGCTGCTCCGACCCGTCCACCTCGGAGTCCAGCGCCGACCAGGGGGGGATGCAGCCCTGCTCCGTCCGCCTCCACACGACGCCGGCCATGGGGACGGGGATGGGGATGGTGAAGGAGGAGGGGGACAGCAGCAGCAGCACCTCCGACGCCTGTTCCAGCAGCAAGGACAGCTCGCAGCGGCTGGTGACCCCGGCCGGCTACCCCCGCCACTCCTTCCGGGCCTCGGCCGCCCGCCTGCCGTCCCTCTGCGACCCCCCGCCGATGCCCGGGGGCGGCATCTCCGGCGTGTGCCCCCCCGGCAGGGCGGGGATCGGGGCCGGGGGCAGGGGCGGGCAACGCCGGCGGAGAATGGCCTCGCCGGCCGACAACATGTCGATGCGTTACACGGACAGACCGCGCCGGAGGAGAAGGGGCATGGACCGGGATACACACAGCCCGCCTCAGGACTGCCAGGAAAACTGGAGCTGTCTGATATTCTGACCACACGCTGACCTCAAGCCGTGGGAACAGAGGCTCTGTAAATGGGGGAGAACGTGAATAAAGTGCAGGCTGTGGAAGTGGGGGTTGATGGAGGACGTGGAGCCAGCATCGGGGGGGTGGGAGCACCGCCCCGGCAATCAGCTCAGCCTGAATGCGGAGTGGGTAGCGGGCTACCAGACACCCGGGTTTCCCCTCAGCATTAAAACAATCGCAACATCAGGTTGATTGTCATTTATTAAATTGGAAATCAATTGATCCTTCACCACCGGTCTGACTGTCCCTCAGGACCACCTCTCCTCTCCCTCTGGGGTTCGGGCTCCAAGTTGGCGTGACTGTTTTGGACAATGTTGGGTCTGAGATCTGCAGCCAACCCAAGAGGCTCCCTTCTGGCTGGTGAGCAAAACCGAGACCTGGAGTGGCCCTGATCCCCAAATTACTTCTTCACGGACCCCAATCCTCCAGCACCTGGCATATGGGAGCCTGATCACAGAGAGCTGGAACACTTGAGTGACTGGGGCCTCGGGATGCTGTAGAGAGCCCACAAGCTCTTGATGCCACACTGGTTGAGAGCAGACAATCGTCAAAAGCTCGGGGATGTAGCACCTTTCCTGCCGATTAGTTGACCTCAATTGACGGCAAAGATAGAACAGCTCCGTGAGTGTGTATGTGTGTGTTTACATATGTATGTGTGCAGCATATGTTCAAGTCTGCTTATGTTTGATATGTTTGGGTGTATGTATGTTTCTGTGTGTGCACACATGCACATGTGTATGTGCACTTTACCCCATAAAGTCACTGCTTGGTCCGTCTGCTCTGCTGCAGTACTTGCAGAAAGCTCTGATCAGTAGCAGTCCTACCTTTATGTGTTCAATTCCCCATTGATCATTCACTATTTGAAGTAGCTTGTTTCAAAATCAAGACAGGAATGAAGGGAAAAATCTTTCTCACCTCTCCTTTGTGTCTTTTGTTATTATATAAATTCTGCATCTACTGATTAATATTACTCGAAACATCTTTTTTGCGTCTAACTATATCTGATTTTGTACTAATCACCTTAAAATCTCCTATCAATCTGCTCTGGTCTAACTGATCTTCAGTATCTTCATTGAATTCCCTCATTCTATTGCTTGTTAGTAAATCTCTGATCTCCTCCTAACATCCTGCCTAAAGTGGCTAGATCTGAACACAGGTTTTAGAAAGGTTCCGTTTCAGTTCCTTGCTGGATTTTTTGTTTTGATTTATGAAGCCTGGGATTCTTTGTTATTTTTAACAGCTTTCTCAGTATTGTCAGTTTAGGAATATACATGCCCCAGATTTTGGTGTGCCTTGATCCCTTTTCACTTTGTATCATCTTGGTGTGTGTGTGTATATGTACAAGTGAGTGCATATGTGTGTGCAGGCGTGTATATGTAAGTGTGTGTGCATCTGTATATGCAGGTGTGTGCGTATGTGTGTGTATGTAAGTGTGTGTGCAGGTGTATATGCAGGTGTGTGTATGTAAGTGTGTGTGTGTATATATGTAAGTGTGTGCATGCGTATATGCAGGTGTGTGCGTATATGTAAGTGTGTGCTTGTGTATATGCAGGTGGGTGCATGTGTATATGTAAGGGTGTGTCTATGTTAGTGTGTGCGTGTGTATATGTAAGTGTGTGTACATGTGAATATGCAGTTGTATGCGTGTGTATATGTAAATGTGTGCATGTATATATGTAAGTGTGTACATGTGTATATGCAGTTGTGTGCGTGTGTATATGTAAGTGTGTGCATGGTTGTTGATGGAAGAAAGTGTATTCCATTCCTGGTGGGTGCACGGGCTGTTTCACCGCAGTTGTTCCTGTAAAGAGTCAGAGAGAGAGAAGGCGGCGGAGCAGCTGCTGTTAGATTGAGGTAAAACTCCTCCATCGGTCCCACAATCGTTGCCTGTAATCCACTGTCTTTTTTTTACCCCGTCACATACAATCTCTCACTAATAAAATATAAATGGGAATTTTGAAACCGAAGTTTACAAAAGTGATTGACCACTTCACTCCGAGCCGGAAGATTCCTGAGCCACACACAGAAACATCAGTTGCGATTCGGTGGGAGTTTGTGTCTTTGGTGGCAAGAACAGGAAGGCAGATTATTATCTGAATGGTGTTGGATGGTGGGGCTGACATATGATGAAAGAATGGGTTGGCTGGGCTTGTATTCACTGGAATTTAGAAGGATGAGAGGGAATCTTATAGAAACAGAAAATTCTTAAACGATTGGACAGGCTAGCTGCAGGAAAAAAATTCCTGATGTTGGGGGTCCAGAACCAGGGGTCACAGTTTAAGAATAAGGGTTTTTAGGATTGAACTGAGGAAAAACTTTTCGCCTAGGGAGTTGAGAATCTGTGGAATTCTCTGCCACAGGTGGCAGTGGAGGCCAATTAACTGAATGTTTTCAAGGGCGAGTTAGTTTAGCTCTTTGGACTATAGGTATCCAGGGATATGGGGAGGGAAAAGCAGGAATGGGGTACTGATTGTGGATGATCAGCCATGATCATATTGAATGGCGGTGCTGGCTTGAAGGGCCGAATGGCCTGCTCCTAAACCTATGTTTCTATGTCTAACCCTGACTTTAGTCCGCTCGATTGGTTCAGAAACCTGCTGCGCTGTGTGGTCCCACGGACACCAGCTGCTAACAGCCCATGCGGGCGCTGACATATACAGAACTGCCATGATTTGGTTGAGTAGCGTTACATGTACCAGGGTAAAAGAAAACAGTGCAAAATGTAGTGCTGGAGCTACATACAAAGTGCACATTCAAAAAAAAAGTGCAAGGGCCACAAGCAGGTAGATTGGAAGATCAAGAGGTTATCCTTTGCATATGAGAGGCCCATTCAAGAGTGATATTAGAAAGATGCGGCTACTGGTAGTGCAGCGGTAGAGTTGCTGCCTCACAGCACCAGAGACCCGGGTTCCATCCTGACGACAAATGCTGTCTGTATGGAGTTTGCATGTTCTCCCTGTGACTGCGTGGGTTTCCTCCGGGTGCTCTGGTTTCCGCCCACACCCCAAAGCTATGCGGATTTATAGGTTAATTTGTTTCTGTAAATTGTTCCTGGTGTGGAGGATAGAGCTAGTGTACTTTGGGGGATTGATCGGCCTGGACTCGGTGGACCTGTTGCCATGCTGTACATCTAAACTAATCTAAATGAGGTACAAATGTTCAGGCTTTTGTATCTTCTACTCGACAGGAGAGGGGAGAGGGAATGCCCGGGATGCAAGTGGTTATTTATTGCCTTGACTCCTTTCCTGAGGCTGCATGACATAGAAACATAGAAACTAGGTGCAAGAGTAGGCCATTCGGCCCTTCGAGCCTGCACCGTTATTCAATATGATCATGGCTGATCATCCAACTCAGTATCCTGTACCTGCCTTCTCTCCATACCCCTGATCCCTTTAGACACAAGGGCCACATCTAACTCCCTCTTAAATATAGCCAATGAACTGGCCTCAACTACCTTCTATGGCAGAGAATTCCAGAGATTCACCACTCTGTGTGAAAAATGTTTTTCTCATCTCGGTCCTACAAGACTTCCCCCTTATCCTTAAACTGTGACCCCTTGTTCTAGACTTCCCCAACATCGGGATCAATCTTCCTTCATCTAGCCTGTTCAACCCCTTAAGATTTTGTAAGTTTCTATAAAATCCCCCCTCAATCTTCTAAATTCTAGCGAGTGCAAGCCGAGTCTATCCACTCTTTCTTCATATGAAAGTCCTGACATCCCAGGAATCAGTCTGGTGAACCTTATCTCGTGCTCCCTCTATGGCAAGAATGTCTTTCCTCAGATTAGGAGAACAAACCTGTGCGCAATACTCCAGGAGTGGTCTCACCAAGACCCTGTACAACTGCAGTAGAACCTCCCTGCTCCTATACTCAAATCCTTTTGCTATGAAATCCTTTTGCTATGCTATGACGTTTAGATGGAGTCAATGGTAGTGAGTCTGGTCTGTGTGATGGCCTCGTAAGAGCAGAATTAGGCCATTCGGCCCATCTAGTCCACTCCACCATTCAATCATGGCTGCCCTATCGTTCCCTCTCAACCCCATCCTCCTGCCCTCTCCCCACCACTATTGACACCCGTACTAATCAAGAATCTGTCATCTGCTTTAAAAATACCCAATGACTTGGCCTCCACCGCCGTCTGTGGCAATGAATTCCACAGATTCACCACCCTCTGAATAAATAAATTCCTCCTCATCTACTTTTCAAAGGTACGTCCTTTTTTTCTGAGGCTGTGCTCTCTGGTCCTAGACTCTCCCACTCGTGGGTGCATCCTCTCCACATCCACTCTATCCAGACCTATCACTATTTCTCTAGTTGGTGAGAGGATGATTCCGTTGCCTGATAACAGCTGGGAAGATATTGTCCCTGAATCTGGAGGTGTGCGTTTTCACACTTCTGTGCCCCTTGCCTGATGGGAGAGGGGAGAAGAGGGAGTTGCTGGGGGGGGTGTGAGACTGATCCTTGATTATGATGCTGGCCTTGCTGAGACAGCGTGAAGTGTAGATGGGGGAGAAAGCTGGGAGAGAAGTGTGGCAGGTAACAGATTGGCACAGCTTTCTCTTCTCTCCCCCCCACCCCCACCGCCAAAATCACTTCTGCAGGGTCCCGAGCCTAAAACATCTCATATCCATGTTCTCCGGATATGCTGCCTGATCTGCTGAGTTACTCCAGCACTCTGTATCCTTTGGGGATTCGTACCAGCAGATTCAGGCGTGACCAGAGGGTGGTGGCATTGTCCATTCATGCCTGACACCAAGGAAGGTTTGATCACATTCAGCACAATAGTCAAGAGTGTTTTGTTGTCATATGACCCGAAACGGAACAATGGAATTGTTCCCAGTCTGAAGAAGGGTCTCGACCCGAAACGTCGCCTGTCTCCTTTGCTCCTTAGATGCTGCTGCACCCGCTGAGTTTCTCCAGCCTTTTGTGTACCCTCGATCCTCCAGCATCTGCAGTTCCTTCTTTAACACAATGGAATTCTTGCTTGCAGCAGCGCAACAGACAAGCGGACAGAGTAGGCTGTAGACATTATAATAGACAACAAAAAGTTCAAAAGTTAACAGGTGTCGAGGGTTATGGGGAGAGGCAGGAGAATGGGGTTAGGAGGGAGAGATAGATCAGCCATGGTTGAATGGCGGAGTAGACTTGATGGGCTGATTGGCCTAATTCTGCTCCTATCACCTATGATCAGCCAAATCAATACAGTGCAGAAACAACTAGAAGGGTCTTGACCCGAAACGCCACCTCTTCCTTCGCTCCATAGATGCTGCCTCACCCGCTGAGTTTCTCCAGCATTTTTGTCAACCTTCGATTTTTCCAGCATCTGCAGTTCTTTCTTATACAGGCTTGTAGGTTACTTGGCATGGTATAAAGGTGGGACCATTTAAGACTGAGGCGAGTAAAAACGTTTTCGCCCAGAGAGTTGTGAATTTGTGGAATTCCCTGCCACAGAGGGCAGTGGAGGCCAAGTCACTGGATGGATTGAAGAGAGAGTTAGATACTCTAGGGGCTAGTGGAGTCAAGGGATGTGGGGAGAAAGCAGGCACGGGGTTATTGATTGGGGACAATCAGCCATGATCGCAATGAATGGCGGTGCTAGCTTGAAGGGCCGAATGGCCTACTCCTGCATCTATTTTCTATGTCTCTATACGTGTACATTTGCCCAGCGTGTGTGTGTGGGGATCGCTGGTCGGTGCGGACTCGGTGGGCTGAAGGGTCTGTTTGGGGCGCAGTATCTCTAAACTAAACTCGTTCATGGCCCCCAGAGTCTGTTTGGGATGAGTCACAAAGGAAGATTGAAGGCGCGACAGAAAGATGGGCCTGCCTTTTTGGGAGGTGCTAGTCTCATGCTGTGCCTGTCTTTGTGCCCAGTAATGTGGGACGGTGCCCAGATTGCTGCTAGTTCTCATTGACTCTTTTTGTCTTCCCTTGTATGAGACTTTAAACCACCGACAATCAGCCTATTCAGCCGCTAAATAGCAGTGGAAAGGCAGGGGGCTGGTTGGCCTTTGCTGCGATACTTAATCCCATGTCCCAGAGACTGCTCACTGCTCGAGGTCTGGTGCCGGGGGCAGTGTGGTGTGGAACAAAGACAAAGGCGATCTCCATGCTGTACACATACACCAGTGAGTCATCAGATGTCGGGCATGTTTGTTCATTGTATCAAGATGGATGTAAGATATCTTTTAGCAAGCGCTTGGCAGCACGCCGAGGTTCACAGTGAAAAGCTTCTGTGGTGAGCTCTCCAGTCAGCAGAAACACAATACTCGATTACAATCGACCCATTTACAGTGAACGGATACATGATAAGGGAATAACGTTTAGTGCAAGGTGAAGCCAGCAACTTCCCATCAAGGACAGACAATAGGTGCAGGAGTAGGCCATTCGGCCCTTCGAGCCAGCACCGCCATTCAATGTGATCATGGCTGATCATCCAAGTCAAGCCAACTTTACAAGTCAAGCGGAGTGTGCAAAAACTACAGAACGGAATATAACAGAATCAGCGTTTACATATTAGAAAAAAACAATTTTAAAAAGACACAACACAACAGTAAATTAGTTCCTGGTGAGTCAGTGCCCCGTTCCTTTCTTCTCCCCGCTATCACTAAGAGTCCCAACTAACTCTCTCTTGAAAGCATCCAGAGAACCGGCCTCCACCGCCCTCTGAGGCAGAGAATTCCACACATTCTCAACTCTGTGCGAAAAGGTTTCTCCTTATCTCCGTTCTAAATGGCTTAACACTTATTCTTAAACTCTGGCCCCCTGGTTCCATACTCCCCCAACATGTTGGCCGGCGTGGGCAAGTTGGGTCTGTTTCCACTCTGTATCACTCGCTGACTTTCCAATCCTCTCCCACACCGCACCAGGCAGCTTGGACGGTGCCAGGTGGAGTGAGAGGAATGACTCACTAACAGAGTTAGCCAGAGGGAAGCCACAGGGCAGCTGTGAATGTGGAGCAGGAGTCTGCTCTCCTTCCAAGCAGTTCCATTGCATGAGGGCTCCCAGCAACGTGGAGCACCGCCCAGAGAGCAGAACTAATCCAATCTGTCTCATTGCCTGTGGAATTCTCTGCCTCGGAGAGCGGTGGAGGCAGGTTCTCTGGATGCTTTCAAGAGAGAGCTAGATAGGGTTCTTAAAAATAGCAGAGTCAGGGGATAGGGGGAGAAGGGGTACTGATTGGGGATGATCAGCCATGATCACATTGAATGGCGGTGCTGGCTCGATGGGCTGAATGGCCTACTCCTGCACCTATTGCTTATTGTCTATTGCCAGTCACTTACTTGATTAGACCTTCTCCACCAACAATTCTCACCCTTAGACACAAAAAGCTGGGGTCAGGCAGCATCTCTGGAGAAAAGGAATAGGCGACGTTTCAAGTCGAGACCCTTCTTAGAATCATAGAAAATAAGTGCAGGAGTAAGCCATTCGGCCCTTCGAGCCTGCACCACCATTCAATATGATCATGGCTGATCATCCAACTCAGTATCCCGTACCTGCCTTCTCTCCACACACCCTGATCCCTTTAGCCACAAGGGCCACATCTAACTCCCTCTTAACTATAGCCAATGAACTGGCCTCAACTACCTTCTGTGGCAGAGAATTCCACAGACTCACCACTCTCTGTTTGAAAAAACGATCTCATCTCGGTCCTAAAAGACTTCTCCCTTAACCTTAAACTGTGACCCCTTGTTCTGGAGTTCCCCAACATTGGGACTGAAGAAGGGTCTTGACCCAAAACATCACTCTACCTTTCTCTGTTTCACTCCCTATACTTCTCATTTTTCTCTATATCTCCCCTTTCTCACTCTCTCTCTCCCTGCCTCTCTTCTCTCTCGCTACCCCTTTTTTCTCACTCTTTCGCTCTCTTTTCTCTCTCGCTACACCTTTCTCACTCTATCTCTCCCTACCTCTCTTTTCTCTCCTCCCTCTACCCCGCTCTCATGTTTATCCAGGGTAGACAAAGATGGTGGAGAAGCTCAGCGGGTGAGACAGCATCGTTGAGTTTCTCCAGCATCTTTGTCTACCTTCGATTTTTCCAGCATCTGCAGTTCTTTCTGAAACATCATGTTTATCCAGTCTCTGTTTTGGGAGCTCGCTCTGCAGTTTCCCATGACTCTGCACCAACTGCGATGCATTAGCTGTAGAATGTTGCATAGTTTGTGGTCTGCTGTCTCCCTGCATGTAACTCACAGACACCAATGAAGAGGAAAGCAGCCACGTTAATAAAAGTTCAGCCAAACAAACATCTACTGCAAAAACACTACAGTCTCGGCCAGAGAGGTTGGGAAATAAATTACTGTCCAGAATTGTGGGTGGTGAGAGAGCGAGTGTGTGTGTGTGTGTGTGTGTGTGTGTATATGAGTGGAAAAGATAATAAGTGCGTGTTAATGTATGTGTGGGTGTCCGCGGGTGTGTGTGTGCCTGTCTGTGAGAGTGTGGGTGGGTGTCCGTTTGTGTGGCCATGTGCCTGTGTGCATGTGTATCACAACGGTGTGTACAGTTTCGGTCTCCTAATTTGAGGAAGGACATCCTTGGAGGCCAAATCACTGGATGGATTTAAGAGAGAGTTAGATAGAGCTCTAGGGGCTAGTGAAGTCAAGGGATATGGGGAGAAGATCAGCCATGATCACAATGAATGTCGGTGCTGGCTCCAAGGGCCGAATGGCCTTCTCCTGCACCTATTTTCTATGTTTCTATCAGTCAGTGCCCTGTGTGTGTGTGTGTGTGTGAGAGAGTGCCTGTGTGGGTATCTGTGAGACTGTGTGTCTCTGTGTCTGCCAATGTCTATGTCTCTGCCAGTGTCTCTGTCTCTGAATGTGTATGTCTGTGTCCGACTCTGTGTGTGTGTGTGTGTGTCTGTATCCGACTCTGTGTGTGTGTGTGTGTATGTCTGTGTCCGACTGTGTGTCTGTGTCTGTCTCTGTCTGCCAGTGTCTTTGCCGAACATGATGTCAAGACCAACAATAATTGCTTGCAGACTATCTCTATTCCTCCATTCACTGCATATCCATGTGTATATCCGCGTCTATTAAATGCCGCTGCGGTATCTGCCTCCCCCGCCACCCCCGGAAGTGTCTTCCAGGCCCCATCACCCTGCATGTATAAACACTCGCCCGTGCATCTATCTTAAACATTTCTCCTCGCACTTTAAAACAATGATTTTCTAATGGGCTGCACAGCGGCGCAGCGGGTAGAGCTGCTGCCTCACAGCACCAGAGACTGGGGTTCAAACATGACCAAGGGTGCTGTCTGTGTGGTGTTCGTACGTTCTCCCTGGGACCGCGAGGTGGTCCGGTTTCCTCCCGCATCCGCGTGTGTGTGTCCTTGGTGCAGCTCAGTCCTGGCTGTGATGGTGCTGTACCTGCCTCACCTGGGCGATGCCAGTTGTACCTGGTTACCTCACCTGCCTGTACAACCTGGATAATGCCAGCTGTAGATGCCTCACCTGGGCGATGTCCAGCTGTTGTTGCCTCACATAGAAACATACAAAATAGGTGCAGGAGGAGGCCATTCGGCCCTTCGAGCCTGCACCGCCATTCAATATGATCATGACTGATCATCCAACTCAGTATCCTGTACCTGCCTTCTCTCCATACCCCCTGATCCCTTTAGCCACTAGGACCACATCTAAGTCCCTCTTAAATATAGCCAATGAACTGGCCTCAACTACCTTCTGTGGCAGATTCACCACTCACTGTGTGTAAAAAAAAAATCTCATCTCGGTCCTAAAATACCTCCCCCTTATCCTTAAACGGTCACCCCTTGTTCTGGACTTCCCCAACATCGGGAACAATCTTCCTGCATCTAGCCTGTCCAACCCCTCACCTGGGTGATGCCAGGGCTGGAGTACTTTCCCCGCAGTTGTCGTCATGTCAGGGTGGGGTGGGAACGGAGATGGTTCTCTGTGTGAATGCGCGTCAATGCAGGCCGGCACCTGCAGCAAGTAAGTGCATGGCTGCCATCCAACCTGCGAGCTGTCACTTGTCACCAAACGTGGTTCCTGGACCGGTTTCACCAGCCATCTGTGATGAGCAGTTTCCCAGGGAAAGGCGGTGCTCACCGTGGGAATAGCGGAGAGACAAGGAAGTGCAGATGCTGGCTTATACAAGAAGAAAAGACACAAAGTGCTGGAGTAACTCAGCGGGTCAAGCAGCATCTGTGGAGAACGTGGATCGGTGACGTTTCGGATCGGGACCCTTCCTAGATGATGCTTTCAAGAGAGAGCTAGATAGGGCTCTCAAAAATAGCGGAGTCAGGGGATATGGGAGAAGGCAGGAACGGGGTACTGATTGGGGATGATCAGCCATGATCACATTGAATGGCGGTGCTGGGTCGAAGGGCCGAATGTCCTACTCCTGCACCTATTGTCTATTGTTAGACTGGTGGGCTGGGGATCTGAAACGTCACCCATTCCTTCTCTCCAGAGATGCTGCCTGTCCCGCTGAGTTACTCCAGCTTTTTGTGTCTGTCTTAGGTTGAAACCAGCATCTGCAGTTCCTCCCCACTGTTCTGAGCGTCTCCTTGTACTGGCTGGGATCCCGGCCTGGTGTATAAATGACTCACTACATTTCCTTCCTCTTCAACAGGAAACTAATTGTTGAGGTTTTTAACTTTCGAACGGATGTCAAGGGTAAGGGGGAGAAGGCAGGGACGTGGCATTAGGAGGCTGAGTTCAGCCGCGATTGAATGGCGGAGTAGCATTGATGGGCTGAATGGCCTCATTCTACTATATCTTGTGAACTTGCAGAAAACTTCTAGTGACATCGCTTGAATGCGAGTGAAGCCTGGACAGCAATCCAACCCGTTCCTTCTCTCCAGAGCTGCTGCCTGTCCCGCTGAGTAATACTCCAGCATTGTGTCTATGAAGGGAATAACGTCCAGTGCAAGATTAAGCCCGATTAAAGATAGTCCGAGGGTCCCCAGTAGAGTTGGTTGGCAGGGGCAAGGTGGGCCGAAGGGCCTGTTGCCGCGCTGTGTGAATCCGGGACAAGGTCCAACCTCGCGACCACACCCTCCCGGCACAGATGGCTTTCTCTCCCCCCCCCCCCCCCAACACACATCATTATGATGCAAGCGCCCCCACCGCTCTCCTCTCCTCCCGGAGTGAGCCTGGCTCTAAACCGCGTCTCCTCCTCACAGCTTGAAGCAGGGAATGTACAGACTGGGTCACCCTGCCCGACTCACAGCCCAGCAATGCGCCGCTCTGCAAGAACCGCGGAGAGAGATGGTTCTTGCTGGGGGAGGTTTTCACAAGATGGCTTGGACAGGAGACCCTAGATATTGAAACCTAGAAAATAGGTGCAGGAGGAGGCCATTCAGCCCTTCGAGCCAGCACCGCCATTCATTGCGATCATGGCTGATCGTCCCCAATCAATAACCCGTGCCTGCCTTCTCCCCATATCCCTCGATTCCACCAGCCTCTAGAGCTCTATCTAACTCTCTCTTAAATCCATCCAGTGACTTGGCCTCCACTGCCCTCTGTGGCAGGGAATTCCACAAATTCACAACTCTCTGGGTGAAAAAGTGTTTTCTCACTTCAGTCTTAAATGACCTCCCCTTTATTCTAAGACTGTGGCCCCTGGTTCTGGAGACTCGAAACTATCCTCATTGGGATTAATTTTTCTGCATTCTAGCTTGTCCAGTCCTTTTATAATTGATATATGTTTCTATAAGATTTCCCCCTCATCCTTCTGGACTCAAGTGAATACAAGCCTAGTCTTTACAATCTTTCCTCATATGAAGTCCCGCCATCCCAGAGACTAATATCGTGAACCTACGCTGGCATCTGCCTCAAATCTCAAGGATGTCTTCCTCAAATTAGGAGACCAAACATGTACACAATACACCAGATGTGGTCTTACCAGAGCCCTTTACAACTGCAGAAGAACCTCTTTACTCCAATATTGAAATCCTCTAGTTATGAAGGCCAACATTCCATGAGCTTTCTTCACTGCCTGCTGTACCTGCACGCCAACCTTCAGTGACCGGTGTACAAGGACACCCAGGTCTCGCTGCTCCCCCCCCAAGACAGACTTGCTCCCACAAGGAAATGCCAGACAAAGAGAGAGACACTGACCAGAGGAGTAAGCAAATCGTTCAATTTTTATTCTTGTTCTTTGAAGGCACGTTGCAAAAAAATATTTAAATATTGTATTAATATAATCAAGAAAAAAAAAGCTAAAAAGCCATACAAAACTACAGAACAATAATAGTTTAATTCCGAACGGAAGTGGGAACTGTGAAGGTGGATTGTGTGTTCTCACACTCCCAAACAGGCTCACACACTTGCTCACAATCTGTGTGAGTGTGCAAATGCACTTGCACAAACTGAAATCCAGATTTTCTAGTGCATTTTAGTTTAGCTTTAGTTAGAGGACACCAGCACGGAAAAAGGCCCTTCGGCCCAACGAGTTGAGGCCAGTACCAGCGATCCACCCGTTAACACTTGTTCTATGTTATCCACTTTCTCATCCACGCCCTGCCACGAGGGGGGCAATTTACAGGAGGGCGATTAATCGTCAAACATTCGCTGACTGGATATAACGAATAACAAAAGCGCTTCACTGTACTCGCTGCACGGAGAAGAAACTCCACTGAACCTTCGTGAGGTTGCCTCGCTCCGTCCACACGCCACTCACACACACGACACACGCACACCAAAGACTTATCACACACAGTCACACACACACAAGCACATACACACTACGCACACCCAACGCACACACAAACGCACACACGCACACACGCGGCCAAAACAGCAAATGACGAATTCACAGTAGTCTTGAAGCAAAGATTGATGTTGCTAATGCCAGATAACTGAGGAAGGGGGAGGAGGCAGGCGGACTGTCCCAGTGCCGGACTGGGAGTGTGTCTGTGGGTCAGGTACAGGCAGGTGGAGGAGACCGTGGGAGGGGCAGTGTCCCCCCTGCCCGCGGGAGGGTGGGGACAGGAGCGCTGAGATTGTGCCAAAGGCGCTGGGGGTCTGGGGGCTACAGACAGACAGACAGCAGTAACCGACACCTCCAACCCCCAGGCCAAGGCCACTCTGCCCTGCCCTGCTATTCCTTCCAGTGATGGCCCTGGTACTTGTTGCTCTCCGGCGCTGCCATCAGCTTCTGCATCCAGTCCAGGTAGTTCTGTACCTTGGTGTAGACGCCTGGCACATTCTTCTTTCCACAGCCATCCCCCCAGCTGATCACCCCCTGCAGGGCATCCGATCCCCCTCCAGGCAAACCAGCGGCCCCCCAGAGTCCCCCTGTAGAACAGACAGCAGTGTCAGGGTGGGGTCAGGTCAACATGCACACCCACCCAATCTCCCCTCCCCCACATTAAAAAAAAATGTTTCTATTGGATGTAGGGGAAACTTAATTATTTCTTCAATGTAAAAAAACACTTTGGTTTCAAACGCCAGTTGATTTAACTTACGCTGCGATTGACCCACACACACAACGTCCAAAACCCATAAGTGATTTTTACATGGAGAAGATGACATGAGTTGTCACTGAAGAGAAGACTCATCCAGAAACTGTGAGCACTGTAGAGTAGATACATACCTAACATAACATCACAATCTCACGTCTAACCTTTACATGTCACACTTCATAAATAATTCCAACACTCATCATAACTCCCCCCCCATCCACGCACCCTCACCACCTCCCACCCACATCTCACACGAACCACACTCACACACACACACCCACCACACCCACCCCTTCACCCCCTCACCTCCATAACCCTCCCCCCACCCATCCCCCCCACTAATAACCACCCCATCCATCATCTCAACATCCCCCTCCCTACTTATAGATTACCCCTCCCATCCTCACCTTGCAGGCATCGCTGTTTGCGCGGTTATCCCGGCACATGATTCATGTTGCCGTGACGTTTCGGTTCTGTAGCGGGCGGGGGTACAATGGCTCTCGGGGTACAGGCGCACGTTGGCCGTTTCAGCTGCTTCGCGTACTCGGAGGCTGTTGTGAGGGGACCGGAGCGGGGTGAGGGTGGGTGGTGTCAGGGACGGCATCTCCCCCCCTTCCTCCCCACACCCCCGCCCCTCCACACACACCACCCTCCCACCCCCCCTCCTCCGCAGCACACTCACCTCCCAACACACATTCCTCCCCCACCCCCCCCCTCCCTCCCCGCACACACCACCCTCCCCTCACACACAACCTGCAAGGACGAAGCAGGTTTGTAGTGTTAATTGGCTTCTGCAAATTGTACTAGTGTGTGTAGGACAGTGCTTAGAGTACGGGTGCGATCGCTGGTACGGCACGGACCCGGTGGCCGAGGGCCTGTTTCAGTGCTTGTATCTGTTAAGTTGTATGAGGGGCGAGGGTCAGAGGTCGTTCGTGTCACTTCCTCTCGGACGCGGGACCGACCCGCTGCCCCCCCCCTCCCCCCCACAATCAGTGTGGACAGTGGGGCACTACATGCATGGTTCACGGCCTAGCCGGGAGATCTCGCACTACGTCCAGTCGGCTAGACGCTGGCCTCTCCGCGGGCAGACACACCGGCCTACCTGGCGTGTGAGACGGGCACAATACCACCAGCCTGGTGGTCCGCTCAGCTTGGAGCTGCGCTTGGGGGAGAGAAACCACAACGGAGGGTCACCAATGGCAGTACACGGGAGGGGGTGTTTTGGGGGCTGGAGGTGTGAGGAGGTGAGATGTGCGGGGATAAGGGCAGGGGGGGGGGGGGGGGGGGGAGGGAGGGAGTGGGGAGGCAGGGGGAGTAGGAGGTTGCCCGGGGGCGCGGTGGGGTGTAAGGGGAGAGGGGTGCGTGGTGGTAGGGGAGGGATGGGTGGGGGGGTTGCTGGGGGGTTGTAGGGGATAGGGAGGGGGGTTTTGGGTGTAGGGGGGAGGGGGGGTTGGGAGGGGAGAGGGTAGGGGGGGGTGGGGGGGTTAGGAGAGGGAAGGGTGGTGGTAGGGGAGGGGGGTGGTAGGGGGGGAGGGGAGGGGTGTTGTAGGGGGATGGGGGTGTAGGGGAGGGGGAGGGGGCAGTAGGGTGAGATGGAGGGGGGTTGGTAGGGAGAGGGCGGGGGTGGTAGTGGAGTGAGAGGGCAGGGGGGTTTGTAGGGGAGTGGGGTGTAGGGGAGGGGGGGTGGTGGGTGGGGTGGTAGGGGAGAGGAGAGGGAGATGGGTAGGGAGAGGGAGGGGGGTGGGTAGGGGAGGTGGATGGTAGGGGAGGGAGATGGTAGGGGAGAGGGAGGGGGGTGGTAGGGGAGGGGGGGGTAGGGTAGGGGGAGGAGGGGGGTTGTAGGGGAGCGGGAGGGGGGTGGTATGGGAGTGGGGTGTAGGGGAAGGGGGTGGGTCGGGAGAGGGATGGAGATGGTAAGGGGAGAGGGGAGGGGGGTTGTGTTAGGGGAAGAGGGAGGGGGTGGTAGGGGAGAGGGAGTGGGGGTGTAGGGGAGTGAGGGAGGGGGTGGTAGGGGAGCTGGGGGGGGTGGGTCTTGTAGGGGAGGGGGAGGGGTGGTAGGGGAGAGGGGGGTGTAGGGGATGAGGGAGGTGGGATGGGAGGCTTGGTAGGGGAGTGGGGGGGGGGGGGGGGGGGGGGGTTGGTAGGGGGTGGGGGAGGGGGTATGGAGAGGGGGGGGGGTGTAGGGGAGAAAGGGAGGGGGTTGGAAGGGGAGAGGGGGGAGTTAGGGAGAAGAGGGGAGGGGTTGTGGTAGGGGAGGGGGGGTAGGGGAGGGGGGGGTAGGGGAAGGGGGTGGTGTAGGGGAGGGGGAGGGGGGTAGGGGAGGGGGGGGTAGGGGAGAGAGGAGGGGGGGTTGTTGTAGGGGAGAGGGAGGGGGTTGGTAGGGGAGTGGGGTGTCAGGGGAGGGGGGTCGGTAGGGGAGTGGCGAGGGAGATGGTAGGGGAGAGGGTGGGGGGTGGTAGGGGAGGGGGGGGGTATGGGGGGGGGTAGGGTGAGGAAGAGGGGGGTGGGGGTGTAGGGGAGAGGTAGGGGGGTGTAGGGAGGGGGTGTGTAGGGGAGGGGGGTGTAGGGGAGGGGGGGTAGGGGAGGGGGGTGAGGGGGCGCGGTGAGGAGATGGTTAGGGGAGTGGGGTGTAGGGGAGAGGGAGGGGGTGTAGGGGCGAGGGTAGGGGGGGGGGTAGGGGAGATGGGGGTTGTAGGGGTGAGGGAGGGAGATGTTTGGGGAGAGGGAGGGGGCTGTACCAATACCGTGTTCGTGGTCGAAGGTTTCCTCGTCGAAGTCCTTGTGCAGGATGTAGTTGTCTACCCGGAGCAGCTGGTCCCCTTCCGATTTCCGTCTGCTCACCGAGCGGCCCAGCGCCACCCCACAGGCGCCCAGGGATCCCTGTGCTGCCAGAGACTGGACGTTAGCCCGGCACCCTGTACCCAGCCCTGCCCTGTGCCCCCTTCACCCACGCTGCGCCACCCGTCACTGCCCCCTGTACGCGTACTGTGCTATAGGGAGCGGGTGAGTAGGCTGGGTCTCTATTCCATGCAGCGTAGGAGGATGAGGGGAGATCTTGTAGCGGTGTACAAAATCATGAGAGGAATAGATCGGGTAGATTCACACGAGTTCTTCTACCAGAGTAGGGGAAATTGAGGAAAGAGGACATGGGGTTTTCAAGGTAAAAAGGGGGGAATAGATTTAATAGGAATCCGAGGGGTAACTTTTTCACACAGAGGGTGGTGGGTGTGTGGAACAAGCTGCCAGAGGAGGTAGGTGAGGCTGGGACCAACCCATCGTTTAAGAAACATTTGGACAGGTGCATGGATAGGTCAGGTTTGGACCAAGCGCAGTCAGGAGGGACTAGTGTAGCTGGGACGTTGTTGGTTGGTGTGGGCGAGTTGGGCCGAAGGGCCTGTTTCCACACTGTATCACTCTATGACACCTTGGTCAGCTGGCTGCCCATCTGCCCCTCCGGCCCCCGTACCTTTTCTCGAAGCAGTGGGCAGCAGAGACAACCCAGCAGGAGCGGATCAGCTTTCCCCCACAAAGGAAGGTCCACGACTTATCCCGGTTGAGGACTAAGATGGCAACCTGCCAGGGGTGGGAGCTGATGTCCGCGGGCGACCCGCCCAGGATGCGGAACTGCGCCATCTCCGGCTCCCTCTTGCCACACATCTCCTCTGCACACATAGACACACACAAACCAGAGTCAACACAACTCTCGCCAGCCCAGACCGTCACGCCAAACAACCTCCCCTTCCATCCACAGACCTCACGCTTGAACGCTGGAGCTCAACTAGCTGGACAGGCAGCGTATCCAGAAAGTTGAAAGAAGAGGTCTCGACCCAAAACACTACCATTCCTTCTCTCCTGAGGAGAAGCTGCCTCTGTCCGCTGATTTATATCTGCAGCTTTTTGTGTCTATCTTTCGGTTAAAAAATCTAGCATTCAGAAGTCACTTCTCACACGGCAAGGCCAGCAGCATCATCAAGGACAGTCTCCACCCGGCCAATCCCTCTTCTCCCCTCTCCCATCAGGGGCAAGAGTGTACAGAGTGTGGAAACCAACGCACACCCCAGATTTCAGCGGACTGTTTCTTCCCAGCTGTTATCAGTCAACTAAACCATCCTCTCACCAACTAGAGAGCAGTCCTGACCTCCCGTCTACTGACTACAGACTGAACCCAAAACGTCACCTATCCATTTTCTCCAAAGATGCTACCTGGCCCGCTGAGTTACTCCAGCATTTTTGTGTCTTTCTCTGAAGTGTCATATTCAGCAAGAACACCTACTTTAGTTTAGAAACACAGCACGGAAACAGGCCCTTCGGCACTCCGAGTCCGCGCCGACCAGCGACCCCCCGTTCACACTGCTTCTATGTAATCCTCACCCACTCCCTACACACCAGGGGGACATTTACAGAGGGACCAATTAACAAAACCTGCACGTCTTTGGGATATGGGTAGAAACCGGAGCACCCGGAGGAAACCCGCGCGGTCACAAGGAGAACGCGCAAACTCCACCAGAGGTCAGGATCGAACCTGGGGCTCAGGCACTGTGAGGCAGCGGCACTACCCGCTGCCCCATCAGTGTACCGTGCTGTGCTGATCTAAGCCAGACCCTCCACCCTCTGCTTTAACTTTGTAAAACTCGTTTTTCTTCAAGACAGCAAGGGATTGGAGTTCCCTCCCAGCCAGCATCAGAGATCTCCAGAACATGAACACATGCAAAGATGCATCTCCATCTCGACTAGACTGTCCAGCACCAGCATAGTGCCTGGTGATGCTCTACGGGGAGCTTTTCAGCGTGGTTTCATCCAAGATTCGGACCTGATAAAACACCAGTTGGAGAGGGGGGGGGGGGGGGGGGCTGGGTTACAGTTTTTGGTGGGGTGGGAGGATGGGTAGTTGGTGGGTGGGGGGGGAGGGGGGGGGTAGGTTACATTTTTGGGGGGAGGTGGAGGGAGGGTGAGTGGGGGGGGAGTGGTATTCTCACCTTCTGGGTCACAGGAGTGGATGTGCAACGCTTCCTTGATTGTCCCTGCGGTACCACTTGTCGTAAGCTCCACTGGTTCACTGTCTCAGTGGATTCCTGCAACCAAACACACAGCCTCCGGGTTAGTTAATGGGGCGGTGCCAATTTTTCCGATTTTTTTCGCAGACGCCTGGCATCCTCACTGCGGCAGCACTCGTCATTTTCAACAGCTTTGGGACCATGTTTCGGGCGACTGCTGCGGACTCTGACGCCTGTTTGGTCGTGAGCATGTAGTCACCAAAAGAGTCGGACCTTTATATGGTTCGTGCTGGATTTTCCATAAACATAATGAAAATTTTCGGCCTCAACCTGCTGCGACTTTGTGGGTGCCACGGCAAGTCACGAATAAAAAAATCGCCGTAAGTGGGTCAGGCCCTTAATTGGTACAAAACGCCCTTTGCGATGATGCTTCCAATGGATGTCCTTTGTCCCCACCATTTGATCTCACCGCCACTCATTGCCCACCTTCCTCTTCGACCCCTACTCTCCTCCATACCCCACCCCCTCCCCTCATGATCCCCTCCCTCACTTCATCCCTCACCTCCCTCCCTCCCTCCCCGTACCTGCAGAATCTGTGGCTGCCCAGGGTTCCAGTTCATGGGCCTAGATTGTCCAGGCGGTTGTTATGGCAGCACCGCAGTCCTCACTGTACCAGCCCTGGAACACTCTCCTCGACACCGGAGTGGCTCACCGTGCCCCGGTAATCGCCCGCCGCCGTCGACACACACTTGAGGCTGCGTCTGTGGGAGGGCAGAGGCTGTCCGCAATCAGCACGGGGTGGCTGGGGGGCCAGTTCAGACGGCGTTCATTATCCTTATGTTGGGAGGGGGGGGGGGAATCCCCTCCCTTACTTCCCCCCCCTTCACCTTATCTCCCACTCAACACAATGCACCATACGCACACCACCGTTTCATCTCACCCCCACCCCCCTAGTGGGCGGTTCTATCACGGTACGGGACGGGTCCTAGGCGCATCTGTCCCAGGCTCAACGTGCCCAATGTAGGACGTGAGTGGCACCAAGGGGCATGAGTCATTGTCGGGGTTCATGCAACGGGGCCACCGTCAACTCTGCACCCCACACTTGCACCCCCACACACCGGCACCCATCACGGCACAATTGCACCCACAAACTTCACCCCCACACTATGCACCCCCCTACACGGCACCCCACACACGGCACCCAAACCGGGCACCCCACAACTCTGGCACCCCACCACTCTGCACCCACACTCTGCCCCCCACACACCGGCACCCAACCGGACCCACACTCTGCACCCCACACTGGCCACTCACTTCATCTCCCCACACTACCACTCCCTATTAACCCCCCCGCCATAGCACGAGAGTTGGGTTTTTAATATTCACTTTTTTTTTCTTCCTCTTAAACAACTATCTCTATCACACCTCACTATTAATACAATAGTGTAACCTTCACACTGTACACGTATCTGTCTGCTCATTTGTCTATGTGACCAAGCACGCGCGCTCCCTCCTGCTTATTGTGTCTCTGT